>OX463849.1:8503855-8901024 GCA_949825065.1 Odontocerum albicorne | reverse complement strand
GCGACGAAAACCATGGAAACTCGTGGAACAAACAATAATTCTGTAGTAGGTTTGTACATTTATTAGTTAACTTGGTCGTCAATGGAAGTTTTTCGGGTGAAAAGTGTGAAGTTTCAGTATATTATGAAAAATATACGTTAAACGTAGAAATTTCGCAAAATTAGACGTTTGCGACGAACAATATGGAAATAACATGGAAACTTGTGGAACAAACCGAAATTCTGTAGTGATTTTGTTCATATATTTGTTAACTTAGTGGTTAATGGCCGTTTTTCGGGTGAAAAGTATAGTGTTTCAATATATTATTGAAAATATTGACGTTAAACTTAGAAATTTTGCAAAATTATAGGTTTGCGACGAATTACATGAAAACTCGTGGATCAAACAATAATTATGTAGGGATTTTGTATATATATTCGGTAAACTTGGTCGTCGATGGGAGTTTTTCGGGTGAAAAGTATGAAGTTAAAGTAAATTTCGGAAAAAAGCGAGGTTAAAAGACAAATTTAGCAAAATTAGAGGTTTGCGACGAATTACATGGAAACTCCTGGAACAAACAATCTATTTGTAGTAATTTTGTACATATTGTCGTAAACTTAGTCGTCGATGGCAGCTTTTCGAGTGAAAAGTGTGAAGTTTCAGTATGTTATTGAAAATATACGTTAAACATAGAAATTTCGCAAAATTAAAGGTTTGCGACGAATTACATGGAAACTCGTGGAACAAACAATATTTCTGTAGAAATTTGGAACATATATTCCGTAAACTTTGTCGTCGATGGCAGTTTTTCGGGTGAAAAGTATAAAAGTTTCACTATATTACGGAAAATAGTGAGGTTTAAAATAGAAATCTCGCAAAATTAGAGGTTTGCGACGAATAACACGGAAACTCGTGGAACAAACAATAAGTCTGTAGTAATTTTGTACATATTTTCATAAACTAGGTCGTCGATGGCAGTTTTTCGGGTGAAAAGTATGAAGTTTTAGTAAATTATTGAAAATATTGACGTTAATCTTAGAAGATTCGCAAAATTAGAGGTTTGCGACGAATAACATGGAAACTCGTGAAACAAACGATGATTCTGTAACAATTTTGTACATATATTCGTTAACTTGGTTGTCGATGGCATTTTTTCAAAACATGGAATCTTGTGGAACAAACAATAATTCTGTAGTGATTTTGTTCATATATTCGTACACTTAGTCGTCTATGTCAGTTTTTGGGTGAAAAGTATGATGTTTCAGCATATTACGGAAAATAGTGAGGTTAAAAATAGAAATCTTGCAAAATTAGAGGTTTGCGACGCATAACATGAAAACTCGTGGAACAAACAATAATTCTGTGTATATATTCTTAAACTTAGTTGTCAATGGCAGGTTTTCGGGGGAAAAGTATGAAGTTTAACAGTTCATTATTATGAAAAATATTGACGTTAAACATATAAATTTCGCCAAATTAGAGGTTTGCGACCAAAACCATGGAAACTCGTGGAACAAACAATAATTTTGTAGTGATTTTGTACATATATTCCGTAAACTTGGTCGTGAATGACAGTTTTTTGGGTGTAAAGTATGAAGTATCAGTATATTGCGGAAAATAGTGAGGTTAAAAAAACAAATCTAGCAAAATTACAGGTTTGCGACAAATAACATGGAAACTCGTGGAACAAACAATAATTTTGTATTGGTTTTGTACATTTTGTCGTAAATTTGGTGGTCGATGGCAGTTTTTCGAGTTAAAAGTGTTAAGTTTCAGTATATTATTGAAAATATACGTTAAACATAGAAATTTCGCCAAATTAGAGGTTTGCGACGAAAACCATGGAAACTTTTGGAACAAACAATGATTCTGTAGTTATTTTGTACATTTATTAGTAAACTTGGCCGTCGATGGCAGTTTTTCGGGTGAAAAGTGTGAAGTTTCAGTATATTATGAAAAATATACGTTAAACGTAGAAATTTCGCAAAATTAGACGTTTGCGACGAATTATATGGAAATAATATGGAAACTTGTGGAACAAACTGAAATTCTGTAGTGATTATGTTCATATATTTGTAAACTTAGTGGTTGATGGCCGTTTTTCGGGTGAAAAGTAGAGTGTTTCAGTATATTATTGAAAATATTGACGTTAAACATTGAAATTTCGCAAAATTAAAGGTTTTCAACCAAAAACATGGAAACTCGTAGAACAAACCATAATTCTGTAGTGATTTTGTATAAATTATCTTAAACTGGGTCGTCGATGGCATTTTTTCAAATAAAAAGGGTGAAGTTTCAGTATATTATGAAAAATATAAGTTAAACATAGAAATTTCGCAAAATAAGAGGTTTGCGACGAAAACCATGGGAACTTAAGGAACAAACAATAATTCTCTATAGATTTTGTTCATATTGTCGTAAACTTGGTCGTCGATGGCCGTTTTTCAAATAAAAAGTATGAAGTTTCAGTATATTACCGAAAATAGTGAGGTTAAAAAGAGAAATCTCGCAAAATTAGAGGCTTGCGACAAATAACATGGAAACTCGTGGAACAAACAATAATTCTGTAGTAATTCTGTATATATATTCTTAAACTAAGTTGTCAATTCCAGGTTTTCGGGTGAAAAGTATGAAGTTTAACAGTTCAGTTTTATGAAAAATATTGACGTTAAACATATAAATTTCGCCAAATTAGAGGTTTGCGACCAAAACCATGGAAACTCGTGGAACCAACAATAATTTTTTAGTGATTTTGTACATATATTCCGTAAACTTAGTCGTGAATGACAGTTTTTCGGGTGAAAAGTAGGAAGTTTCAGTATATTACGGAAAATAGTGAGGTTAAAAAAATAAATCTAGCAAAATTACAGGTTTGCGACTAATACTCGTGAAACAAACAAAAAATTCTGTTCGTGACTTTGTACATATATTAGTAAACTTGATCGTTGATGGCAGTTTTTCGGGTGAAAAGTATGAAGTTTCAGTATATTACCGAAAATAGTGAGGTTTTAAAGAGAAATCTCGCAAAATTAGAGGCTTGCGACAAATAACATGGAAACTCGTGGAACAAACAATAATTCTGTATTGGTTTTGTACATTTTGTCGTAAACTTGGTGGTCGATGGCAGTTTTTCGAGTTAAAAGTGTGTAGTTTCAGTATATTATTGAAAATATACGTTAAACATGGAAATTTCGCAAAATTAGAGGTTTGCGACGAAAACCATGGAAACTTGTGGAACAAACAATAATTCTGTAGTAGGTTTGTACATTTATTAGTTAACTTGGTCGTCAATGGAAGTTTTTCGGGTGAAAAGTATGAAGTTTCAGTATATTACCGAAAATAGTGAGGTTAAAAAAATAAATCTAGCAGAATTACAGGTTTGCGACTAATACTCGTGAAACAAACAAAAATTCTGTTCGTGACTTTGTACATATATTAGTAAACTTGATCGTTGATGGCAGTTTTTCGGGTGAAAAGTATGAAGTTTTAGTATATTACCGAAAATAGTGAGGTTAAAAAGAGAAATCTCGCAAAATTAGAGGCTTGCGACAAATAACATGGAAACTCGTGGAACAAACAATAATTCTGTATTGGTTTTGTACATTTTGTCGTAAACTTGGTGGTCGATGGCAGTTTTTCGAGTTAAAAGTGTGTAGTTTCAGTATATTATTGAAAATATACGTTAAACATGGAAATTTCGCAAAATTAGAGGTTTGCGACGAAAACCATGGAAACTCGTGGAACAAACAATAATTCTGTAGTAGGTTTTTACATTTATTAGTTAACTTGGTCGTCAATGGAAGTTTTTTGGGTGAAAAGTATGAAGTTTCAGTATATTACCGAAAATAGTGAGGTTAAAAAAATAAATCTAGCAGAATTACAGGTTTGCGACTAATACTCGTGAAACAAACAAAAATTCTGTTCGTGACTTTGTACATATATTAGTAAACTTGATCGTTGATGGCAGTTTTTCGGGTGAAAAGTATGAAGTTTTAGTATATTACCGAAAATAGTGAGGTTTTAAAGAGAAATCTCGCAAAATTAGAGGCTTGCGACAAATAACATGGAAACTCGTGGAACAAACAATAATTCTGTATTGGTTTTGTACATTTTGTCGTAAACTTGGTGGTCGATGGCAGTTTTTCGAGTTAAAAGTGTGTAGTTTCAGTATATTATTGAAAATATACGTTAAACATGGAAATTTCGCAAAATTAGAGGTTTGCGACGAAAACCATGGAAACTCGTGGAACAAACAATAATTCTGTAGTAGGTTTGTACATTTATTAGTTAACTTGGTCGTCAATGGAAGTTTTTCGGGTGAAAAGTATGAAGTTTCAGTATATTACCGAAAATAGTGAGGTTAAAAAAATAAATCTAGCAGAATTCCAGGTTTGCGACTAATACTCGTGAAACAAACAAAAATTCTGTTCGTGACTTTGTACATATATTAGTAAACTTGATCGTTGATGGCAGTTTTTCGGGTGAAAAGTATGAAGTTTTAGTATATTACCGAAAATAGTGAGGTTTAAAAGAGAAATCTCGCAAAATTAGAGGCTTGCGACAAATAACATGGAAACTCGTGGAACAAACAATAATTCTGTATTGGTTTTGTACATTTTGTCGTAAACTTGGTGGTCGATGGCAGTTTTTCGAGTTAAAAGTGTGTAGTTTCAGTATATTATTGAAAATATACGTTAAACATGGAAATTTCGCAAAATTAGAGGTTTGCGACGAAAACCATGGAAACTTGTGGAACAAACAATAATTCTGTAGTAACTTTGTACATTTATTAGTTAACTTGGTCGTCAATGGAAGTTTTTCGGGTGAAAAGTATGAAGTTTCAGTATATTACCGAAAATAGTGAGGTTAAAAAGAGAAATCTCGCAAAATTAGAGGCTGGCGACAAATAACATGGAAACTCGTGGAACAAACAATAATTCTGTATTGGTTTTGTACATTTTGTCGTAAACTTGGTGGTCGATGGCAGTTTTTCGAGTTAAAAGTGTGTAGTTTCAGTATATTATTGAAAATATACGTTAAACATGGAAATTTCGCAAAATTAGAGGTTTGCGACGAAAACCATGGAAACTCGTGGAACAAACAATAATTCTGTAGTAGGTTTGTACATTTATTAGTTAACTTGGTCGTCAATGGAAGTTTTTCGGGTGAAAAGTGTGAAGTTTCAGTATATTATGAAAAATATACGTTAAACGTAGAAATTTCGCAAAATTAGACGTTTGCGACGAACAATATGGAAATAACATGGAAACTTGTGGAACAAACCGAAATTCTGTAGTGATTTTGTTCATATATTTGTTAACTTAGTGGTTAATGGCCGTTTTTCGGGTGAAAAGTATAGTGTTTCAATATATTATTGAAAATATTGACGTTAAACTTAGAAATTTTGCAAAATTATAGGTTTGCGACGAATTACATGAAAACTCGTGGATCAAACAATAATTATGTAGGGATTTTGTATATATATTCGGTAAACTTGGTCGTCGATGGGAGTTTTTCGGGTGAAAAGTATGAAGTTAAAGTAAATTTCGGAAAAAAGCGAGGTTAAAAGACAAATTTAGCAAAATTAGAGGTTTGCGACGAATTACATGGAAACTCCTGGAACAAACAATCTATTTGTAGTAATTTTGTACATATTGTCGTAAACTTAGTCGTCGATGGCAGCTTTTCGAGTGAAAAGTGTGAAGTTTCAGTATCTTTTGCCCAAAGGCAATATGCTTATTTTGCTCCCATTACATACAATGGCGTGCCGACTGCAATGAAGGTAAAGGTAGGAAAATCATTTAGACAGTCGATCGGTGCGTGGTTGTTATTGTGATAGGATTTTGAGTACTTGGGCTTTCAGGATGAATGACGAGTGGATGGGATTTATGTGAGCTCGTGCGTGTGGGTTTCTTCTTGTTGTTTCAATTTTGGTTGTTTTTGTATTTGTGTTTCTGTGTATTTTTTTTTGTTTTTGTTTTGATTTTAATTTTTATTCTTATGATTGTGTGCCGTATATAGTGTGGGATAAATATTTCTGGTCTTTCTGGAGTGATGGTGTGCTCACACAAACATCTTGCGAAATTCAACCCCTCAGGGTTGAATTTCGCAAGATGTTTCCAGTTGTAGTTGAGTGTCACTGTCAGGTTGATGAGAGCGTGCAACGGGGTTTTGTTTTTGTGTAGTCAAAAATCGGAAAGAAGTATCGATTTACTTTTCTCATGCTAAGTATTCTCAGTTAGATACAGGCTAAAGTCTAGTTTACTGGGGATACGACAAATGAAAGGCAACAAACCCAGATCCATTAAAATTGTATGTCCAAATCAAATTATCTGTTGTTTTTCTAAAATTGTGTACATTTGTTGTCATTAGTTATAATAAATAAATAAATAAATAAAAAATAAATTATTGAAAATATACGATAAACAGAGAAATTTCGCAAAATTAGAGGTTTGCGACGAAAACCATTGAAACAAAAACCATGGAAACAAACAATAATTCTATAGTGATTTTGCACATGTATTAGTAAACTTGGTCGTCCAGTATATTACGGAAAGAAGAGAGGTTAAATATAGAAATCTCGCTAAATTAGAAGTTTGCGACGAATAACATGGAAACTCGTGAAACAAACAATAATTCTGTAGTGAACAAACAATGATCTGTTGTGATATTGTCGTAAACTTGGTCGTCGATGGCAGTTGTTCGAGTAAAAAGTGTGAAATTTCAGTATTTTATGAAAAATATACATTGAACATAGAAATTTCGCAAAATAAGAGGTTTGCGACGAAAACCATGGGAACTTAAGGAACAAACAATAATTCTCTATAGATTTTTTTCATATTGTCGTAAACTTGGTCGTCGATGGCCGTTTTTCAAATAAAAAGTGTGAAGTTTCAGTATATTATGAAAACTATAAGTTCAACATAGAAATTTCGCAAAATAAGAGGTTTGAGACGAAAACCATGGGAACTTAAGGAACAAACAATATTTTTGTAGTAATTTTGTACATTTATTCGTAAACTTGGTAGTCTATGGCAGTTTATCAGGTAAAAAGTATGAAGTTTTAGTATATTACTGAAAATACTGAGGTTAAAAGGAGAAATCTTGCCAAATAAGAGGTTGGTGACGCATAACATGGGAACTCGTGGAACAAACAATAATTTTGTAGTGATTTTGTACATATATTCCGTAAACTTAGTCGTGAATGACAGTTTTTCGGGTGAAAAGTAGGAAGTTTCAGTATATTACGGAAAATAGTGAGGTTAAAAAAATAAATCTAGCAAAATTACAGGTTTGCGACTATTACTCGTGAAACAAACAAAAATTCTGTTCGTGACTTTGTACATATATTAGTAAACTTGATCGTTGATGGCAGTTTTTCGGGTGAGAAGTATGAAGTTTCAGTATATTACCGAAAATTTCTTTCGTGGTTGCAGTCCTAAGACTGGTTTGCAGCAATTTGAACTCTTCTCCTCCATTCCCCCCTGTCCTGTGCGGCTCTTTTTAAGTCTGTGTATGTTGAGCAGCGCACGTCCACCAACAGGTCCTCCAGGTACTCTCGGCGTGGGCGTCCCCTAGAGTTTGTCCCCTCGGTCATGCCCTCCATTATGGCATGCAAGAGGCCCTCTTGTCGTATTATATGCCCGATCCATCTTGCACGCCTTTCGGACAGGATCCTGAGCAGGTGCCTTCCTCCTTCGATTCGTTGGAGAACCTCTTCATTTGTGATGCGGTCTCTCCAGGAAATTCCTAATAGTCTTCTATAGGACCACATCTCAAAAGCCTCTAGTCTTCGTATATCTCTTTCGGATAGGCACCATGTCTCGCAGCCGTACATCAAGATACTCCATACATAGGTCTTGATGAGGAGTATTCTCAGTTTAAGGTCTATATTATTTGATTCTATTATTTTCGACCTTTTATTAAATGCAAGTCTAGCCTGATGTATACGGCTGTCGACCGAAAATAGTGAGGTTAAAAAGAGAAATCTCGCAAAATTAGAGGCTTGCGACAAATAACATGGAAACTCGTGGAACAAACAATAATTCTGTATTGGTTTTGTACATTTTGTCGTAAACTTGGTGGTCGATGGCAGTTTTTCGAGTTAAAAGTGTGTAGTTTCAGTATATTATTGAAAATATACGTTAAACATGGAAATTTCGCAAAATTAGAGGTTTGCGACGAAAACCATGGAAACTTGTGGAACAAACAATAATTCTGTAGTAACTTTGTACATTTATTAGTTAACTTGGTCGTCAATGGAAGTTTTTCGGGTGAAAAGTGTGAAGTTTCAGTATATTATGAAAAATATACGTTAAACGTAGAAATTTCGCAAAATTAGACGTTTGCGACGAACAATATGGAAATAACATGGAAACTTGTGGAACAAACCGAAATTCTGTAGTGATTTTGTTCATATATTTGTTAACTTAGTGGTTAATGGCCGTTTTTCGGGTGAAAAGTATAGTGTTTCAATATATTATTGAAAATATTGACGTTAAACTTAGAAATTTTGCAAAATTATAGGTTTGCGACGAATTACATGGAAACTCGTGGAACAAACAATAATTATGTAGGGATTATGTATATATATTCGGTAAACTTGGTCTTCGATGGCAGTTTTTCGGGTGAAAAGTATGAAGTTTAAGTAAATTTCGGAAAAAAGCGAGGTTAAAAAGACAAATTTAGCAAAATTAGAGGTTTGCGACGAATTACATGGAAACTCGTGGAACAAACAATATATTTGTATTAATTTTGTACATATTGTTGTAAACTTGGTCGTCGATGGCAGTTTTTCGAGTGAAAAGTGTGAAGTTTCAGTATCTTTTGCCCAAAGGCAATATGCTTATTTTGCTCCCATTACATACAATGGCGTGCCGACTGCAATGAAGGTAAAGGTAGGAAAATTATTTAGACAGTCGATCGGTGCGTGGTTGTTATTGCGACAGGATTTTGAGTACTTGGGCTTTCAGGATGAATGACGAGTGGATGGGATTTATGTGAGCTCGTGCGTGTGGGTTTCTTCTTGTTGTTTCAATTTTGGTTGTTTTTGTATTTGTGTTTCTGTGTATTTTTTTTTGTTTTTGTTTTGATTTTAATTTTTATTCTTATGATTGTGTGCCGTATATAGTGTGGGATAAATATTTCTGGTCTTTCTGGAGTGATGGTGTGCTCACACAAACATCTTGCGAAATTCAACCCCTCAGGGTTGAATTTCGCAAGATGTTTCCAGTTGTAGTTGAGTGTCACTGTCAGGTTGATGAGAGCGTGCAACGGGGTTTTGTTTTTGTGTAGTCAAAAATCGGAAAGAAGTATCGATTTACTTTTCTCATGCTAAGTATTCTCAGTTAGATACAGGCTAAAGTCTAGTTTACTGGGGATACGACAAATGAAAGGCAACAAACCCAGATCCATTAAAATTGTATGTCCAAATCAAATTATCTGTTGTTTTTCTCAAATTGTGTACATTTGTTGTCATGTGTTATAATAAATAAATAAATAAATAAAAAATAAATTATTGAAAATATACGATTAACAGAGAAATTTCGCAAAATTAGAGGTTTGCGACGAAAACCATTGAAACAAAACCATGGAAACAAACAATAATTCTATAGTGATTTTGCACATGTATTAGTAAACTTGGTCGTCCAGTATATTACGGAAAGAAGAGAGGTTAAATATAGAAATCTCGCTAAATTAGAAGTTTGCGACGAATAACATGGAAACTCGTGAAACAAACATAATTCTGTAGTGAACAAACAATGATCTGTTGTGATATTGTCGTAAACTTGGTCGTCGATGGCAGTTGTTCGAGTAAAAAGTGTGAAATTTCAGTATTTTATGAAAAATATACATTGAACATAGAAATTTCGCAAAATAAGAGGTTTGCGACGAAAACCATGGGAACTTAAGGAACAAAAAATATTTTTGCAGTAATTTTGTACATTTATTCGTAAACTTGGTAGTCTATGGCAGTTTATCAGGTAAAAAGTATGAAGTTTTAGTATATTACGGAAAATACTGAGGTTAAAAGGAGAAATCTTGCCAAATAAGAGGTTGGTGACGCATAACATGGGAACTCGTGGAACAAACAATAATTCTGTAGTAATTCTGTATATTTATTCTTAAACTAAGTTGTCAATGGCAGGTTTTCGGGTGAAAAGTATGAAGTTTAACAGTTCATTATTATGAAAAATATTGACGTTAAACATATAAATTTCGCCAAATTAGAGGTTTGCGACCAAAACCATGGAAACTCGTGGAACAAACAATAATTTTGTAGTGATTTTGTACATATATTCCGTAAACTTAGTCGTGAATGACAGTTTTTCGGGTGAAAAGTAGGAAGTTTCAGTATATTACGGAAAATAGTGAGGTTAAAAAAATAAATCTAGCAAAATTACAGGTTTGCGACTATTACTCGTGAAACAAACAAAAATTCTGTTCATGACTTTGTACATATATTAGTAAACTTGATCGTTGATGGCAGTTTTTCGGGTGAAAAGTATGAAGTTTCAGTATATTACCGAAAATAGTGAGGTTAAAAAGAGAAATCTCGCAAAATTAGAGGCTTGCGACAAATAACATGGAAACTCGTGGAACAAACAATAATTCTGTATTGGTTTTGTACATTTTGTCGTAAACTTGGTGGTCGATGGCAGTTTTTCGAGTTAAAAGTGTGTAGTTTCAGTATATTATTGAAAATATACGTTAAACATGGAAATTTCGCAAAATTAGAGGTTTGCGACGAAAACTATGGAAACTTGTGGAACAAACAATAATTCTGTAGAAACTTTGTACATTTATTAGTTAACTTGGTCGTCAATGGAAGTTTTTCGGGTGAAAAGTGTGAAGTTTCAGTATATTATGAAAAATATACGTTAAACGTAGAAATTTCGCAAAATTAGACGTTTGCGACGAACAATATGGAAATAACATGGAAACTTGTGGAACAAACCGAAATTCTGTAGTGATTTTGTTCATATATTTGTTAACTTAGTGGTTAATGGCCGTTTTTCGGGTGAAAAGTATAGTGTTTCAATATATTATTGAAAATATTGACGTTAAACTTAGAAATTTTGCAAAATCATAGGTTTGCGACGAATTACATGGAAACTCGTGGAACAAACAATAATTATGTAGGGATTTTGTATATATATTCGGTAAACTTGGTCTTCGATGGCAGTTTTTCGGGTGAAAAGTATGAAGTTTAAGTAAATTTCGGAAAAAAGCGAGGTTAAAAAGACAAATTTAGCAAAATTAGAGGTTTGCGACGAATTACATGGAAACTCGTGGAACAAACAATATATTTGTAGTAATTTTGTACATATTGTCGTAAACTTGGTCGTCGATGGCAGTTTTTCGAGTGAAAAGTGTGAAGTTTCAGTATCTTTTGCCCAAAGGCAATATGCTTATTTTGCTCCCATTACATACAATGGCGTGCCGACTGCAATGAAGGTAAAGGTAGGAAAATTATTTAGACAGTCGATCGGTGCGTGGTTGTTATTGCGACAGGATTTTGAGTACTTGGGCTTTCAGGATGAATGACGAGTGGATGGGATTTATGAGAGCTCGTGCGTGTGGGTTTCTTCTTGTTGTTTTAATTTTGGTTGTTTTTGTATTTGTGTTTCTGTGTATTTTTTTTTTGTTTTTGTTTTGATTTTAATTTTTATTCTTATGATTGTGTGCCGTTTATAGTGTGGGATAAATATTTCTGGTCTTTCTGGAGTGATGGTGTGCTCACACAAACATCTTGCGAAATTCAACCCCTCAGGGTTGAATTTCGCAAGATGTTTCCAGTTGTAGTTGAGTGTCACTGTCAGGTTGATGAGAGCGTGCAACGGGGTTTTGTTTTTGTGTAGTCAAAAATCGGAAAGAAGTATCGATTTACTTTTCTCATGCTAAGTATCCTCAGTGAGATACAGGCTAAAGTCTAGTTTACTGGGGTTACGACAAATGAAAGGCAACAAACCCAGATCCATTAAAATTGTATGTCCAAATCAAATTATCTGTTGTTTTTCTCAAATTGTGTACATTTGTTGTCATGTGTTATAATAAATAAATAAATAAATAAAAAATAAATTATTGAAAATATACGATAAACAGAGAAATTTCGCAAAATTAGAGGTTTGCGACGAAAACCATTGAAACAAAAACCATGGAAACAAACAATAATTCTATAAAGTGATGGATAGCTTGTTCGGAGTTTCGGTCCGATGGTAGGACACCTTACTCCTTCATCGGATAAGTTCTGACTGTTAAGATATTTATTGGAAATTTTTGGATCTTTTTGGGAATCGGGAAAGGATAGGTTTGTGGTAATTGTTTTGATTTTATGAATGATTATGAGAAATTATAAACGATTAAATACATATATAAATATGATGATATATACATAATATTAAATACAAATATACATAAATTTGTGTCGTCACACACTGTTTTATATTGAATGGGTGAAAAAAAAAAAAAATAATGATGGTGAATAAATTATAAGAATGAATATAGTATATGTAGATAAGTAAATGAGTGGGGAAACGTGTGTGACTTTTATAAATATATTAAGGTGTAGAAAATGTTTATTGAAGGTGAGAAATGCGGTTGCCTATGGGGGTAAACTGTCTGCCGGAGGAATTATCGATGATGGGGTGTTCAGAGTGACAATCGGGGGGTCATTTGGGGGGATGATTAGAGTTAAAGAGGGGGGGGGTCGGGGGGATGTTTCGCAATATTGATTTCGGACGAGTGTGTCTGTAACTGGTGTTCGCGTTGTAGTTATCTAAGGCTTTTATGACTGGGTTGGGATGACGGGATATAGAGCTGTAGAACCTTTCGGCCAGAGCGCGCATATGTTCGGGGATAGTATGAAGTTTGGTATCTGCGTGGAGTCTTGAATTACGGACGATGTAGGGTGCTTTTAAAATTATGCGGAGGGCTTTGTTTTGAATGATCTGAATGTGATGTAGCGTTGTTTTCTTCGCGTGGCCCCAGACCGGAAGGGCGTATGTCAGTTGCGGTCTGACGATCGCTTTATATAGGTGGAGTTTAGTGCGCGTGCTAAGTTTGCTGTATTTACTGATCAAGGGAAATAATGATTTGAGTGTTCCGTGAGCTTTTGATTTGATATTGAGGGCGTGTTTATGCCACGAGAGTCTACTGTCTAATGTGAGGCCTAGGTATTTTACGTGTTTTGACCATGGGACGCTCTGGCCGAAGAGTTTAAGAGTTCTGATGGGTTTGATGTATCTGCGTGAGAAGCGGACTGCTGTGCTTTTGGTGGGATTTATTTTGATCTTCCATTTGGTGCACCAGTGCTCCAGAATGGGAATGAAGTCTTGCAGTCTGTTGTGGGATACGGACTCATATTTCGATGAAGAGAGAAAGGCTGTGTCGTCAGCGTATTGCGCGGTGATACAATGTGTACGTGAAAATTGGGGCATATCGCTCGTGTATATGTTATACAGGATAGGGGACAACAGTGCGCCTTGGGGCACACCTGCCAGAATGGGGCGAGGGGATGAGTTTATACCGTCTATTTTGACGGAGAAGGAGCGATTTTCAAGGAATGATGCGATGATTTGCACTAGTCTGAGGGGAATACCTGATTTGTGCAGTTTGAATATGAGTCCGTTGAGCCAGACTGTATCGAAGGCTTTCGCCACGTCTAGTGAAAGGAGGGTCGTGAGGCCTTTGGAGCTGAAGTATTTGATGATGTGTTCTACAACGCGAAGAAGCTGATGGTTGGTAGAGTGTAATGGCCTAAATCCGTGTTGCGAATCTGGGATGATGTTACGTGAGTAAGTTTCTAACGAGAGACGTTCTAGGATTAATTTTTCGAGCACTTTACCTAGAGTCGGGAGCAGACTGATCGGCCTGTAATTTTCAGGGATAACGTGGCTTTTACCCGGTTTAGGGAACATGATGACGTCGGCGTTTTTGAATGGGGTTGGAAAGAATTTATGTCGAAGGCAGGCATTGTAAATGGCGGTAAGGGCGTAAATGGCTTTTTTCGGAAGTTTTTTCAAGGTGAGATTATTGATTTTATCGGGGCCGGGGGCTTTTTTGTTGATGAGATTTTTTATGATAGATTGAATTTCTAACGGTGAGAAGAAGTCTGTGGTGGGGGGGGTTTGCTCATTTAATATGTCGGCAACTGCGTTGTCGACCATTATTGAGTGAGAGGGGTTAGAGAGGTCTGCATTTGGCGAGAAGATATTAGCTAGAGAGTCAGCAAAGGTCTCTGCGCGGTCGCGAGCAGAGAAAACGGGGCCATTTGGTCCTTGAAGAGAGTTGGGTCGGGAGGGCGTATTTCTAAGGCTACGCGTTAGTTTCCATTTGAGTCCATCATTGTATTCGAGAGACTCGACGAAGTCTGACCATTTGTCATTGCGGAGTTGCTGTAGGAGGTGTTTGATTTTTTTGACTAATCTGTTGTAGTCGGTTTTGTAAGAGGGGACAGCTGTGTTTTGCCACAACTTTCTGGTTTTGTTTTTTTCCATAATCAGTATTTTGATATGTGGAGGAAGGGTAAGTTCGGGTTTATCGGCTGGTCTCTCTTTTGAAGAGGATGTGAGAGCGGATTTGATGGTGGTTGTGAAGTCATTTATAGCGGCGTCTATGGAGTTCGTGTCGGGGAAGGTTGTCGGTATTTTGATGCTGCTGTCGACGTTAATAGCGAAATCGCTCCACGAGGTGGTGTGTCGCGGGGGGGTTGAGGGCGAGAAGGGTGGTAAGCCATCCGTCAATTGAAGTAATACCGGGTAGTGATCGGATTGAAGCTGGTGAACAGTCGTGAGATCTGTTTGATAGAGAATGTCGTTATGGACAATGATGTCGATGACATCAGGGCGATGATTGTCTATTAGTGGATAGAGGGTGGGAGACGTGGGTCCTTCCACGAAGTATCTTTTCCGGGAGGAGATTTCGTCAAGTTTATTACCGTGAGTGTTGGAAGTGCGGCTGTGCCAGAAGGGGTGTTTAGCATTTAGATCTCCCGCCATGATGGTGGGGATATTATCTGCGAGGAATGAGTCCAATTCAGACTCGACAAGTGGGGAGGTAGGTGGAAGATAAGTCGCGCAAAGTTTAAGAGGGCCGTGATTGGAATAATTCTATAGTGATTTTGCACATGTATTAGTAAACTTGGTCGTCCAGTATATTACGGAAAGAAGAGAGGTTAAATATAGAAATCTCGCTAAATTAGAAGTTTGCGACGAATAACATGGAAACTCGTGAAACAAACATAATTCTGTAGTGAACAAACAATGATCTGTTGTGATATTGTCGTAAACTTGGTCGTCGATGGCAGTTGTTCGAGTAAAAAGTGTGAAATTTCAGTATTTTATGAAAAATATACATTGAACATAGAAATTTCGCAAAATAAGAGGTTTGCGACGAAAACCATGGGAACTTAAGGAAAAAACAATAATTCTCTATAGATTTTTTTCATATTGTCGTAAATTTGGTCGTCGATGGCCGTTTTTCAAATAAAAAGTGTGAAGTTTCAGTATATTATGAAAACTATAAGTTCAACATAGAAATTTCGCAAAATAAGAGGTTTGCGACGAAAACCATGGGAACTTAAGGAACAAAAAATATTTTTGTAGTAATTTTGTACATTTATTCGTAAACTTGGTAGTCTATGGCAGTTTATCAGGTAAAAAGTATGAAGTTTTAGTATATTACGGAAAATACTGAGGTTAAAAGGAGCAATCTTGCCAAATAAGAGGTTGGTGACGCATAACATGGGAACTCGTGGAACAAACAATAATTCTGTAGTAATTCTGTATATTTATTCTTAAACTAAGTTGTCAATGGCAGGTTTTCGGGTGAAAAGTATGAAGTTTAACAGTTCATTATTATGAAAAATATTGACGTTAAACATATAAATTTCGCCAAATTAGAGGTTTGCGACCAAAACCATGGAAACTCGTGGAACAAACAATAATTTTGTAGTGATTTTGTACATATATTCCGTAAACTTAGTCGTGAATGACAGTTTTTCGGGTGAAAAGTAGGAAGTTTCAGTATATTACGGAAAATAGTGAGGTTAAAAAAATAAATCTAGCAAAATTACAGGTTTGCGACTATTACTCGTGAAACAAACAAAAATTCTGTTCGTGACTTTGTACATATATTAGTAAACTTGATCGTTGATGGCAGTTTTTCGGGTGAAAAGTATGAAGTTTCAGTATATTACCGAAAATAGTGAGGTTAAAAAGAGAAATCTCGCAAAATTAGAGGCTTGCGACAAATAACATGGAAACTCGTGGAACAAACAATAATTCTGTATTGGTTTTGTACATTTTGTCGTAAACTTGGTGGTCGATGGCAGTTTTTCGAGTTAAAAGTGTGTAGTTTCAGTATATTATTGAAAATATACGTTAAACATGGAAATTTCGCAAAATTAGAGGTTTGCGACGAAAACTATGGAAACTTGTGGAACAAACAATAATTCTGTAGTAACTTTGTACATTTATTAGTTAACTTGGTCGTCAATGGAAGTTTTTCGGGTGAAAAGTGTGAAGTTTCAGTATATTATGAAAAATATACGTTAAACGTAGAAATTTCGCAAAATTAGACGTTTGCGACGAACAATATGGAAATAACATGGAAACTTGTGGAACAAACCGAAATTCTGTAGTGATTTTGTTCATATATTTGTTAACTTAGTGGTTAATGGCCGTTTTTCGGGTGAAAAGTATAGTGTTTCAATATATTATTGAAAATATTGACGTTAAACTTAGAAATTTTGCAAAATCATAGGTTTGCGACGAATTACATGGAAACTCGTGGAACAAACAATAATTATGTAGGGATTTTGTATATATATTCGGTAAACTTGGTCTTCGATGGCAGTTTTTCGGGTGAAAAGTATGAAGTTTTAGTAAATTTCGGGAAAAAGCGAGGTTAAAAAGACAAATTTAGCAAAATTAGAGGTTTGCGACGAATTACATGGAAACTCGTGGAACAAACAATATATTTGTAGTAATTTTGTACATATTGTCGTAAACTTGGTCGTCGATGGCAGTTTTTCGAGTGAAAAGTGTGAAGTTTCAGTATCTTTTGCCCAAAGGCAATATGCTTATTTTGCTCCCATTACATACAATGGCGTGCCGACTGCAATGAAGGTAAAGGTAGGAAAATTATTTAGACAGTCGATCGGTGCGTGGTTGTTATTGCGACAGGATTTTGAGTACTTGGGCTTTCAGGATGAATGACGAGTGGATGGGATTTATGTGAGCTCGTGCGTGTGGGTTTCTTCTTGTGGTTTTAATTTTGGTTGTTTTTGTATTTGTGTTTCTGTGTATTTTTTTTTGGTTTTTGTTTTGATTTTAATTTTTATTCTTATGATTGTGTGCCGTATATAGTGTGGGATAAATATTTCTGGTCTTTCTGGAGTGATGGTGTGCTCACACAAAACATCTTGCGAAATTCAACCCCTCAGGGTTGAATTTCGCAAGATGTTTCCAGTTGTAGTTGAGTGTCACTGTCAGGTTGATGAGAGCGTGCAACGGGGTTTTGTTTTTGTACACAATCAGTCTTTTTTTTTTGTACACAATTTTTTGACTACAGTCAAAAATCGGAAAGAAGTATCGATTTACTTTTCTCATGCTAAGTATCCTCAGTGATATACAGGCTAAAGTCTAGTTTACAGGGGATACGACAAATGAAAGGCAACAAACCCAGATCCATTAAAATTGTATGTCCAAATCAAATTATCTGTTGTTTTTCTCAAATTGTGTATATTTCTTGTCATGTGTTATAATAAATAAATAAATAAATAAAAAATAAATTATTGAAAATATACGATAAATATAGAAATTTCGCAAAATTAGAGGTTTGCGACGAAAACCATTGAAACAAAAACCATGGAAACAAACAATAATTTTGTAGTGATTTTGCACATGTATTAGTAAACTTGGTCGTCCAGTATTTTACGGAAAGAAGAGAGGTTAAATATAGAAATCTCGCTAAATTAGAAGTTTGCGACGAATAACATGGAAACTCGTGAAACAAACAATAATTCTGTAGTGAACAAACAATGATCTGTAGTGATGTTGTCGTAAACTTGGTCGTCGATGGCAGTTTTTCGAGTAAAAAGGGTTAAGTTTCAGTATATTATGAAAAATATACATTGAACATAGAAATTTCGCAAAATAAGAGGGATTCGACATAAAACATGGAAACTCGTGTAGCAAAGAATAATTCTTTAGTTGCTTTGTACATATATTCGTAAACTTGGTCGTCGATGGCAGTTTTTCTAGGGAAAAGTGTGAAGTTTCAGTATACTCGTATTATGAAAAATATACGTGAAACATAGAAATTTCGCAAAATTAGAGGTTTTCGACCAAAAACATGGCAACTCGTGGAAAAAACAATGATTTTGAAGTAATTGTGTACATCGAGGCGTATCCAGAAAGTAAGTGTACTGAGGCTCTCACGACCGGATGGATTTTATTTTCGACATGTTGGCTACACTTCCGTGTAGCTTGACCCTTCCCCTCTGCAACGAGACTGGTTCGAGATCATGTAAATCCAATCTCCCGCCAAGGGCGTAATACGCGGCGTCATCCGTTATCTCGTTTGGTAGGGAAAACCTCCGGTTGAGGTTTATAATGAGGTGAAAACTGCATATGGTGATAAAGCTACGAATCGTACGAGTATGTACAAGTGATGTCGCGAGTTTAAAAACGGTCGTACGTCTGTGCATGATGATCAGAGGAGCGGAAGACCTTCAATTGTGACTGACAAAATTGACGAAATTGTTTTGGGACTGTCAAGGCATAATTTTAATTGAAAATATGTCTCAAGGGGAGACCATCAACTCAACAAGATACTGTGACACCCTACAAAAATTGGAAACTACTTCGAGGAAGGCATCAAAAAGTTAATACCCCGCTTCACCACCTGCATTGAGAGGAATGGCGACTATGTCGAAAAATAGCTTACATATGTACTACGGTAACCACGTAATTTTTTTGTTTAAATAAAAAAAAATTGTAACCTACAAAAATTTAGTATACCTATTATCTGGACTTACCTAGTATATTCATAAACTTGGTCGTCGATGACCGTTTTTCGGGTGAAAATTATGAAGTTTCAGTAAATTATTGAAAATATTGACGTTAAACTTAGAAATTTCGCAAAATTAGAGGTTTGAGACGAACATGGAAACTTGTGGAACAAAGTATAATTCTGTAGTGATTCCGTAAACTTGGTCGTCGATGGCAGTTTTTCGGGTGAAAAGTATGAAGTTTCAGTAAATTATTGAAAGTATTGACGTTAAACTTAGAAATTTCGCAAAATTAGAGGTTTGCGACGAACATGGAAACTTGTGGAACAAAGTAAAATTCTGTAGTGATTCCGTAAACTTGGTCGTCGATGGCAGTTTTTCGGGTGAAAAGTATGAAGTTTCAGTAAATTACGGAAAAAAGCGAGGTTAAAAAGAGAAATCTCGCAAAATTAGAGGTTGGCGACGCATAACATGGAAACTCGTGGAACATACAATAATTCTGTAGTGGTTTTGTACATATATTCGTAAGTTTGGTCGTCGATGGCAGTTTTTCGAGTGAAAAGTGTGAAGTTTCAGTATGTTATTGAAAATATACGTTAAACATAGAAATTTCGCAAAATTAAAGGTTTGCGACGAATTACATGGAAACTCGTGGAACAAACAATAATTCTGTAGAAATTTTGAACATATATTCCGTAAACTTTGTCGTCGATGGCAGTTTTTCGGGTGAAAAGTATAAAAGTTTCACTATATTACGGAAAATAGTGAGGTTTAAAATAGAAACCTCGCAAAATTAGAGGTTTGCGACGAATAACACGGAAACTCGTGGAACAAACAATAAGTCTGTAGTAATTTTGTACATATTTTCATTAACTAGGTCGTCGATGGCAGTTTTTCGGGTGAAAAGTATGAAGTTTTAGTAAATTATTGAAAATATTGACGTTAATCTTAGAAGATTCGCAAAATTAGAGGTTTGTGACGAATAACATGGAAACTCGTGAAACAAACGATGATTCTGTAACAATTTTGTACATATATTCGTTAACT
Organism: Odontocerum albicorne; assembly: GCA_949825065.1. Classification (NCBI taxonomy): domain Eukaryota; kingdom Metazoa; phylum Arthropoda; class Insecta; order Trichoptera; family Odontoceridae; genus Odontocerum; species Odontocerum albicorne. Next base: position 8,880,983 of record OX463849.1, on the reverse strand, counting down.
TGGTTGTCGATGGCATTTTTTCAAAACATGGAATATTGTGGAACAAACAATAATTCTGTAGTGATTTTGTTAATATATTCGTACACTTAGTCGTCTATGGCAGTTTTTGGGTGAAAAGTATGATGTTTCAGCATATTACGGAAAATAGTGAGGTCGAAAATAGAAATCTTGCAAAATTAGAGGTTTGCGACGCATAACATGAAAACTCGTGGAACAAACAATAATTCTGTATATATATTCTTAAACTTAGTTGTCAATGGCAGGTTTTCGGGGGAAAAGTATGAAGTTTAACAGTTCATTATTATGAAAAATATTGACGTTAAACATATAAATTTCGCCAAATTAGAGGTTTGCGACCAAAACCATGGAAACTCGTGGAACAAACAATAATTTTGTAGTGATTTTGTACATATATTCCGTAAACTTGGTCGTGAATGACAGTTTTTTGGGTGTAAAGTATGAAGTATCAGTATATTGCGGAAAATAGTGAGGTTAAAAAAACAAATCTAGCAAAATTACAGGTTTGCGACAAATAACATGGAAACTCGTGGAACAAACAATAATTCTGTAATGGTTTTGTACATTTTGTCGTAAATTTGGTGGTCGATGGCAGTTTTTCGAGTTAAAAGTGTTAAGTTTCAGTATATTATTGAAAATATATGTTAAACATAGAAATTTCGCCAAATTAGAGGTTTGCGACGAAAACCATGGAAACTTTTGGAACAAACAATAATTCTGTAGTTATTTTGTACATTTATTAGTAAACTTGGCCGTCGATGGCAGTTTTTCGGGTGAAAAGTGTGAAGTTTCAGTATATTATGAAAAATATACGTTAAACGTAGAAATTTCGCAAAATTAGACGTTTGCGACGAATTATATGGAAATAACATGGAAACTTGTGGAACAAACTGAAATTCTGTAGTGATTATGTTCATATATTTGTAAACTTAGTGGTTGATGGCCGTTTTTCGGGTGAAAAGTAGAGTGTTTCAGTATATTATTGAAAATATTGACGTTAAACATTGAAATTTCGCAAAATTAAAGGTTTTCAACCAAAAACATGGAAACTCGTAGAACAAACCATAATTCTGTAGTGATTTTGTACAAATTATCTTAAACTGGGTCGTCGATGGCATTTTTTCAAATAAAAAGGGTGAAGTTTCAGTATATTATGAAAAATATAAGTTAAACATAGAAATTTCGCAAAATAAGAGGTTTGCGACGAAAACCATGGGAACTTAAGGAACAAACAATAATTCTCTATAGATTTTGTTCATATTGTCGTAAACTTGGTCGTCGATGGCCGTTTTTCAAATAAAAAGTATGAAGTTTCAGTATATTACCGAAAATAGTGAGGTTAAAAAGAGAAATCTCGCAAAATTAGAGGCTTGCGACAAATAACATGGAAACTCGTGGAACAAACAATAATTCTGTAGTAATTCTGTATATATATTCTTAAACTAAGTTGTCAATTCCAGGTTTTCGGGTGAAAAGTATGAAGTTTAACAGTTCAGTTTTATGAAAAATATTGACGTTAAACATATAAATTTCGCCAAATTAGAGGTTTGCGACCAAAACCATGGAAACTCGTGGAACCAACAATAATTTTTTAGTGATTTTGTACATATATTCCGTAAACTTAGTCGTGAATGACAGTTTTTCGGGTGAAAAGTAGGAAGTTTCAATATATTACGGAAAATAGTGAGGTTAAAAAAATAAATCTAGCAAAATTACAGGTTTGCGACTAATACTCGTGAAACAAACAAAAATTCTGTTCGTGACTTTGTACATATATTAGTAAACTTGATCGTTGATGGCAGTTTTTCGGGTGAAAAGTATGAAGTTTCAGTATATTACCGAAAATAGTGAGGTTAAAAAGAGAAATCTCGCAAAATTAGAGGCTTGCGATAAATAACACGGAAACTCGTGGAACAAACTATAATTCTGTATTGGTTTTGTACATTTTGTCGTAAACTTGGTGGTCGATGGCAGTTTTTCGAGTTAAAAGTGTGTAGTTTCAGTATATTATTGAAAATATACGTTAAACATGGAAATTTCGCAAAATTAGAGGTTTGCGACGAAAACCATGGAAACTTGTGGAACAAACAATAATTCTGTAGTAACTTTGTACATTTATTAGTTAACTTGGTCGTCAATGGAAGTTTTTCGGGTGAAAAGTGTGAAGTTTCAGTATATTATGAAAAATATACTTTAAACGTAGAAATTTCGCAAAATTAGACGTTTGCGACGAACAATATGGAAATAACATGGAAACTTGTGGAACAAACCGAAATTCTGTAGGGATTTTGTTCATATATTTGTTAACTTAGTGGTTAATGGCCGTTTTTCGGGTAAAAAGTATAGTGTTTCAATATATTATTGAAAATATTGACGTTAAACTTAGAAATTTTGCAAAATTATAGGTTTGCGACGAATTACATGGAAACTCGTGGAACAAACAATAATTATGTAGGGATTTTGTATATATATTCGGTAAACTTGGTCGTCGATGGCAGTTTTTCGTATGTATGTATGAAGTATGAAGTTTAAGTAAATTTCGGAAAAAAGCGAGGTTAAAAAGACAAATTTAGCAAAATTAGAGGTTTGCGACGAATTACATGGAAACTCGTGGAACAAACAATATATTTGTAGTAATTTTGTACATATTGTCGTAAACTTGGTCGTCGATGGCAGTTTTTCGAGTGAAAAGTGTGAAGTTTCAGTATCTTTTGCCCAAAGGCAATATGCTTATTTTGCTCCCATTACATACAATGGCGTGCCGACTGCAATGAAGGTAAAGGTAGGAAAATTATTTAGACAGTCGATCGGTGCGTGGTTGTTATTGCGACAGGATTTTGAGTACTTGGGCTTTCAGGATGAATGACGAGTGGATGGGATTTATGTGAGCTCGTGCGTGTGGGTTTCTTCTTGTTGTTTTAATTTTGGTTGTTTTTGTATTTGTGTTTCTGTGTATTTTTTTTTTGTTTTTGTTTTGATTTTAATTTTTATTCTTATGATTGTGTGCCGTATATAGTGTGGGATAAATATTTCTGGTCTTCCTGGAGTGATGGTGTGCTCACACAAAACATCTTGCGAAATTCAACCCCTCAGGGTTGAATTTCGCAAGATGTTTCCAGTTGTAGTTGAGTGTCACTGTCAGGTTGATGAGAGCGTGCAACGGGGTTTTGTTTTTGTACACAATCAGTCTTTTTTTTTTTGTACACAATTTTTTGACTACAGTCAAAAATCGGAAAGAAGTATCGATTTACTTTTCTCATGCTAAGTATCCTCAGTGAGATACAGGCTAAAGTCTAGTTTACTGGGGATACGACAATTGAAAGGCAACAAACCCAGATCCATTAAAATTGTATGTCCAAATCAAATTATCGGTTGTTTTTCTCAAATTGTGTATATTTCTTGTCATGTGTTATAATAAATAAATAAATAAATAAAAAATAAATTATTGAAAATATACGATAAACATAGAAATTTCGCAAAATTAGAGGTTTGCGACGAAAACTATTGAAACAAAAACCATGGAAACAAACAATAATTTTATATTGATTTTGCACATGTATTAGTAAACTTGGTCGTCCAGTATTTTACGGAAAGAAGAGAGGTTAAATATAGAAATCTCGCTAAATTAGAAGTTTGCGACGAATAACATGGAAACTCGTGAAACAAACAATAATTCTGTAGTGAACAAACAATGATCTGTAGTGATATTGTCGTAAACTTGGTCGTCGATGGCAGTTTTTCGAGTAAAAAGGGTTAAGTTTCAGTATATTATGAAAAATATACATTGAACATAGAAATTTCGCAAAATAAGAGGGGTTCGACATAAAACATGGAAACTCGTGTAGCAAAGAATAATTCTGTAGTTATTTTGTACATATATTCGTAAACTTGGTCGTCGATGGCAGTTTTTCTAGGGAAAAGTGTGAAGTTTCAGTATACTCGTATTATGAAAAATATACGTGAAACATAGAAATTTCGCAAAATTAGAGGTTTTCGACCAAAAACATGGCAACTCGTGGAAAAAACAATGATTTTGAAGTAATTGTGTACATCGAGGCGTATCCAGAAAGTAAGTGTACTGAGGCTCTCACGACCGTATGGATTTTATTTTCGACATGTTGGCTACACTTCCGTGTAGCTTGACCCTTCCCCTCTGCAACGAGACCGGTTCGAGATCATGTAAATCCAATCTCCCGCCAAGGGCGTAATACGCGGCGTCATCCGTTATCTCGTTTGGTAGGGAAAACCTCCGGTTGAGGTTTTTAATGAGGTGAAAACGGCATATGGTGATAAAACTACGAATCGTACGAGTATGTACAAGTGATGTCGCGAGTTTAAAAACGGTCGTACGTCTGTGCATGATGATCAGAGGAGCGGAAGACCTTCAATTGTGACTGACGAAATTGACGAAATTGTTTTGGGACTGTCAAGGCATAATTTTAATTGAAAATATGCCTCAAGGGGAGACCATCAACTCAACAAGATACTGTGACACCCTACAAAAATTGGAAACTACTTCGAGGAAGGCATCAAAAAGTTAATACCCCGCTTCACCACCTGCATTGAGAGGAATGGCGACTATGTCGAAAAATAGCTTACATATGTACTACGGTAACCACGTAATTTTTTTGTTTAAATAAAAAAAATTGTAACCTACAAAAATTTAGTACACCTATTTTCTGGACTTACCTAGTATATTCATAAACTTTGTCGTCGATGACCATTTTTCGGGGGAAAAGTATGAAGTTTCAGTAAATTATTGAAAATATTGACGTTAAACTTAGAAATTTCGCAAAATTAGAGGTTTGAGACGAACATGGAAACTTGTGGAACAAAGTATAATTCTGTAGTGATTCCGTAAACTTGGTCGTCGTGAAAAGTATGAAGTTTCAGTTTACTGAATTTTTTCCGTAATTTATTACGGAAAAAAGCGAGGTTAAATATAGAAATCCCGCTAAAATAGAGGTTTGCGACGAATAACATGGAAACTCGTGAAAAAAACAATAATTCTGTAATAATTTTGTACATATTGTCGTAAACTTGGTCGTCGATGGCAGTTTTCCGAGTAAAAAGTGTGAAGTTTCAGTATATTATGAAAAATATACGTTAAACATAGAAATTTCGCAAAATTAGAGATTTGCGACGCAAAACATGGAATCTTGTGGAACAAACAATAATTGTGTAGTGATTTTGTTCATATATTCATTAACTTAGTCGTCGATGGCAGTTTTTCGAGTGAAAAGTATGAAGTTTCAGTATATTATGGAAAATATTGACATTAAGCAAAGGAATTTCGCAAAATTAGAGGTTTTATACGAAAAACATGAAAACTCATGGAACAAACAATAATTCTGTAGTGGTTTTGTACAAATATTCGTAAACTTAGTGGTTGATGGCCGTTTTTCGGGAGAAAAGTATAGAGTTTTAGTATATTATTGAAAATATTGACGTTAAACTAAGAAATTTCGCAAAATTAGAGGTTTTCGACCAGAAACATGGAAACTCGTGGAACAAACAATAATTCTGTAGTTATTTTGTACATTTATTAGTAAACTTGGCCGTCGATGGCAGTTTTTCGGGTGAAAAGTATGAAGTTTCAGTATATTACGGAAAATAGTGAGGTTAAAAATAGAAATCTCGCAAAATTAGAGGTTTGAGACAAATAATATGGAAACTCGTGGAACAAACAATAATTCTGTAGTGATTTTGTACATATATTCATAAACCTTGTCGTCGATGGTAGTTATTCGAGTGAAAAGTGTGAAGTTGAAACTTTACTGAAGTATATTATGAAAAATATACGTTAAACATAGAAATTTCGCAAAATTAGAGGTTTGCGACGAAGAACATGGAATTTCGTGGAACAAACAATTATTCTGTAGTGATTTTGTACATATATTCGTAAACTTGGTCGTCGATGGCAGTTTGTCGAGCGAAAAGTGTGAAGTTTCAGTTCTTGCTCGTTTGCGACCAAAAACATGGAAACTCGTGGAACAAACAATAATTCTGTAGTGATTTTGTACATATTGTCGTAAACTTGGTTGTCGATGGCAGTTTTTCGGGTGAAAAGTATGAAGTTTCTGTATATTATTGAAAATATTGATGTTGAACTTAGAAATTTCGCAAAATAAGAGGTTTTCGACCTAAAACATGGAAACTCGGTGAACAAACCATAATTCTGTAGGGATTTTGTACATATATTAGTAAACTTGGTCGTCGATGGCAGTTTGTCGAGTGAAAAGTGTGAAGTTTCAGTATATATTGTGAAAAATATACATTAAACATAATAATTACGCAAATGTAGAGGTTTGCTACGAAAAACATATTGCGACGAAAAACATTTCCATCCAAATATTCGTAAACTTGGTCGTCGATGGCAGTTTTTCGGGGGAAAAGTATGAAGTTTCAGTATATTATGGAAAATATTGATGTTAAACATAGAAATTTTGTAAAATTATACGTTTGCGACGAAAAACACGGACAGCACATGAAACAAATAATTTTTCTGTGGTGATTTGAAACAAATATTCGACCACATGGTCATCAGTGGCAAAGTTTCAGTATATTATGAAAAATACTGATTGACTTTAGATTACGATTTTGAACATACGCTTTTAAACCTGGTCGTCAATGGCAGATTTTCGAGTGAAAAGTTTGAAGTTTCACAGTATATTATGGAAAATATTTGGGTGAAATACTGAAATAATGCAAAATTAGAGTTTTGAGACGAAAAACGCGGAAACACGTGCCACAAATAATAATTATGTGGTAATTTTGAACATATATTTGTAAACTTTGTGGTCAAGGGCAGATTTTTGAGTGGAAAGTATTAAGTTAAGAAAAATAATGACATAAAACTCCGAAATTTCGCCAAATTAAGGGTTTGGAATAAAAAACACGGAAACACGTGGAACGAATCATAATTCCGTGATTATTTTTAACATATGCTTTTTAACTTGGTCGTCAGTGGCGGATTTTCGAGTAAAAAGTGTGAAGTTTTAGTACATTATGAAAAATATTGACGTAAAACTCCGAAATTTCGCCAAAATTGAGGTATAGGACGAAATACACGAAAACACGTGAAACGAATCATAATTCTGTCATGATTTTGAATATAAGGTTATAAACCTGGTCGTCAATGGCACATTTTCGAGTGAAAAGTATGAAGTTGCAGTATATAATGGATAATATTGGCGTAAAACACTGAAATAAGGCAAAATTAGAATTTTGAGACGAAAAACACGGAAACACGTGGAACAAATAATAATTCTGGGGTGATTTTGAACTTTTATTTTTAAACCTGGTCGTCAGTGGCTGTTTTTCGAGTGAAAAGTATGAAGTTTTAATATATTAAGGAAAATATTGAACACTGAAATATCGCAAAATTAGAGGTTTAGGACGAAAAACAGTGAAACACGTGGAACAAACAATAATCATGTAGTAATTTTGTTCATGTATTCGTAAACTTGGTCATATATTAGAGTTTTTCGAGTGAAAAGTATGAAGTTTCAGTATATTATGGAAAATGTTGACGTTAAACATAGAAATTTGGCAAAATTAGAGGTTTGAGACGAAAACCATGGAAACACGTGGAACAAACAAAATAATTTTGTAGCGATTTTGTACATACGAGTATATTCGTAAACTTGGTCGTCAATGGCAGTTTTTCGAGTGAAAATATGAAGTTTTATGATAATATTGGCATAAAACACTGAAATATCGCAAAATTAGATGTTTGGGACGAAAAATACAGAAACGCGTTTTTGACCATACAACTTATTCGTCGTCAATGGCTGATTTTTGAGTAAAATGTATAAAGTTTCAGTGTATTACTAAGAATTATTCATACGCATTTAGCAGGTTATGACGTTTTAAATAAAAGTTAACGTCAATGCATTTTTTGATGTATTATAATTCCAGCTTTTTTGTTCAAAAAAATTGGTTTATCATTAGTAAAAAGTAACAATGGCTGTAATTCGAGTGAAAAGTATGAAGTTTCAGTATATTACAAAGAAATGTGCAGAAAGATTTTGCAGGTTATGACGTTTTATATAATAATTAACCTTAATGCATTTCTCCTAATTTTTTTTTCCATGATTAATTTCTGCATTTTCGTAAGAAAAATTGTTTTTTGTTAGTAAAAAACAATAAAATTCATTCAAATGGGAATTAGGATTATGACAGCGAAGCAGTATCATTTGTAGAAAGTATTGTTACCAATTTTGCATATACCTATATGTAAAATGGGTGCGTTTTAAGTACATTTACAACAAAATGTATTTAACTTCACTTTACCATACATACGGTTTTACCCATAAAATATGTATTAGTATTCACAAATCAATGTTTTATTAGCTTGAAATACCATACATATATACTAAAATCTATAAGCTATACCCTGGACAGTAATATTTAATATCTGGATGTCAACTGCATTTATATGAACTATATTAAAGATCTGGGTGTCTTGTTCCACAGCAATCTCGCATTTGGTCCTCATATAGAAATTATGTGCAACTCAGTTTATAAAACTCGAGGATTTGTAATGGAAATCTCCAAGTCGTTTGAAAACCAAATGGTGCTCAAAACGTTGTTTAATTCATTGATTCGTAGCAAACTAGAAAGCAATGCTTCCATTTGGAGCCAAGTGGGGGCGCAGAACTCACTCATGGTGGAGACGGTACAAAAAAATATCTACGATATCCCTATATGAGTGAGTTTGGTGTCTATATTCATGGCTTTATCCTACTCAGTTTCTGCTGGGCATACTCGGGTATATAACTCATTGAATGTAAGAAGAGATCTGCGTCTCCTGGTAAACGTTGTTAAACTCGTTCGAAGAGTTGTGAGCATTTCAGCATTCCTACAAAGATTAACATTTAATGTTCGTTACAATTACACTTGACTGCACCGGCAAGAACTGTTCTCAATAACATACGTAAGAACTTCCAGCCGCTATGCCTATTGGAAGGGCCTTATCTCTTTTGAACGGGACTGCTTCGGATATTGACGTTTTTCATTCATATCACATTACCAAAAGCAAAAGAAAATTTCCTTCCAAGATTGAGCACGCTAGAAAGCACCCATTTACGTATTTTTAAGTGACTTTGAATATATGTGTATGTATGTATTAAACATATATATGTTAACATATACTTTTTTTTATTTTATATATTTTCAAATTTTTACATAATTTTTTTTAATGTCAACTTTTTTTCTATTTTTCAATGTTATTGGGCTAAGACTGCGTTGAAAAAATAAAATTGTAATGCAAATAATTAGCTAAACCATAGCATCAATATACCATCAATATACCACACAAATTTATGTATATTTGTATTTAATATTATGTATATATCATCATATTTATATATGTATTTAATCGTTTATAATTTCTCATAATCATTCATAAAATCTAAACATTTACCACAAACCTATCCTTTCCCGATTCCCAAAAAGATCCAAAAATTTCCAATAAATATCTTAACAGTCAGAACTTATCCGATGAAGGAGTAAGGTGTCCTACCATCGGACCGAAACTCCGAACAAGCTATCCATCACTTGAAAAAAAGATATACCGAAGGTTCCGCAAAATGTGTGTTTTACCACAATTAACGCTGAAATGCTAGAGAAATAACCAATTTTTGATGATTTCGTCTATGATCGCTTCGATTGTGATTACAATATTATGATTTATTTTCAAGTAAAATAGTACCCTAGAGTGTTTTGAAGTATTGTGTGGTGTTAAGCTATATAGAATGTGTATTTGTAGGCCCAAATTAATGTTTTAATGGTATAATATAGCAAGCTACCAGTCAATCAGTCAAGACGTAACATATCATTTGAAGTTTACGTAAAAATGAGAGTTTTATGACATTCTACGCAGAAATGTTAGAAAATCACACACTGTGGCCATTCTAAATAGACAAGTATTGGTAAACAATGGTATTGAATCACACACTGTGGTCATTCTAAATAGACAAGTATTGGTAAACAATGGTATTGAATCACACACTGTGGTCATTCTAAATAGACAAGTATTGGTAAACAATGGTATTGAATCACACACTGTGGCCATTCTAAATAGACAAGTATTGGTAAACAATGGTATTGAATCACACACTGTGGTCATTCTAAATAGACAAGTATTGGTAAACAATGGTATGGTATGGTATTGAATGCATTTTGGATAAAGATAGCGAAAAAGTATCATTACTATAAAAGATTGTTACCAATTCCACATATGTAAGTAAAATGAGTGTTTTATCTCAATTTACGCTGAAATGCTAGAGAAATACACACGTTTTGATGATTTTATCTATAATCACTCCGATTGTTGTTTTAAATTAAAATAGTGCCATTGAGTTGTTTGAAGTAAAACTACCTTTTATTTGATTTGATCTATAAAAATATGTATTTGCAGGCCCAAATCAATATGTTTATGGTATAATATAGCAATCAATTAGCCAAACTGACAAAAAACGTGAATATAAGAGAAGTGTTTACGTAAATATAAGAATTTTATGACATTCAATGCAGGAATGTTAGAAAATCACACATTTGTGGTCATTTTATATAGAAAAGTAGTAGTCATGAATGATATTGGATGCATTTCGATAAAGATAGCGAAGAATTATTGTAACTGTAGGAATACCTACCTAAATAAATAAATAAATAAATAATTGTTAAACACAATTATTTAAATTAATTATTGTCAGATAGTAAACATACAGGGTCAATGACCGATGAAGAATTCAATGATTGTTACACACTATGAACAACGACAATATTTACTATTTACAGCGTCTGCAAATTGGCTAGCCATCTCCAAATATAAATAATTAACCTACCGCCAGTTCATGCGCTAGAGCAAGGCAGATATATATCGCGAATGTATTTACTCATTGGTATAAATTACTCGGACGCCGAGAAATAAAGATATTAGTATTGTCATTCATTCAGCTGTCAAGACTTGTATTATTTATTTACCCGCTGTCCACTTATCGATTTATATCCGCATTCCTGAGTCTATATTCATTGAATACAAATCAAGATCATCACGCGTATCAAGATAAGCAATCCGCTATATTGATGACCCTGAACGAGAAGGAATGCAGAATCGACTAAAACGAAGATAACGATGTCGATATCAAAAGATCATCAGCACGTCCTAATAGGACACATGCTACATTGATAACGACCATCTTTACATAACTATAAAATATTGTTACCAAATCCACATATATCGGTAAAATTGATGCGTTTTAATAACATTTACGATTGGTAGGGCGGGTTAATGTTTTCATTAAAGCTTAACATAGATCTCTTTTTTTCTACTTCAGCGACTAGATTTTTGTTTTGTAGAATCGTCGTCTGTCTTCATTGATGGTTTTATTGTTGAAGCAAGAAGAACTAAATTGGTGCGATGGCTAAATTTTTTAAATTTTCTTTGGGGAGATTGTCTTTCCCGCCGTTAGTGTTCACAGTCAATCCACGAAATAAGTAAACTCTCTTTATTTGTAAAAAAAGAAAAACACTAACCTGGTTATAAGGATTATATTTACATTCCAATAATTGTATTTGTTAAAAAAATTAACATAATCTGACAGTTGTCACATCGTGAGATCAAATCATTAACATAATCTGACAGTTGTCACATCGTGAGATCAAATCATTAACATAATCTGACAGTTGTCACATCGTGAGATCAAATCATTAACATAATCTGACAGTTGTCACATCGTGAGATCAAATCATTAACATAATCTGACAGTTGTCACATCGTGAGATCAAATCATTAACATAATCTGACAGTTGTCACATCGTGAGATCAAATCATTAACATAATCTGACAGTTGTCACATCGTGAGATCAAATCATTAACATAATCCCACAGTTGTCACATCGTGAGATCAAATCTTCAATTATTCAACATCTCAACATCAGTTTTTTTTAGTAAAATAATAAAAACATAAAGTACTTTTATTATCTACCCCTATTCAGTTTTATTTTTTCTTCTATGTCAAGAGTTACCTCTCGACAAACTAAGCACATCTTAATCCCTTCCTGAAGTTCGATGTAATTAGAATTATAGTTCCCCAAGAGAATCGTCTGATTCATCAATTAACCATTTTATTCCTAGCAGCGCATATGTACAGCTAAGAACCCCTTCCCCCCAAACTACCACCTTAGCACCAATGAATACCGCCTGTGTAATTCTCTATTGGTTCTGCAAAGAAAATTAGAGGCACACATAGCGCCGTTTCCAATTATTCCCTTTTCTCTAATTGAATCAACGGTTCAATACTTTTACCCCATTGCATTAATGAATATAAATTTTTAACTGAACGGTAGAAAGATTGTATTTCAAATTCAATTCATGGCTACCTCAAAGTCACAATGTCTAGGAAATAATTTATTTGAATTAAAAATGAATAAATCATGAATGCAAGTGTTCTTTTCACATTTTTTAAGGCCAACTAAGGCGTTAGAAGAGCAGTTTTGTTAGTCACATAACCACTTAGGTTCAAAAGTTTCTAGCCCAACCAAGTTAGGATAGTTAGGTAGATGGATAGATAACAAACACGTCTATCCCTTGGTCACGCGATGTTTTAGTTAAAATTTGATATCTCCCAGTTTTAGATAAAATTTGAGCTATCACTTACCAAAAATATTATGATCGGCGGGCAACGGTGAACATCCATACACAATCCCATACAACTCCAACGATTTCTTTGTCTACATACAATTCCTTTTTTTTAAATAGAATTGACTTGTTTCAACCATATTCTTCTTGGTCTTCCTCTAGTATGCCTACCACTCACATTTGATTTATTATTTGTTTTAACATTGTTTCTTAACACTTGCCTTACTGTGCTAAAAAATCCACCAACCACGGTGCTGGACGCTAAGCGTCCAGTAAAAAATGTATAGTTTAAATTAAAATTATGCAAAATCTGCTAGGTTATTTTTTGTAATTAGCTTTAAAAATCTTTTTATTGTGTATTAAAATATCGAATAATCAAATAAAATATAAGTCCTGGTCACTCGGTATCCATCACAGGGAGGCAGGTGTTAATTAATTCGTTCTATATGCCTCTAAGCCTTCTCAAATTCCTCTACTTCATTTTACTTAAAACACCAGTATTCATCTCTAATCTTTCATTCCGTATTCTGTCACACATTGTATCCCCATGAATTCTTCTCAGTGCACGCATTACTACGACATTTATGCGGCTATTTTATTATCTATTCCAGGCAAAAATGGACGCTGTTAGATATACACAAGGCTTATTAGAAAGCACTCTTTAAGTTGGATCTGGAGGTCCAATGTCACGTCGCGATTATTTTTATCAGCATGGGTCAGCCCGTGAAGATAACTGACGTCCATCTTTACTTCTTGTCAGTGATGGACCCTTGCGCGGTTTTTAAAACATGCTTAGAAGCCCAGTTATCAACTTTATCATTCTCCGTACTAAGACTTACATTATTTTTTTTTCTTTACACCAGGGCTCGCCTTGGCCTCCCGTGTGTGTATCCAAATGATTGCTCTACCTAATTAATATCTGACCATAGAAGCTTTAATGACAATCTTTTAGTTTCAATCTCGTTCCTTCGCCTCATTCTAATTTTTGTGGTCATCCAGATCAATCCCCAGATCACATTTTATGACACTACCAAGTCAATAACTCATTGTAATTTATTTTTATCAAACACTGTTTATTCCACTTTTCGTGACGCGGTATAACCCTACCGGTTTCAAGGCTTTCACCTCATCTTCAGGGGAGCGCAAACAAGACTAAATGCTGTTCGAACTAGTACCGATATACACACTTCAACGGTTGGAGGCTGAGGGGTGAGGGAGGCATGGGACAATTTCGGCCGAGAGCGGAGAGATTTTTGGGAAATAACTGTTCAACAGATGTTCGGATCGGTGTACTGACTTAGAAATTTCTAGGGCCTCTAATCTGTCCAATTTATTTCCGTTACTACTGATATGTAAGAATTTGGCATCATCGACATTTGATAAAAATAAATTACAATGTCTTTAAACCTCCACAACGCTAATGCCTTAACTATAAAAAACATATCAATAACTCATGCTTTTAATGACACTATCAAGTCAATAACTCATGATTTTAATGACACTGTCAATAACTCATATTTTTAATGACACTATCAAGTCAATAACTCATGATTTTAATGACACTTTTAATTCCATAACTCATGATTCTAAGTGAAGTGGTTCGGTTATGCTTACAAAGTTTGTTAAAGCCCTCAAGCCTTAATGTATCCACTAAAATATGGAAAATATCAACATGGATATTAAATTATGGATATTTATTGATTTTGTTATGAAATTAAATTAAATATTTCATTTCCTTATCAATAATATATTTCCTTATCAGTGTATCTTAATTTATTTCAATTGGAAATAATTTCACTGACAACCCTTACAATATTCACAATTTTTCTCTAACTTCAATTTACCTTCAACTCAATCAATTCAGACAATTCCAACTGGTCATTAAATAAGGTACAATATTTAGAGTACAATTTCATTAAGTTGGCTTCTGATTACTCGTAACCCCCCTAGGTTGTAAATCCCCCTAGGTTGTAAATGGAAGTCATTAATGTTACGGCACACTTTTGCGGTGAAGCTTTTTAACTTATTGAATATCAATGATTTTATCAACAAATAAAAGAATAAAAATTGAATTCTTGAATTTTCAAAAAAAAACAATTTCGAAGAAAAAAGATTGAGTAAATCATGACATCTTAATTTATACTCTCTTTATTTTAAATTATTCGTTAAGAATCAATGCATATTTTGTTAACAACATACTCGTTAACTTGTACTATATTTATTTAAAAAAATCTTAAACAGCAGACTTCTGAAGACATTCTTAAACAGTAGACTTCTAGACTTCTATTATCTTCATTTAAAGAAACAATAAGTATTTTTAACAGCAACCAGTTTAACTTATACTCTATTTATTCAAAGAAACCTTTATTAATAATAGCAGACACCTTCATCATCATCAATGGCGCTACAGCCCATTGTGGGCCCCGGCCTCCTCCAGCAGTCGCTGCCATTCCCCCCTATCCTGGGATGCACTCCTCCAGCCCCTGATGCCAATCACGTTTGCATCATTCTGCACCCCATCCATACACCTAAGCCTCGGTCTACCCACGCTACGTCTTCCTTGGGGCAGCAGACACCTTAATTTGTGCTATTTTTTTTAATGAAAATAGCAGACACCTTAATTTGTGCTATTTTCATTAAAAAAACTATCAATATATTTTTAACAACATACCTTGCACTTTCTGCATAAAAACTTGCACTTTCTACATAAAAAAAAACAAAGATATTCTTAAACAGCAAATTTCTACAAACTTCATTTAAAGAAACAATAAGTACGGTACTTATTACATATCAGTAGTAACGGAAATAAATTGGACAGATTAGATGCCATAGAAATTTCTAAGTCAGTGCATCAGGGTGAACGTCTGGAAAACACGTTTATTCCCAGAATCTCGCCGTTGCTCGCTGAAGTTGTCTCCTGCCTCCCTCCACTCACAATCCTCAACCCAAATATTTACCATTAAAATTGTGTATGTCGGTACTAATTCGAACATAATTCAGTATATTTTGTGCTTCCCTGATGATGAGGTGAAAACCTTGAAACCGGTAGGGTTATATCCTTACATAAAGTGGAATAAACAGTGTTTGATAAAATAAATTACAATGTATTTAAACCTCCCCAATGTTAGTTAATGCCTTAACTATAATTAATATAATAAACAATAAGTATTTTAAACAGCAACCAGCTTAACGTATACTCCATTCAAAGAAACATTTATTAATAGCGACACCTAAATTGGTGATAACTTCATTTAAAAAAAAACAATGAATTTATTTTTAACAACATACCTGTTAGCTTGTACATAAAAAAACAAAGACATTATTATACAGCAGATTTCTAGACTTCTACTATCTTCGTTTAAAGAAATACAGTATCCGGCAACATATGAATGACAGAGACGACGCTCTACAAAGCCGAATTTAGCCGATCATGGCCGACAGTCTCTTTTTTAAGCCCGATGTGTATTACTTACCGCCGGGTACTGTAATGGGTATTTTAACAGAACCCATCTTAACTTGTACTCTCTCTATTCCAAGAAACAATAAACAATTTTTTTAATAACAGCAACCTTTCCTTACATTTTTTTCATTAAAATTTTTTTTTTTTTAATAATAATATAGAGCATAATTTGTACCTTCTTTCATTCACATGAACAATATACTTTGTTATGAGATAGTGTACAACAGGATTTACCTTTTATATACTCCTTTAATTTAAAGAGTGAGCCAGGCTATGAAATAGTCAATTACTTGGAGCGTGCAGATAAAATCGTTAGGAAGAATTAAGACTGCAACCAATTGGGGTGGAATGGCTTGATTAATCTTAATTTACTGTCGCCGCTGTATGGTATACTCGACTGCTGTACAACAGAACAGAACGGAGTAGGTACATGGAAATCAAACTTAGCCAAATCCATTTAATATCATCATCATCTTAACATACATTCTCTCTCTTCCTTAGCATTATTATTCCCACATGGTGGTGGGGTCTGCCCTTCCAATAATTCGCCGCCACTTCGCCCGATTCTGTGCATCTTCCGGAGTGATATCGGTGTCCCTCATGTCCCGCCCAACCAACTCGCGCCACCAGCGCTTGGGTCTTCCTCGAGAACTCTTACCGGGGGCATTAAGTGTGTGCGCCTTGTTTCCTATGTACTCTGGCGGTTTTTTGCTGACGTGTTCATATCATCGCAGCCTGATCTCCTGAATCTTGTCAGAGATGTCGCGTACACCTAAACTCCCACGGATGTAGGAGTTTCGGATCCTGTCAAACCTTGTGATACAGATCACAGATCTTCACATACAATATAATGACCAAAGTTGTAATTCTAGCCCGGATCGTTTTTGTAACGTGCCGTTATATATTAATAATATAAAGATAATTTATGTAGTACCGTTTAGATAGCGGATTATCCTAATTCTCTCATAGTCATTGTTTTTGTAACGTGCCGTTATATATTAATAATATAAAGATAATTTATGTAGTACCGTTTAGATAGCGGATTATCCTAATTCTCTCATAGTCATTGTTTTTGTAACGTGCCGTTATATATTAATACTATAAAGATAATTTATGTAGCACCGTTTAGATAGCAGATTATCCTAATTCTCTCATAGTCATTGTTTTTGTAACGTGCCGTTATATATTAATAATATAAATATAATTTATGTAGCACCGTTTATATAGCGGATTATCCTAATTCTCTCATAGTCATTGTTTTTGTAACGTGCCGTTATATATTAATAATATAAAGATAATTTATGTAGCACCGTTTAGATAGCGGATTATCCTAATTCTCCCATAGTCATTGTTTAAATAATTATGTATTGAATAATAGTTTTGTCCAAATACATGCGTAAAATTATATGGTACTTATATTTCGTTGTTTATAATACAACCTGGAAAATGTATTGCATTATGTTTAGTTTCTTCTAGTCTATTAGAAATATGTAAATACTATTGTAAAAGGACAATTTATATTGCAGCGTTTAGATTTTTTAAATAATTAAAAATAATAATAATTCATCTTCAAGCGCACTCTTATTTGAGATTTGTTCCCACCATTTTATAGACAGATAAAAATATCACAAAAAAAAAAAAAAAAAACCATTACGTTTCAGGGCAGAAAGGACGATTGGCTACGGAAGTCAGTTTAAAATATTCCTCACATCTGCGTATATTTTCAAAAACATTTTATGTGGGTGAGCCATTGCATACCAACTCACTGGCCATGCCATTGTACTGGATTCGATGGCACACCGAAGCGAGACGATTGGAACATACCGGTATGTTTTTTTCTTCTCTTTTTTATAGTACCCTTAATTCTGAAAATTGTGATCGCCATATGGACAATTTATATCCTTTTTCAAAATTGACTCATGCTCCATGTATCAGCTCATGAAATTATCATCACCCTACCTTTTTCATTAGGTGATTCTTTCGGATAAGTGCTCGGCCTCTGTTTCTTTTGCCATTTAATAATTCAGCCGAAATCGAACGCTCAAAGTTTTAACTTTTCTCTGTAGCATTTTTTTTAAGAATAGATATGACCGAAGTCATCAATATATATCCTTATACACCCCCGAATACTAGGTGGAAAAAAAATGTCTGTGTCGTTCGAGCAAAGTAGCGTACCGCAGGATTTGAACTGACGACCTTCCGCACAGAAGTTCAGTTACCGTGTTCAGTTACAGTTACCGTGCGGCCGTGTACCTCATAATTAAATATGTATAAATGAAATATGTGTAAATTATTATTTCATCGAAATTGGATTTGTGCAATTTTGATCGATTCATTCCCATACTCCTTATACACACTGACTATTGAGTCAAGCTGCGTTTGACGCTCTGAATATATTACCCGAGTAACTCAACGTGATTATTCTGTTATCAAATTTAAAGTGTTTTTAAGGAGGATGTGGTGTGAATTATCACTAACACGTCTTATCATTCTAATTTGAAAAACAAAATGACTTTTAGCGTCTTTTGGAATTCACTAATTGTTAATCTCCCTACACATGTTTCACAGTCAGGATCGGCAGAGACGACAGAGTGCTTGACTTTTCTAGCTCGACATACACCATACGCACCTTCTACAGCAATATATATCATACAACTCCAACGATTTATCTGACTTTCTACGTTTTCTTCTTTCAAAATATCAATCACTTGATCCCTATATCGAAAGCCATACTTTCTCGGTCTTCCTCTACCTCACCTTTTATTTATAATTGCACAATATATTTATTTGCCCAAACAATCGCAGTGTTCTTTTTCACGTGATTCAACACTCACTAGCATAATGTTCACATTCATACGTAATCTCTTCATTCCATATTCTGTCATACATTTCACAATATGTATTCTTATAAGCAGCGGCGGCTGGTCTTGAGGTGCGTTGGTGCGCAGAGCACCAACGTACCACCAACAACTCTGTCGGCCTTATATGAATCTGTGTTTCCGTTTGGTGCATATTCGAGATCGCTCTAGTATAAATTGGCAAAGTTGTTCGGTCAATTTGAAAGGAATATTTTTTTTAATTTTTTGAATTTTCAGTTTAATAAAAATACTCGTACTATTTGTCAGTATTCTTACATATTTAAGTTAAACAAATATTTAACATTTTTGGAAGTCATGTTTGCGAATATATAATTTAATTATTGCGAATTATGTCTCCGGTTCAGCGCACCAACGCACCTCGAGACCAGCCACAGCTGCTTCTAAGTGTATGTTTTTCAACATCAAATTTGGTACTTAAATACCAGTGTGAACATCTAAGCAAATTTGGTACTTAAATACCATTGTAAACATCTAAGCGAATTTGGTACTTAACTACCAGTGTGAACATCTAAGAAAATTTGGTACTTAAATACCATTGTAAAAATCTAAGCGAATTTGGTACTTAACTACCAGTGTGAACATCTAAGCAAATTTGGTACTTAAATACCATTGTAAACATCTAAGCAAATTTTGCGCTCCAGTTCGCGTATACATACATGTCATGTTGTAGTGCTTCATTGATAAAGAGTTAATCTGAATATGTACTCGTATATTTTGCAGACCAAACCCGATTTCAGAACAAACTAGTTTGGCCTAGGCCAAACTAGTTTGTCCTAAGCGTATTAGGATAAAGTAGTTTGGACTAGGAAATATTACATATCATCCAAGTTTTGTTAAAGTGTTTACTTGTTATTGCATGGCGAACTCTGGTAGCACTTCGAGTTACAGAGTATGGATTTCTTTTTACATAAACACCTGTTCGATATACAGTTTTTGTTGCATTTACACCTGAAGACACCTTGACCAGTCCCGACGGAATGCTTAATGGCTGCACTTCTTAAAGAAATCTCTTTCTCTTGATCGATTTTCTCCTATTTTAGGAACTTATTTGCGCAGATGTCAAATTAACTCTCATTTTTGTGGTGACTTATTATATGGTTTTTTAAATTTAATGTAAACGAATCTTGTTGATTTATTTAAACAGCATTGAGCCCTCTTAGTCTTTTTGCATGTCGATTTTTCATTGAAACTGTTATATTAATATTTGTTTATCTCAGTGTTTAATCCCTTCAACCATTTTTTTAAATTTATTTTACACATGACAAGAAATATACATCATTTGCAAAAAAACCTACAGGTAATTCAATTTGGACACACAATTTTAATGAATCTGGGTTAATTGCCTTTCATTTGTCGTGTCCCCAGTAAACTAGGCTTTTGCCTGTATCTCACTGAGGACATGGCATGAAAAAATAAATCGATACTTCTTTCCGATTTTTGTTTAAATAAAACACCGTTGCACATCCCCATCAACCTGACAAACAGTGACACTCAATTACATACATATTTATACATCACGCGAAATCAAACTCCTCACACTTCATCACTCCAGACAGACCAATACATTCATCCCACTATTGTGGGATGAATGTTTTGGTCTGTCAGTCTGGTCTGGTATATTATGTACGGTATATTTACCGCACATAATCATATTTATTTTTTTAATATGAAAATATAAATGTAAAACATATACTGTAATACTATATAGTATTTATATTTCCTTTATGCCACTTACCTGTTGAGATAGGCCGAGAAAACAGATTGCCAGACTTTATTACCTCGACTACATAGTTTGCTTCTTCCACATCATACACCTTCACAAACAACTCCAACGATTCATCTGATTGGTTATGTTTTTCTTTCTTTTTTAAAGCATTCATAATTCAACCATCACTTTCTAAGTCATCTTCAAACACGCCTTTTAGTCACATTTGCACTATACATTTGTTTTTCAAAACACTCTTCAGTGTCAACTCCTACAGTTTTTCGGAACATTCCTTCCATATTGAGCGAACCATTTCTTTTTCTGACATAATCCTTTAATTCTTATCTTTGATTCCACGCATAATAATCGTATCAATTCTTTTTCCTTTTTTTTACTTCCTTCAAAAGCATTTTCATATTTTGCTCCGCATTCATACTCAACGTTCTGGGTTCTTCATTTCTTGGCTTATTTTTCTTTTCCTTAATCAATCTTATATTTGATTTAATATCCTTTTTTATAACCGTGTATTCTATATCACTATATAAACTTATTAACAGATATAACCGACTTTTTATTTCACAGCTCTTATTAACCTTTCCCTTTTTTGTGCTAAAAAAATCCGCGCGTTCCGGTACTGTGTATTCAATACACATGTTAAAATGAGCAATTTAATGAATATTCATAGCCAAACGCTTAACTTAATTAAATTTTAAGTCAAAAAGATTATAATTAAAATTTAATTGCTGAAAACACGAAAAAAAAACATCGGCCGAAGTTCACAAAATGGGTGAAGCGATTACCGCAAATGAATTTTCGAAAGCTACTGAAGCGAGCGAACTGAGATTTTATTTCTTGCGTTCCCATATACCGAAGCGTGTGAGAGTGAGGTATCGGTTTTTTAAAGTGAATATACCTACGTCACACACTGGCACACGTTTGATTGTATTGGTGAACTTATTCCCGATTTTCACAAAATATCTCTGATTTAGCCGATAAGTGCTAATTATTATTATTATTATTTATTTCATTCAATGCGTAAATGCATTACGAAAGAATACCTAAAATTTGAACCCAGTATTTATTATACTTATAGAGATATTAAAGTTTTTAGAAGCAATTTGTAATAGTTACACATCACAGGGAAGGAAGGGTTAAGATATTTTGCTACAATTTTTGCACTCAACTCTTAAACCATAATTACAATTTAAGTTTTTATTGTACCTTCACGTTATCTTAAGATTAATTTGAAGTACTTATATTCAATTATTTTATGTATTCAAATCAACTTCGCTTGCATGCAAATGTTTATCATATTATAAAAAGACACTCTCGTGTTGCGAATCACATAAACATACATAAGAAAAATGAACGTAGCCACGTAAATTACAACTCACATAGAGCCTTGTAATAGTTTGTATGCAAAACACGTTCCATCCGGGACTGGGATTGTGATTTATTTTTTTTTTGTTATCCACAAAAAACATTACTTCATACATAATAAACATAATATTGATGTTTTCAAAGCGGTGGTTAAATAATGAAATTTTCAACCGATATTTAAAAAACCTATATGAAAGAATCCAGCAATAAGGTTTAAAAATAATATTTGCAAAATATATTAAAAAAATTTACATATTTTTTTAGTAATTGTAAAACTATAATTTTTTTTATTGAAAGCAATTTATAAATTTTCTTTGAAGTGTACGTCTAATTTGACAGGATTTAAACATTCATAAAAAATTAAGACAATCAATTTTGAAAGGTATGTGTCGCTGATAGATTGCCAATAAAAAGGCTTTTAACTCTTTGGAAAGATCATCAGTGGCAAAAGAGGTTGTTTTGAAGGTTTGCGGTTACTTGAGGCATTCAAGTACGAAAAAGATCTACGACACGTTAAGGCTAAGTCCAGATGGTCGGGCGTGAACGCGCGTTGCACAAATCGCTGGAATACGCGCGTAAAAAGATTCATAATGCTCATATACAATTGTTTATATTGTCACGCGACATCACGCGTCGTTTCGTCGTGCGACCATATAAAAAATTGTATATGAGCATTATGAATCTTTTTACGCGCGTATTCCAGTGATTTGTGCAACGCGCGTTCATGCGCGTCCATCTGAACTTAGCCTTAACCGATTTAAGTGTGAGGCGCAACAGGATGTCTAATAACCGAATGTACAAAGTGGAGATAAGAATTGAGAGAAATCATCCTGAAGTATCATGAAAATCATTATGGTCAGTTAAGAAAAATCATGAGAATACAACAACTGGGTAATTTTTTGTCTAGTAACACGGATATTTTCAATATGACATAGGTGTTGTTGATGGAGGGTTTTTTTTCCGATGTTGCCTCAAATTTAGGTCTTGACTGGGAGACTTGGTATTCCATTTTCATTTTGTCTTGATTATGTGATCCAAATAGTGTTGATTTTAAAAGTGTTTATATTTTGTATTTTTTTAGTCCTAAACTGTTTATTCCACTTTAACATATATAATCCTACCGGTTTCAATATTTTCACCTCATCATCGGGTGAGTATAAACAAGATTGGTTTATGCTCCCCTTATGACGAGGTGAAAACCTTGAAACCGGTAGGGTTATACCATATTATTGTATAAAGTGGAATTTTTTAAGCCCAACAGTGTTGGACTTAACAAATTACCATATCTTTAAACTTCCACGGTGCTAATGCCTTAACTATAAATAACATGTTTATTTTTTGTTTACTTAATACTGCAATGATTGATTTAATGCATTTAACTATCCTCTACATTTTTATTCAAAGAATCAGTATAAACGACAAAAAGATAAACCAAAAGGAAAAAATAAAATGATTAAAAAATATACTCGTAATTTAAACATAAAACCACCGTCACAAACAGGTCATACGACTTAAACCAAGAGGAAGAAGAAGAATAATTTAAACATACACATACACACATGTGTACATACATACAATCACTCTGTTTTTCTGTCGGAGTAAGCAGAGAGGACTAGACTTAACTATCGGGCCAAATACCTTCTAATACACTTTCAACAATTTATGTGACTGTTAAGATTTCCTTCATACAAAATATAATTCCTCTACCACACCTTCTATTTACATTTGTATTCCTTCATTCATCGTTCAACATGACCAAATCATTTCAGAACTTTCTTTTTGATCTTACTTCATCGAACGGTTTTAAGTTAACATTTTTTCTTATAGACTTTATTTTGTATTCTGGCATACATTGTCACCCCATGTATTTTTCTCACTACCCGCATTTCCTTATCATTCATAATTTATATGAGTTAAGGGGGTATTCTACTCTAGAGGCGTGAATTTCGGGTGTTTTTTCAGACTTAATAAAAAAAAACTAAAAACATTTTTCCGATACATTTTTTACAGTTTGTTTATTGATGATTAAATTTGAGAATGTACAAAATATTTTTTGATTCTTTTTTAAATTCATATCTTGTAAAAAAAGGGAAGTAAGCTGGTCGACATGATTGAAGCCTTTTTATAAATTTAAAACAAAAATAATACACAGTTTCTTAATATAAAATAATGTCGTTATACGAGTAGTTGGTACCAAAAAAAAACTAAAAAGTCGGCAGTCTGAAAAAAATTTTTTTACCATTTTTTTCAAATATTTCATTTTTTTAAAATAGTAAAAAAATAGTTTTGAATTTTCAAAAGTAGGGACGATATAAAAACATTTATCAAAGTTTCATACGAAATTTGAAGGCAGTCGGTTGGATATAACTTGAGATTTTATGTCGAAAAAGTAGTTTCGAGAAAAACGCGTTTAAAATTTTGAGATTATTGTCCGAGTCATTTCGGTGCGGCGTAAATGTTGCCACATTTATAGCTATAACTTCGTAAATATTAAGAATTTTAAAATGTCCTTTTGGGCACATATTTTTAAAGATCTAAACTTTAAATATATGCAAACAAAATATTTCAAATTTGTGGAATAGAATACCTACCCCCTTAATACTAGAAAGTATAGCGAGCGATAAAAAAAGTACTAGAAAGTAAAGCGAGCGATATGTAAAATTAATATGCCAGAGAAATATCCATTTGACATCATATCTCCAAGTTCACAGTCAAATGCTCACAAAATGTGCATTGCCTTTACTTGCTACTCCTTCCCTTTCTCAACCTTACAACTTACTATCATTAACCTTTCCTTCCCTGTGTTGGGTATCTTCTACACGTTGCTTCTAATAACCATCAATATCTCTATAAATATAATAAATACAAGGTTAAGATTCTAGGTATTCCTCCATAATATATTTACGCATTGATTTAAAAAATAGTATTAATAATAATCAGAATTTATCGACTACATCGAGGTGTTTTGTAAAGATCGAAAACAAATTCGCATTTAAACACTGCGAGTGCCTCGTCTTGACGATAGGTGAATAGTACGCGGGAAGCGCGACACTATATTCGCATCTCACTCTTGCATACTCCACTGAATTGCGAGGAGCTGAATTGTCTCAACGTCGCAAGCATAAGCGTAAGCGCCGGGGTATGCGACTGACGTTCCGCGCCACTAGTAGCTTCTAGGCTTGCAAATAGTTTAGACGTACGCCCGTTCCGTGAGCGTTGCCAGATGGTTTTTTAATGTTTTCAGCAAATAAATCTCAATTATTATAATTTTTAACTTCAATTATAATTAATTAAGGGGATTATCTATGAATGTTCTTATTTTTCCGATTTAAAATCGCAAATTTTTTATTGCGTATTCACTACCCAACACCGGAGCACGCGTATTATTTTTATCACCGTAAGGGAAGGGTTAATTTCTTACTCTATCCTGGTATCACATTGTAGCTTCTTTGAAATCCTCAAAGCGTGATAATTTGTGGTTTTATTACGAATATATTATATTTTAAAAGGATATTATTTAGTTATATTACATTTTACTAATCAGAAAAAACTCGTGGCTTGATTGGTATAACTATTTGTCTTCTAACCCGGGGATGACGAGTTCGATTCCCTTTGGTACCCAATTTTATGAAAAAAAGTTTTAATCTGTTGTTCCCTTTTAGGTTCCTCAACATATTTCTAATTGGTTGGAAAATATTGCTTTATTGTAATAAATCAGGGTGTACTTTATAGAATAAAAGGGATTTCCGAATTCAAGTCCTACATTTCATGACATACTCGTACTTTAAAATAACTTTATTCGAAACATACCAAAATTTCTCAGGTTCCCGGTACGCTTAAAAATTTTAAATTTGTAGCACAAAAATATTTTTTTTGGATCATATCACATACAGAAATATGATAAAAAATTTAAATAAATTTAATACGAACTTTTTTTAATATTAATTCGTTTTCAAGGATCCGTTTTTACATATGATATATCGTCATCGTCAGCCATTTTGGACATGGTACTAAATAAAATCATTATTTACATAAAATGATCTGCCCTGAACATTTCATTCAATAGATCGATCTTTTCATGAAGTAGAGCTACAGACTAAAGACCATCTCTTCCAGGGAGTAAAATACTATTTTTTTATCTAAGGGATTCACCCTATTAGGAGTGCTTTGCGAATCCAGGATTTTCAATTTTTTTGTTAAATTTAGATGTTAATATCGTTATCGGAAATAACTTATGTAAAAAAGCTAAAATATTTGGATTATCAAGATACAAAAGGGAGAAAATATTGAATGAGGAAGTCATTCATTTTAACAACGAGATTGTTCATGTTGTTCGAGCAGGTTGGATTCGAACACTTAAATAATACTACAAATTATTCCTCCTACAGATCACAACCACATATCAGACTATCAATGAAAGTAATCGAACAATGGTTTATCTATTCGCGTTCCAAAGATGCTGGATATAAATATCTTAAAAACCGTTTTCTAATGAATTCAAGGTAAATATATAATAACCTTTGTATAACACAGTTCCATCATAGTACGGCAAATGATTTTGCTTACCTTGGATCCCTAGTGTATAACACAAACGATATAGTACGGCAAATGATTTTGCTTACCTTGGATCCCTAGTGTATAACACAAACGATATAGTACGGCAAATGATTTTGCTTATCTTGGATCCCTTGTGTATAACACAAACGATATAGTACGGCAAATGATTTTGCTTATCTTAAATCCCTAGTGTATAACACAAACGATATAGTACGGCAAATGATTTTGCTTATCTTGGATCCCTAGTGTATAACACAAACGATATAGTACGGCAAATGATTTTGCTTATCTTGGATCCCTAGTGTATAACACAAACGATATAGTACGGCAAATGATTTTGCTTATCTTGGATCCCTAGTGTATAACACAAACGATATAGTACGGCAAATGATTTTGCTTATCTTGGATCCCTAGTGTATAACACAAACGATATAGTACGGCAAATGATTTTGCTTATCTTGGATCCGTAGTGTATAACACAAACGATATAGTAAGGCAAATGATTTTGCTTATCTTGGATCCCTAGTGTATAACACAAACGATATAGTACGGCAAATGATTTTGCTTATCTTGGATCCCTAGTGTATAACACAAACGATATAGTACGGCAAATGATTTTGCTTACCTTGGATCCCTTGTGTATAACACAAACGATATAGTACGGCAAATGATTTTGCTTATCTTGGATCTCTAGTGTATAACGCAAACGGCATGAGATAACAAATTAAGCAAAAAAAAGCTTGGCTTAAGTCACGACCGCTCTCACGTTGCACCAATATTCTGATGCATAAAACATTGATTACGAGTATACCCGTGTTCAAGTTTCGCCCTTGAGGAGAGTGCTATCTTAACGCTGCTATATAAAATGTCCTTTGAGTTTAATGATCACTTTAGTTTCCTGTTTGTTGTCCGATCCCCACAATAATATTTACATAATCCTCCTTTCCATGGCACTCTGTGCACGAAATATTTCTGCATAGTTAGTCTTCAAATGTTGTGATTTCCATATATCATGAACAAATTCATTTCAAATGTTGTCTGTCTTGATTTTAATAATCAGTTTTCTTAATGGGATGTCCCCATTGTATATTTTGAATATGCGTCTGACAGATGTTTATTTGGAAAAAAGTGTTTTATTTTTTGACAAAAGTGATATTTGGATTTATAACCTTTTATTCGGCAGACGTGGTCGAAGGGTGACCATTTACGCTAAGCAAGCATGCGCCCTAACTATGCCATTTTACTTCTAAATGTATGTCATCCTGTAGATTATAAACTGCGTGTCACAAATTCTAATAGCATAATTAAAGAACATAAAATTTGTCCTATATTAAACATTTTTTACTAATTTCAATCACATTGCTATCGATACTTTGAGTTTGATCTATTAAGACGTTGTGCTTACTAAAGTGCAATAAGCTTGCACAATTTAAACTTATACACGCACAGGTGTCTTCCCTCCAAAATATCGCTGACACCCATACTTTTTACAAAGGATAGTCTACCCCTATACTCTTTATTGTTCTTCAAAACAATAAAACAAAAAACTCTTATTTTCAGTTAATAATGAAAAAAAACTTTTTGAGTTTAAGGTGAATGATTATTATAATTTAAGGTCAAAAATCAAAGCCAATATTTTGTATAATGAGATTAGAAAAAATATCTTGGACGAGTGTTTAAGGGTGCATATTGTGAATTGAATTGTTTCAGAAAAATTTAAATCCTCTTGTATCTATTTTTATGCACTCTCTGAAGTCGAGTAATATATCATTTCTGGCGCATTGGGGTGCCAACCTTTATTTCATATTTCTTATCATACTGACAATGAGAAATCTCCCTTACAAACTTTTCTATAGACTATTCACCCAGAGGAAGGTAATGCGGATATGCTGGAAAAGTTTCCAAAAAGAAAATGAAAAAGCTTTCCATAACCTGGAAATATTGGGACCACGAGGGGCTTTTGTTAACCCCAAGGATAAAAATGTAAGGGCAAATTTCCTTAAGGTATTTTCTATGATTACAAATATGAAAAGGGTGTTTTCATTTTATAATACTTTTAAGGTAATTAAAAAAAACCTTTTCTTGAGAGATTTGGTTTAGCTTTTAATTTTAACAACCCACTTATTTTCTTTTAATACCTTTTTTTAATTAAACTTTGGATTTAAGGGAAATAAACTTTGTTATTTGAGAGGAATTATTAAAAACATACGATGCATCATTTTGTTCCTTTTTCGACAAAAAAAAAGGAATGAATTTCTTTATATTCTGAAGATATACTACGATTCAACAACACTTTTTTTATTTTTCTTTGTTAAAAAGTTCCTATATCAAGTAACGTCAAACAAATTTTCTTTAATTTTTATCTTATTAGAATATATGGCCTCCTCAAATAACTGAAAAGAGTTCTTACGAAAGTTCTATTAAAACCGTTAGAAGCGTGCATGTCGGTACCAGTTCGAACAGTATTCAGTCTTGTTCGTGCTCCCCTGATGATGAGGTGAGAAAGCCTTGAAACTGGTAGAGTTATACCGTTACAAAAGTGAAATAAACAGTGTCCGAATAAACAAATTACAATATTTATTAATTGTAAAATTATTTTAAACAATTGCGTTGTAATTATTATTACCGTTTTTTTTCGTATTCACATATTAATTTAAGATAAAGTTTTATAATTATATCAATAAAATAACTAAAATACATAAATATATTAAAAGAAAAAAACTAAAAAAATCACATATTTCTCGTTCGTAACTTTTATAAAATTCCCACCCTTATCCATAATTTACTTTCTGGTTAGTTGGTACAGATTGTCACATGGGAATAAGCCCGTTTAGTTGTAAAGTATACAACGAAAGTTGATACACGTTGCATACTGTACAACTACATGATTGTACACATTATTGTATACATCTAAATTAATATTTATTTTATTCGTATTACTTTATTTTTATTATCAATGAACGAAATTTTTATAATGAATTAATTTATTGGAAATCAAATCGCAAACCCTCGGATATAAAACCAGCGTAGTTTGAACAAGACTACAAAGACCATCTATCTACCTAAAAAAGTCTAGAGGATAAGATTTTTTTAAGATGTCACACCATATAAAGAGCGACGTTATAAAATTTGACGCCATAAAACCAAAACAGTAAACCGAAAACGAGTTTCATTCCATTAACAAAATTATTTCGGAGAGTTTATGGTTTGGGATGGGTGAAGATGGTATCTTTTGTGAATGGGATTTATAAATTTATAATCCGGCCATGAATCGGGTAGTTATTTCCTATTTGATGCTTCTGCCCGGCTTTACTTAATAAGGGGTGATGTTTACCCAGTACCGGGGCATGGTTATCATTAGGGGGATAATTGACACTTTATTGAATTATAAACCCCAAATATGTGATGAAACTTTTTTTTTCTTCAATTTAAGGAACGTAAAGTCTCCGTATTGACATCAGTGTCTTAGATGGAATGACTCTAGACTTCAAACAGGATTTTTGAAGTTTAATTCTCGATAATTCAATTTAAGGAGTGTAAAGTCTCCGTATTGACATCAGTGTCTTAAATGGAATGACTCTAGACTTCAAACAGGATGTTTGAAGTTTAATTCTCGATAATTCAATTTAAGGAATGTTAAGTCTTCGTATTGACATTAGTGTCTTAGATAGAATGACTCTAGACTGCAAACAGGGTGTTTGAAGTTTAATTCTCGATAATTCAATTTAAGGAATGTTAAGTCTCCGTATTGACATTAGTGTCTTAGATAGAATGACTCTAGACTGCAAACAGGGTGTTTGAAGTTTAATTCCCGATAGTTCAATTTAAGAAATGTAAAGTCTCCGTATTGACATTAGTGTCTTAGATGGAATGACTCTAGACTTCAAATAGGATTTTTGAAGTTTAATTCTCGATAATTCAATTTAAGGAATGTTAAGTCTCCGTATTGACATTAGTGTCTTAGATAGAATGACTCTAGACTGCAAACAGGGTGTTTGAAGTTTAATTCTCGATAGTTCAATTTAAGAAATGTAAAGTCTCCGTATTGACATTAGTGTCTTAGATGGAATGACTCTAGACTTCAAATAGGATTTTTGAAGTTTAATTCTCGATAATTCAATTTAAGGAATGTAAAGTCTCCGTATTGACATCAGTGTCTTAGATGGAGTGACTCTAGATTTCAAACAGGATGTTTGAAGTTTAATTCTCGATAGTTCAATTTAAGAAATGTTAAGTCTCCGTATTGACATTAGTGTCTTAGATGGAATGACTCTAGACTTCAAATAGGATTTTTGAAGTTTAATTCTCGATAATTCAATTTAAGGAATGTTAAGTCTCCGTATTGACATCAGTGTCTTAGATGGAATGACTCTAGATTTCAAAGAGGATGTTTGAAGTTTAATTCTCGATAGTTCAATTTAAGGAATGTTAAGTCTCCGTATTGACATTAGTGTCTTAGATGGAATGACTCTAGACTTCAAACAGGGTGTTTGAAGTTTAATTCTCGATAATTCAATTTAAGGAATGTTAAGTCTCCGTATTGACATTAGTGTCTTAGATGGAATGACTCTAGACTTCAAACAGGGTGTTTGAAGTTTAATTCTCGATAATTCAATTTAAGGAATGTAAAGTCTCTGTATTGACATTAGTGTCTTAGATGAAATGACTCTAGACTTCAAACAGGATGTTTGAAGTTTAACTCTCGATAACTCTAAAAGAATCTGTCCTAATCCGATAGATACTTCCGTCTAGTTACAATACTCGTACGCGCTAGAGTTGTGCAAATATTGCTATACCACGTGTGGTAGTTAGTATTTCCAATACTACGATGGTGCACTGTGAGCTTTAGGCCTATTCCAGTGATTCTTAACCTGTGTGTTAAATTATCGGGACGGAAGATAATGTTATCTCCCGGCCACGGGAATTCATCATGTCCTCATTAGTGATCCGCATGTGTTGAGTACTGTATCGGATGTATGCGTCACCTATCCGAGGGGTGAATAACTAGTTCGAGTCTCGGTCTAAGGACGCCTTACTCTTTTATCGGGTAATTTCTAGCTGTTATGATATTTATAGGTTGAGATATTGGTTGAGATATAGGTTGAGATATATTTGGGCGTTTTTTAACCCTTCCCTTACGGTGCTAAAATTGAAACGCGCGCTCCGGCGTTGGGTAGTGAGTACGCGATCAAAAATTAGCGATTTTAAATCGAAAAAATAAGAACATTCATAGATAATCCCCTTAATTAATTATAATTGAAGTTAAAAATTTTAAAAATTGAGATTTATTTGCTGAAAACATTAAAAAACCATCTGGCAACGCTCACGGAACGAGCGTAGGTCTAATCTATGTGCAAGCCCAGAAGCTACTGCGGCGCGGAGCGGTAGTGGCTTACCCCGGCGTGGCTTACGCTTGCGACGATTGAGACAATTGAGCTCCTCGCAATTCAGTGGAGTATGCAAGAGTGAGATGCGAATATAGTGTCGCGCTTCCCGCATACTCTTCACATATCGTAAAGACACAAGGTCGAGGCACTCACAGCGTTTAAATGCGAATTTGTTTCCGATCTTCACAAAATACCCACGATGTAGTCGATAAATTCTGATTATTATTAATATTATTTTTTAAATCAATGCGTAAATATATTATGGAGGAATACCTAAAATCTTAACTTGGTATTTTTTATATTTATAGAGATATTGATGGTTATTAGAAGCAACGTGTAGAAGATACCCAACACAGGGAAGGAAAGGTTAAGGAAACAGAAAAGGATTTATGAGATGATTATAAAAAATAATAAAATGTCAAATACTTAAATAAGCATGGTGGTAAGATAAATAATATTAAATACAAATATACATGGGTTTGCGTCACCTAAATATATGAGTTATTTATATAATCTTGTTTTGTACGATATGTAAAAATATGACACTGTGTACCTATTGTAATGAAATGTTCCTTATGCGTGGCCTTCGCAATAGGTACTATAAAAAGTCGATCGGCCCATGCAAGCGAACAACGCGCGAGACACATAGTATCTAGTAAGCCATGACGGCATGCACGGGTGAATAAAGGGGCTTATTATAAGCGATGAGCTACACATAAGGAACGAAAAATTTCTAAAATATATTGTCAGTTTCTGGAACATCTACTGAGTTTTTACTTACGACCAACTTCTACCTGCTAAAGAGGAATCTCTTCACCCTGCTACTTTTCACCAGAAAAACACAAAGTAAACCGAAATCTCCGAGTATTGAGTGGCAGCTACCCACCTATTTTACTGTTTTTGTACCGGTGTTGTACAGGTACTATACAAATTAAAAAGTCAACTGAATATTTTTCTACTTTACGTTTATGTTCGGTTGATAATCTATAATACGTTATCGTTAAGTAAAGGTCATATATGATTTGGTCATCAATTGTTATTGTATATTGTCGTTGGTGTTTATTTGTTTGAAGAACATGACATACAAATGACACTCGCTATGTCATGTTCTTGTTTGTGTAGCTAAGAAGACATCCCTCGATGATAATCGATATCTACTCAGCAAAGATTTTGATGTCATCTTCCCTATTGAACTTGGATGTTTTTAACCTGACTTGTATTAAGCTTCCCTTACAGTATCTGTGGATATTCAAGTATTTGACTTACCTTGCAGTAACTGTGGAGAGAAGTGCTTGTCACGCCTTTTTGCTAAATTTAAGAAACAAGAATTATATGTACACAATTGATTACATAAATCAATTCACCAAATATCAATCTTACCAAGGTGACAGGGCCGGACAGGTCAGTCGGCTTCTTAACGAGACAAGTACTCTTTAGGTCTCTGGGGTATTGTTGGGTTCTCTTAACTCTGAATAAGTCTCTCTAGTTTCTCGCTGGGACAGGCGACACAATTAAACAAGAACAATTTGTAATGAAACAGTTTATTGTATTGTAAAAAAAAAGAAAAAAGAAAAAAAATATATAAAAAAAACTAGACGAATGTCTAGAAAAAAAGTTTTAAAATTGGCAACAAATATAAAAATGTGTTGTATTTAGCAAGGGAGATTCCAATAACAATTTAGAGTTAAACTTGAGCGATGGTTAAAATGTGCGGACGAAATTCACATTAAAAATAGGAGGAAATATTCACCCGTAATCAAAATGGCGTCCTGGAGTTCTGTGATATATGAGGGAGAGCAGTGTCGGACCCAAACGTCTGAATCTCACCACGTTCTGCACGGAATAGGTCGAGCCAGCTAGCGCCCGCTCCCCCCTGGCCAGGAAGTACCACGAGGCAGGGGTGCCAATCTCGACCTCGGTCCCCCGTGACAATGTTGTCATTGAATAAAAATGTACCTGACTGCAAGGGTAGTTACCTTTATCTTATTGTCTTTAGTATTTTAAAATATTCAAGTATTTCATAATATTTTAATCTTCCTGTTTTCAAGGCAAGCACATGGTCTCGACACCACAAGTTTCATAAATTATGACATGTCGCGAATTAAAAATTTCGAGGACGTGAAGTATGCAATTTAACAAATATAGTCCTAACACCCCACCCTAAGTTATTGAAAGAACAAAAAAAAAAACAAACAAAAAAAAAAATTATCCTCCGTATATCACAGACGCATCAGTCCGAGGGATGTTTCTAAGGAGCGAGGGGTGTATGTACCCCTCACCGGATACGGTTTCGTGGCCGATTTATCTCTAGTCAGCATTTGCCATAGGTGTAGTCTTAATTGGTGTAAGACCGACCACGAGGAAGGGAACCACGTAAACCTTTCCTTAACTAGGCTCCTAAACAATTTAACTTCAACACATAGCCGGTTACACAGGAGCGGGAAACAATCCTTCCCAACTCCTTACACAAAAAAAAAATACACAAAGGTACAAGATTACAAGAATTGATACAAAACAAAACAATGCACAATGGTACACGATTACAGGAAATCGATACAATATTATTAAAATCAAATCACACAACAAGAAATTAAAATAATACTATACAATCGGGTAATATAATTAATAAAATATTAAACTGCAAGGTCAACTAACAATCAAATGTTGACCAAGAGGGAAACAAATCAGTTAAGCCATTCTCTCATTACAATATTCTGAGAAATGGACACAGCTTAACCAAAATAATAAAACAAATCTGCAGTCTTCTCCCAAAGGCTGACTTTAGTGGGTTCACTGTAGGTCACGGGCCAACCTATGAACCAGCTGCTCTTCAAAGGTGATTCCTGAAATTCTCCCCTTTCAATGTGGATTATCTTCAAAGGTGATTCCTGAAATTCTCCCCTTTCAATGTGGATTATCTTCAAAGGTGATTCCTGAAATTCTCCCCTTTCAATGTGGATTATCTTCAAAGGTGATTCCTGAAATTCTCCCCTTTCAATGTGGATTCCGTCCAACCAACCACCCACATGGCTCAACACAAAATTAGAATCCCACCTCCCTTGATACACCAAAGACAACACTTTACAACACATTCCTTTCCTCGCCCTTCCCTATACTGCACAGTCGGGAACCGATAAATTTTAAAGCGGCCCCATATCACGGGCGCTTTCCACAATACGACCGCCCCTGGCACACAGCACAAGACGGTCCAAACTTCCGGCCACTACCGGGCGTAGTGATAACAACAATGATAACAATAAATTTCGCAATTGCCAATATCTATCATTTAAAAATTTCAAGAGGTTCACACAGAACCTTATACGTCAAATTACAAATATCCTATGGTTCACACAGAGCCATTTTCGAGGACTTGTAACTCCTTAAGTTCAGACAGAACTTTATACATTGAATAACAAATACCCTATGGTTCCCACCGAACCATTTTCGAGGACTTATATCTCCTTAAGTTCAGACAGAACTTTATACATTGAATAGCAAATATCCTATGGTTCACAGCGAACCATTTTCGAGGACTTATATCTCCTTAAGTTCAGACAGAACTTTATACATTGAATAACAAATATCCTATGGTTCACACCGAACCATTTTCGAGGACTTATATCTCCTTAAGTTCACACAGAACTTTACACATAACTTGGGTTTCCTCAGACTCCAAGGTCTGGACAACCGTTGCAGTAACAATTCACCACCACACAGAATGGTAACTGTATAGGTGGAGCCTTAGTCCCTTTAAAAAAAAAACACAAAACATGATAGAAAATTGGCAAGTAGCCCCGGCTGACAGCAGGACGCGTCTACGGACCCCCAGAACAGAGCCAAGAATCACGTGATACCATTTACACAACTTTGGTCATCTAGGATCCGAGCGACAGACACGCGACCCCCCCGAACCGAAGCCACCCTAGCCCGAAACATGTGCATGACAGAACACATAAAAAACACAAAACATGATAGAAAATTGGCAAGTAGCCCCGGCTGACAGCAGGACGCGTCTACGGACCCCCAGAACAGAGCCAAGAATCACGTGATACCACTTACACAACTTTGGTCATCTAGGATCCGAGCGACAGACACGCGACCCCCCCGAACCGAAGCTACCCTAGCCCGACACATGTGCATGACAGAACACATCTGTAATCGCAATCGCTAATTTGGGTTCATGAGGCCCGTGATGGAGACACACAGCAATCCATCCCAGATGTATTCTCAGGCCATCTTCAAAACCTTTATCGGTTGGGAGGCTAGCTTCCCCCAACCCGGACTCTTAAGGCTGCCCAGGGCCTCTCGGTGATTCACACCGAGCCAAAGTAAGGAGACAATGATAAACAACAACAACTGGGAATTCAATTTACCGAGCGAGACCCACCATACGTCCGACCACAAGGGCACGGGTTCGTTTCGAGATTTAACTATCCAAGAAACGCAGCCCCCAGTCATGACGCATGCTGCCAACACTACAGTAACCAGAGCTCTTATTCCAAAACTCAAAACAGAGCAAACTTTGGAATTCAATTTACCGAGCGAGACCCACCATACGTCCGACCACAAGGGCACGGGTTCGTTTCGAGATTTAACTATCCAAGAAACGCAGCCCCCAGTCATGACGCATGCTGCCAACACTACAGTAACCAGAGCTCTTATCCCAAAACTCAAAACAGAGCAAACAATACAACGGTTATCACCGTAACAGTTACATAAAATCGGTACAAGTTCAAAACAAACAAAATTAGAACGGCAATTACCGTAACAGTTACATAAATTCTGTCAAAGTTCATTCGAGAACGCACCATACTCTTATCCTTATTCCTCCCAGCAGCACCACTACAACCTCCACATTTCCCATAAACCTTTCATCGCGCTGCCTAACAGACTACCATGCGACCCCGTACTCGGTGAGTGCTTTGACAGAACAAAATACATTATAATATTTTACACAACAACAAAAAAAATTAATCATTTTTATTTCAAATTATATACTCCACACTCAACAGGAGCCAATTCGTAAACAAGATGACTTACTTCGATACTATAGCCCTTCAACACCGTGGAATGCTACACCTCTCTAACAAGAAATTCCGAACACATCAGCGGTTATTATCATCATGGAACCCCGTCCAATAACTAACACTTGCTACGTGCAACTATCCGAAACGGATACTCCACTGTACCATCTGTACAATCTTTTCCAAAATTCAACTCGGTGGAAAGCAACACCTACTCCATAGCATTACTGAACAATTCTACTGCTATTAAACTTGCGGACCACCGTCCAGCGATAGCATTTGTGCAAAGCAATTATCCACGATGGATACTCTACTGAATCTTCAGTACAATCTTTGGAACGCTACTCCCGGGGGAAGGGTACACCTCTCCGTCAAGAAGTTCGGAATACATCACGAATTCTTCTCAGATAAGACAACGACTAGGAAGGCAATCCTTCCCTAATACGAAATTCTGAAGACTTCCAAGAATTTCTTCACTTAATGCCCTAACTTCTGCAGCCAGTAATTCGATAGGGAATCTAATGAGAAGGTAACAATTACCACTAAATAACCCACAACAGCTGTTAGGTAACCCAATACCTAAGCTCGCATTACACAAGAGCAATTTGATCCTGAATGTAATACGTGTACCTTCTACAAACGGTACTAATCATCTATGTATTACATGAATTCTTACTTCAGAAGGACCTAAGTCCTTCGTTGAGATACATATAATCCTACTCTAGGCTCTCAGCATTCCGCCACTCGTGGTCCAGGCTTAGGTTCATTGAACGCCAGGTATTCTTTGGTTAAGTCACCGGGTTGAATACCAGCCCATACATAAAACATATGGAAATGAATCCATACGAGATTGCCCACGGCCAGCCCACATATTCATTCACCCTTGTGCAATAATAAATTCGCACCGGTGACGTCACTTGACATACTAAACTGACATTCACCAAGGAATCGACAGTATATACCTTCAAGGTATTATAACAAAATATTTAATTTAATTATTTTAAGAACCATTTTCCTAACCATGAATGACTCCCAATTAGGCGCTGACGAACCCATCACTACACTGTCAACTATCAGCTTATCTATAATCCACCCGGGCACAGAAGCTGTGCTCAGGACCGGACCCATATCATATGTTTGCGTCCTTATCGCGTGACGACGGACTCACCGCATAAAGTCTATTCTAAGCTATACTGTATTCAATAGTCTATTTATAGTATATATGCAACTACTAAACTTCTACCGTCTTTTTATAAGAGAATAACCCCTGTATTCCTTCCCTCTTACAAGACAAGAATGATACATTTAATAATTTGACTCCAGGTCACGCTTTCTAGTTTCTAAAGAGAGAATACTCGACTACGATCTCCCTATTACGACGAAAAACAGTTCTATAACCAAATATTGGTCACTCGACCACGCTCCTTAGCTTCTAAGGAGAAAATACACAAATAACTCTATCGTTATTGCAACAACAAAGGGGCTATACTCTATTTAACACTTGGCCATGCTCCTCTTATGTGTCTCGACTACGAGAATCCGAACTAATTCTCACTTAGCTTTATGACATGGAGTGCTATACTCCTCTGTCGGTCACCCGATCGCGAGACTATCATTGGTCAACCTTTGCAATGTCCTTCACGTGATATCTCCCTACCACTTTCCCACTAAGCTCCGACAGCTCGTAAACCGAATTGGAGATTTTCTTGCTAACTATACTCTTTATAAATCTCGGTGCCAACTTGGCGCTGAAGTAACGACCTGCATTTGACTGCTTAAAGGACTTCCTCCATACCACCTGTCCAACGGACAGACGTCTCTCTCTACGGCGTAGGTTATACCTAGCTGCGCTACGCTTAAACCCTGTCAATAGTTTAGCAGTGACGGTCTCGTACAATTTTTCCATTCTATTTAGCCCTTGGAGATAATTAGGAGATCTCGTGGAAGAGACAATCTGATTCGAATCCAGTTGGTCGTGGAACGAAGCATGGGGAACCGGATGGAATCCGTGAAACAGATAAAAAGGGGTGCTACCGGTGGCTATGCTCACAGTATTGTTTAAACAGGAACAGATCTTCCCTAAGAATTCGCACCAATCTCGTTGATTGTCCTGTACCAAAATGGATAGACACGTCAGAATTGAAGAATTATATCTCTCGCTGGTATTGTTTTGCGGGTGATAATACGCGTTGTAAAAGAGGTCTCGTATCCCATAGGATTCCAGGAATCCTCTGAATTCCTTCGATATGAACTGCCTACCATTATTCATTACGATGGTGCGTGGCACCGAACACGGGAGAAATATTGACGCTTCCAAACACCGAATTATAGCCTTAGACGTGGCCACTCTCAAGGGAAAAGCCCATACATACTTACTAAAGTTATCAACTACCGTTAAAATATGAGAGTTCCGTTTCCTAGACAAAGGCAAGGGGCCAACGAGGTCCATACTCAAGGACTGCATGGGCCGGGATGCTTGCTTGGGCTCACTCATAAGGCCACATGGACCCTGTGTGTTATGTTTATAGGCCTTGCACGTTTCGCACCGCGATATAAAATGAGTTACTGCCTCAGATAATTTGTTAGCAAAATACGTCCGAGTAATAATTTCCATAGTCTTCCTAACACCCGGGTGACACAGGTTCGAATGTATATCATCGATCAAGGGGACCAACGCATCCTGGGGTACCACGACCTTCCAATCTCGTTCTCCCTGGTTGCGGACAGGGTCGTGAGAGGAACGACACAACCGCAATAGATGTCCCTTTGCTAATTTAAAGTTTGGCCGCGACCGTGGATCCTTCTCGCACTCTCTTAGGATCCGTAAATACCATTCGTCGGTTACGTGCTCGAACGGAGGGGAAAAGCTCATCGCGGATACCTCGATTCGACTGAGGGCGTCAGCCAAGCGATTCTCGCAACCCTTTTTATAAAGGAAATCAAAATTATATTGTGAGAGTCTACAAGCCCAACGGGCTAATCGGCCGCTCGGTGAAGACAGATGGTCCAGATATTTTAAGCATCCGTGATCGCTCTGAATCGTAAACCTGGTTCCGTCTAGATAACTACGGAAATGATGGACTGAGTCCACGATGGCCAGGAGTTCGCGCTCGGTGGTACTATAAAGCCTTTCCGCCGGGGAAAGCTTTCGTGAAAAATAAGCTATGGCATGTTCAACACCACCCGGCATGGATTGTGAAAGAAAGCTACCGATGCTTATTCCGCTCGCGTCGCAGGTGAGTATATATGGCACCGTATAATCCGGTGGCTTCAGAACGGGAGACGTAATCATGGCACGCTTGAGGAGGACGAATGATTCTTCAGCGGTCGAATCCCACTGGAACTTAGAGCCCTTAAGTTTAATACTAGTCAAGCGACAGAGGGGCGCAGCGATCTTAGAAAAATCTTTTATAAATCGGCGGTAATATGAACACAAACCGAGGAAGCTTTTCACTTCCTTTACACTCCGTGGCCTAGGGAATTCCTTCATCACCTTAATCTTTTCAGGGTCCGTTCTCAACCCTTCGCGGTCCACTATGTGTCCCAAGTACCTAAGGCTTGACTTGCAAAATTCCGACTTGGCCAATTTTATAGTAAGATTGGACTCCTTCAACCGGCGCAACACCAAACGTAAGGTGGCGATGTGTGAATCGAAATCTGCGCTGCAGATTAAGATGTCATCTAGGTAGCAAAATACATGATCGCCCTGATCGGCAAACAGTTTATCCATTAGCCTCTGCATTTCGGCAGGAATATTTTTTAGGCCAAATGGGGTGACCACAAATTGGTACTGACCCCGGCCTTCTACGAAAAACGCGGTCTTGCACTTAGAGTCTGGGTTCAACGGCATCTGCCAGAATCCGTGACTTAAATCCAACGCGGAGAGATATCGGGTATCCCGTAAATTGTCTAAAATTCTATTAATATTTGGCAAACGGTACGAATCTGAATTTGTAATGGAGTTCAATTTACGCGGGTCCAACACGAATCGAGCTGAACCGTCCTTTTTCGGAACGATAAACGCATTATTTAGCCAGGCGCTGCGCGACGGCTCAACCACTCCTAATTCGAGCATTTCGTCTAGCTCGGAAATCATCTGTCGTCGGCGGATATGCGACAGAGGGTAAGTTCTCTGTTTTACGGGTGAATGACTGCCTGTATCGATAACGTGGTTGACTAACGTGGTACGACCCAGTCCCACCCTTTCAAATGCGACACTATTGAAGTCCGCAATCAAAAGGTTCAACTGCAGATTCTGTTCAATAGACAAATCTGCAGCCGATGTCAAGCATGAAGGCTTAAAAGACTTATTTCCTATCTCGGACACAACGGGTCTCAAAGATAATTTTTCTATACTAGAAGAAGGAAAGAGATTCGGGGTAAGGCCCGAGTGCTTTAAGAAAGGGGTACCCAATATCAGGCACTCCTCCAATGAAGGAACTATTAAGAAATCCGCCCAAACGGTCTGGTCATCGTAACATAAAAGTAACTGTACAGAACCCAGCACACGGTGTTCCTGGCCACCCGCCGTATGCACGATTCCCTCGCGAAGTAGAGACGGACAATACTGACTTTCAAATTTTTCAAAAAGTTCTCCACCAATTACGTTAACCGACGCGCCTGCGTCAAGCAAAGCCCTAAATGGCAATTCTTGAATATAACAGTGTAGGTAGGGTCGCTCGTCCCTAGCATTAGTAATCTCTACAAAATTTACGAAAGGGAACGATTCTTTTGAAGCTGACTGACGCGACCAACCCGGGAAATCCGACGTAACTGAATCGGGTTGGTGCCCTACCGGTTTTTTGGAGCATTAATAGACGGGGGCGGTCTTGACAAATCCGGTAACAAAGCCAACTGTCGAGAGGGTACGGCTCTGGCCTTCCAAAGGTTGGTAGCCGTCCGTACAGGTCCCTTCCTAAAACGTGGCCGGCTGGGGCAATTACGCGCGATGTGATTAGGAAGCCGACACGAATAACACCTCTTAGGTAATGGTTCCTCAGCATTTGAGGTGTAAGATACCGGTGACAACCGAGCACCCATTTTTGAGAAAAGGGGGGCAGAACGAGGGGACCTTCCCTCGTCCCTGTTCATTAGGTCGAAGGTCAGGCACAATTTTTCCAACTGGTCAACCGAAGACGGTTGCGAGCTGACAAGGACTGAACAGTACCTATGATGTAGGCCGCGTCTAAATACTTGTAATAAATCCTTGTCAGTGAGAGGCGGTTCCAAAGACTGATTCAAGTCCTGGATTCTCGAAACAAAATCCGTAGATGATTCGCCCGGTTTTTGTATGGAGGCCCAAATATCCATCCTGCGCTGAGTCATAAAGTCTTCCGACTCATACCTTTCTAAGAAAAGTTTCGTTACTGTGTTCCAATCTTTAAATATCTTAACCTTGCTCCTAAAGAAGGTTAATGCTCCCTTACGTAAAAACTCTGGTAAGACCGCCGGAAGCGCGTTTAGGTGAACACCTCTGGCACAAGCTAATTCTTCCATTCGTGACAAAAATTCCCTTATACAACCCGTTCCGGTATATGGATCAATTGGCCAACACGAGAAGTTTATATTCCATTGTGGCGACGGAAGTGGAACATGAGAACGGGAAATCCCAACCTCAGTATACGGAGATGAATTTGTCAAAGGCATCGGTGCCAGAGCTCCCGAAGCGGTATCCCCATTATCCGCCCTCTCAAATAACTCCGGAGCTTTAGAAAGGTTTAAATATGGTCGAGTTCTAGGGGGTAAGGCCACCTCCCTCGAT
Source organism: Odontocerum albicorne (assembly GCA_949825065.1). Classification (NCBI taxonomy): domain Eukaryota; kingdom Metazoa; phylum Arthropoda; class Insecta; order Trichoptera; family Odontoceridae; genus Odontocerum; species Odontocerum albicorne. The sequence goes on along the minus strand of OX463849.1, from coordinate 8,838,166 downwards.
GATGATGGAGCGAGACCTTTATTGTATAGACTGGCCTGACGACGCAATTCGTAAAAATTATTACTGGGGGAGAGTCCGCGCTCAAGTAATTCCCCTATCAATCTAGCCTTGGTCGACTTCATTACGTCCCTAATTGGATCCATTGCCAACAACAACAAACAAAAAAAAAAAATTAAAACAATAAACAAGGCCCAAAAAGAAGAAAAGAAAAAACGCGATATCAGACCCCACTAACAAAAACACACTTCTAATTCAAACGATATGTTAAACAAACAAAGACTTCTCTCTGAAGCGTGGTACAAATTTCTGAACACCCTAACTTTTAAATCGAGTTTAATAAGGAACACACGATTCTTAACAAGAAAATATTTGGAAAAAGTTAGCTAGAAATCTATTCCAAAAAGACTCGAAAAACGGCCTTTCCAACTCGGAGCCTGTATGCACGCGACAACAAGATGGCCGCGTGGTCGCGAACAGCGAAAACAAACGCGGGAGACACGTGGTTCAAATTTGCAAACACGTGGGAACAAAAAATAGAGAAAACAAACGGTCGTACACAAAAAAATACATATAAAAACACTTTTCTGAAAATAAATTATTATTTAAAACAAACAAATTATAAATAAAAGCCTTGTCTAGCGAGATATCAAGAGATACAGAGTTTTCTGCCCCGCGTTCGGGAGCCAATTATGTCACGCCTTTTTGCTAAATTTAAGAAACAAGAATTATATGTACACAATTGATTACATAAATCAATTCACCAAATATCAATCTTACCAAGGTGACAGGGCCGGACAGGTCAGTCGGCTTCTTAACGAGACAAGTACTCTTTAGGTCTCTGGGGTATTGTTGGGTTCTCTTAACTCTGAATAAGTCTCTCTAGTTTCTCGCTGGGACAGGCGACACAATTAAACAAGAACAATTTGTAATGAAACAGTTTATTGTATTGTAAAAAAAAAGAAAAAAGAAAAAAAATATATAAAAAAAACTAGACGAATGTCTAGAAAAAAAGTTTTAAAATTGGCAACAAATATAAAAATGTGTTGTATTTAGCAAGGGAGATTCCAATAACAATTTAGAGTTAAACTTGAGCGATGGTTAAAATGTGCGGACGAAATTCACATTAAAAATAGGAGGAAATATTCACCCGTAATCAAAATGGCGTCCTGGAGTTCTGTGATATATGAGGGAGAGCAGTGTCGGACCCAAACGTCTGAATCTCACCACGTTCTGCACGGAATAGGTCGAGCCAGCTAGCGCCCGCTCCCCCCTGGCCAGGAAGTACCACGAGGCAGGGGTGCCAATCTCGACCTCGGTCCCCCGTGACAATGTTGTCATTGAATAAAAATGTACCTGACTGCAAGGGTAGTTACCTTTATCTTATTGTCTTTAGTATTTTAAAATATTCAAGTATTTCATAATATTTTAATCTTCCTGTTTTCAAGGCAAGCACATGGTCTCGACACCACAAGTTTCATAAATTATGACATGTCGCGAATTAAAAATTTCGAGGACGTGAAGTATGCAATTTAACAAATATAGTCCTAACATGCTGTTTAAGAGCTAGTGTGCACTTTCTCGAACCTCTTTCAATAATTTTCATAAATTTCTTATTTTGATTTTTCTTTATTTTTCAATCCATTTCTGTGTGTTTCAATTCAATTTTTGACTACTCAAAAGGATCTGTGTTCAGTTTTCAATCTAGCACAAATGTGAAACTTGTAACTATTGAAGACGAGCTATGTGATGAGTTTAAAACAATAAGCTATCAAATATAAATAAAATACAGAGTGAGTTAATGATTCCAAAAAGTTATCGAATTAAGAAAAATGTGTGCGAGCTCATGAATATTTATCGTCTGTTGCCATATCAGGTGTTACATTTATCGTCTGTTGCCATATCAGGTGTTACAATTATCGTCTGTTGCCATATCAGGTGTAACATTTATCGTCTGTTGCTATATCAGGTGTTACACATTTATCGTCTGTTGCCATGTCAGGTGTTACATTTACCGTATGTTACCATATCAGGTGTTACATTTATCGTCTGTTGCCATATCAGGTGTTACATTTATCGTCTGTGGCCATATTAGGTGTTACATTTATCGTCTGTTGCCATATCAGGTGTTACATTTATCGTCTGTTGCCATATCAGGTGTTACATTTATCGTATGTTGCCATATCAGGTATTACATTTTTTAATAAATATTTTTTTGCGGTGTATATAGTTCGTTTATTGTAAAATCTCATTACAAAGTTTTGCGTGAATTATTTCTTGATATAGAAGATTAATGTATACAGTAATTCAAACAAAAAAAAGCTATTACAGGTTTAAAATATCATCAATATCCAGGAAAAGGAAATGGAGGTTGATAGAAATACGCAAAAGTGTCGAAAATGCCCCTTATTCGCACTTAAAACGCTAAGTACAAAAATGCCATTAAAATATGACTGAATGCGCAAAAATACCAAAAATGCTACTTTTAGGTCCTTAAAGCACAAAAATTACCACTTTTTTATTCCTAAAGCACAAATGAGTCAAAATGTCACTTTTTGGTCCGCAATGCGCAAACACGTAAAAATGCTACTTTAAAACCTTGAAGTTCTAAAATTTCTACTTTTTAGTTCTTAAAGCGCAAGACATCCAAAAACGTCACTTATTGGTCCGCAAAGTTTAAATCTTTCTAAATTACTAATTTTAAACCCTTTAAGCGCAAAATGCCAAAATTTCTTTTGGTTCTTAAAGCGTTAACATTTTCATACTTTTTTACCGCAAAATTGTTTAAATGCATTTTTTTGGTTCTTACAGCATAAAATTACCAAAAATGCCATTTTTGGTCCTTATAGAAGAAAATTACAAAAAATAACACTTCTGGGTTCTTGAAGCGTAAAGTAGCTCTATTGCTACTTTTTGATCTGTAAAACACAAAATGTCAAATATGCTACTTTTAGGCCATTTAAGTACAAAAGTGCCCAAATTTTAACTTTTTGGTGCACAAAAATGTTACTTCTTGACCCGCAAAGCGCCAAAATGACAAGTGTTACTTTTATACCTTTAAAACGCAAAAGCACCTACATTTATATTTTTTGGTTCTTACAACGCAAAAAAAACAAACATGTTTCGTAGCGCTTCAAGTATAAAAAATGCCTCTTTTAGGTCTTGACAGCACAAAATTGTAAAAATATTGCTTCTTGGCTCTTAAATCGTTAATTTGTATTAAAATGCGACTTCTAGGTCTACAAAGCGGAAAATGTCATAAATACTATTTTGAGTCACTAATGCATAAAAATACGTATAATACTACTTCTTGTTCCTTAGGGCGTATAAGTTTCAAAAATGCCACTTTAAGGCCCTTATGTCAAAAATACCCCTTTAAACGCAAATATGTCAAAATGGTTCGTAGTGCTGAAAAACAAAAGTGTAAAAAAATGGCAGTCTTAGGTCCTTACAATAAAAAAACAACTTCTTGGTAATATGTGAAACTGCAAAAATGCCACTCGTTTGCTCTTAAAGCGCAAAAGTTCCTAAAATGCCATTTTTTGGCATGGAAATAATGTGGCATGGCTCTTAATGCCCAAAAGTACATATAATGCAACTTCTTGGTCCTTAAAGCGCAAGTGTCGAAATTACCACCTTTAGGCCCTTAAAGGGTAAGTGTCATAAAAATCACTAGTTCTCTGCTGCTCATGAGTTCATGACATTTGGTTTCTTCTGAGATTTTTTATTCACAAAATAAACCATACTAAGAAATTCTTTATATCTCCTGACTTTAGATATTCCATTTGTTGAACAGATTTAAAAAGACAAAATTACGTCTTACATCCAATATTTGCCTCGTTTGTTTACGGATTCATTTTTCTTTCTTTCTAACTTTGTTAAATACTTCTTCTTCTTCCCAGTGTCATTTCAGGTCCCTCCAACCTTGAATATCACCTGAGAGTAGATATATTTGTCCCCGACAGCCCAAAAAATATCTCCAACACCCCTTATGCCAGTCAAATCACGTATATTGCGGAGCCAGGAGATTTGCCTCCTGCTAATACCTCTTCGGCCTTCTATTTTGCCTTGGATGATCAAGTGCAGTTGTTAAATACACTGAAAATATTTATTTACTATATTGATAGTCTTCCTATGGTATCTTTTCTATAGCTTTCTTGCCAATTATGTTTTTCTAGACACATGCAGATTTGGGAAAGTACGTTATTTAATGCCCGCAGCCATTTTCTTCATATAGTGACACTTAACTTATATGTATATTTATTTTGTAATATTTTTAATGTGTCGATAATAATAAGTTCAAATCCAGAGTCAAATAACCGTTGAGGGGAGTCTACTCTCTAAATGAGTCTTTTTTCACTATAATTGTGGTATCACGTACCGATATCCTTGGAAACTTATAAACGTATCTAATTAGAACCAAATAAAAATATGCCTCTACGGTTTGCGCTCCTCATCAGATCAAAATAAAAACAATATAGAACAAATACAAAAAAAAAACCTCAGATATCTATGGTACAGAATAAAGGGCGATTACCCAAAATATGCTCACCACGTCAAACTTCTCACGGTGGGTAACTATAGAAGCCTCGAAACAAGAAGGTAAGGGTTTTTCAAGGTTGCTTTAACTGTCCCGCGATTCTAGAAGCATTAAGTTTATATGTACCCAATAAATATAGCCGTGCAAGGAACCACCCTCTGTTCTACATATCAACTAACAGGACAAATATCATGGCTAAACACTCAGTCACGCGTGGCATAGAGATATTGCACCAACTGAATGATACTGTTGATTAGTATTATATTCTCGGCACCGCCTAGCAATATGAGAAGAATCCTGGCTGACATTATTTCTAACGAATAAGCTAACGCTAGAAGCAGACCCTTTGTGTAACAGGAGAAATCCGTGGAAAGTGCATAAAAAAAGAAAAAAACAGTTAAAAACATTACAATTATTCTTTTTTACCAACTCATTCATTTTTAAAACCTTTCATTCAGCTGCATTAAGTTGGTGGAAACAATGTATATGGTTTTCGTTATTCTGTGTTAAATTAAGAATTTATATGAAAATATTTTGATTATATTTTTATTTTGTTAATTTATTAAAAGTTTTCGCCCACGGTGCGCTAAGCCCCGCCCCCAGCTGTCTCCAGCGACGCAGCAATTATGACAAACGACGGAGCAAGCGATTCAAGATGAGCGCTGTGGCGACTAATTATCTTGACAGGCGGGCGTGCTAATATAGCTTGACCCGACTACGTTTTTTGGCAAATTATTTTCTTTTACCTCATATTATAACTTATTTTTAGATCCGTGTCTAAATATAATATCAAATTAATATTTTATGTGAGAAAATTTAACGAGGCGTTTAAATTAAAACACGTTTGGTGTAAAATTATTAAGCGCGATAATTTGGAAGCGATTTTACAGATGATATGGTCGATTGAATTGATCGATCAAAGATATTGTTTATGACATGTTCAATTTATTTAGTAACTTTTTACATTAATTTATTTAACTTCAGGTAAATTTATAACAACACTCTAGCACGTGTAAGTATTGGCTACCAGAAAACCTATTTTTTTCCAGATGATGAAACATTTTTTTTTTTTTTTTTTTAATTTGAGTACCTTCGGGAATCGAACCCGAATCCGGGAATCAAACGAAGTGGATGTCCAATATTTTACTAACTAGGCTACTTAGGTTGTCTAGATCGGGGGTCAGCAAACTACGGCCCGCGGGTCAAATCCAGCCCTATTTTAATCCTGCCCGCGAGCTCATAATAACCGATCACATTTTGAATATTTTTTATGTGTTTGTTTTGTTAAATTGTTTTAGTTAAATTTTATATGTATAATATGGTTTCATTAAGTACATAGTTAGTTTAAGTTTATTGTAATACTTTAACTAAATACAATTATTTTGTCACCAACAACATTTTTATTTCAAGATAATATAAGTTATCACAAAAAATATTTAAATGTTCAAATATGAAGTACGTAAAATTGCAATACAGGTCTGCATTAACCTATGACCATTTGCGATCAATTTTGATGATAGGAAGTACTAACTTCGAACTCCAGTTTAATGAAATGTTATCTCAGAAAAAGCAATTACATTAATCTCATTTGTAGAGCTTATTATAATATTATTATGTTAAATTTCTTGTTCAATAATACGAAACTTTTGCCTGTTTCTATAATACCTTGATTAATAAATGTAAATACTAGGTAAGTCCAGAAAGTAAGTGTACTGAATTTTTGTAGGTTACAATTTTTTTTATTTAAACAAAAAAATTACGTGGTTACCGTAGTACATATGTAAGCTATTTTTCGACATAGTCGCCATTCCTCTCAATGCAGGTGGTGAAGCGAGGTATCAACTTTTTGATGCCTTCCTCGAAGTAGTTTCCCGCCAACCCCTCCATCCACTTCTCCACCTCCTCCTTTACCTCCTCGTCGGTTGAAAACCTTTTTACACCCATGTGCAGCTTCAGGGAGGTAAAGAGATAGTAATCTGAAGGTGCTAGGTCAGGGGAATGCGCGGGATGGTTCAGGACATCCCATTTAAACTAGGCGAGCAGTTCCTTCGTGGCGTTGGCCGTGTGTGGTCTGGCATTGTCGTGCAGCAAGCAGACTCACTTTGTCAGCATGCCTCTCTTCTTGTTCTGAATCTCTCACAGTATCTTGCAGAGTTAATAGTCTCCCCTTGAGGCATATATTCAATCTGCGATCGTCACGGAGCGCATTTTCGTTTTTTTTCCACAATTTCGCCAGTCACAAGTCTTCCGCTCCTCTGATCATCATGCACAGATGTACGACCGTTTTTAAACTCACGACACCACTTGTACACACTCGTACGATTCATAGCTTTATCACCATATGCAGTTTTCACCTCATTATAAACCTCAACCGGAGGTTTTCCCTTCCAAACGAGATAACGGATGACGCCGCGTATTTCGCACTTGGCGGGAGATTGGATTTACATTTTTCATGAAACGTGTTGTCGCGTCGACACTTCTCAACGTACTGACCTCGAACCGGTCTCGTTGCGGAGGTGAAGGGTCAGGCTACACGGAAGTGTAGCCAACATGTCGAAAATAAAATCCATCCGATCGTGAGAGCCTCAGTACACTTACTTTCTGGATACGCCTCGTATTCGTTTTTTTGTAAGTGTGTCAACAAAATGTGTATAAATATTATCACCGCCTACTAAAAAAGGTAAAACTTATTTTTTTTGCTATATAAGTAAAATTACCTATATAAATATCCTCGAGATTGCTTCCTGGCCCGCCGAGCCTAAAACTTTCAGCGAAAAAAGTTTGCCGACTCCTGCTCTAGATGAAAGTATAAATGTAATACAAAACTTAAACACAATTTATTAAAAACTATTTATTTTCATTATTATGTGTACATGCTAATAATAAATCTGTCGGGCTTATTGCCAAACAGTATTTTTCCCTATAAAAGCCAACAAAATCACAGAAATCCTTTAGTTGCTGCCCTGGGGGCTTACGAGAGTAAATCCGACCTACCCTTCCGTTATAAGCACAAGCTCCCGAAGCATTATCTGTTGCCTGACTAGTCCACCTACAGTATTAGCTGGGACGACCAAGGTCTGAGTGAATGTGATGGAATACAAGTAGCCTGAAAACGAGTAGACTTGTTTTTGCTAAATAATTAGTGTAAGAATTGTTATCTAGTTATAAGTAGTATGTAGGTGTTAATTATTTCTAAGATCTCATATATTAAGATTGAATAAATAAAATAAAATGATATGTAGGAAAATAAGTTTAAGTAAATTCATAAATGATAACATATAATGAAGATTAGTTAAGTAATAAATTTGTATATAGGTATAGCCTTGACAAATGTTTGTACAATAATTCACTTTGTTTAATAAAAAAATTTAAAAAAGTTGATGAATATTATTTTTATGTAATATATCAACTTTGATAAAGGTTTGTTAAAAAATATATGATTCCCCTACAAAAAAAAAACAATATACTAAGACAAAAAATGAAAATTATACATACCACTGGACGGCTCCGGTTCATCATTGCACGTGTTAGCAACTCTACCGCAGATGAAGGAGCAACAGACCTTGCACACATCTAGGGCGTGCGTATATTGTTCCTGGAAGTTCTCTTTTATATATACACATATTTTTTTATTTTTTTTTTACCTGGCGAGTTTATTGCCATGTGGCAATCTCTTCCAATCAACCAGAAATATGTTTTATAGGCCCTAAGTGTTAACAAGACTGGAATCCTATTTAAAAAAATCTGGGTTCCAGCGGGGATCGAACCCGCAACCTCCGGATCGACAGACAAGTGTCTTACCACCAGGCCACGGAGTTCGTGACTGGGAGGAAACCTTTGATTATATAGCTAGGAAGACTATATTTTCAGGTACAATCGAGAATTGAACCCGACAACCCCGTGTGGAAATCAAACGTCCTACCAAAGTCTTGTAGTTTCTTATTTATAGTTAAGGTTTTAACACTGTGGAGGTTTTAAAGACTTCGTAATTTACATTGTTTTAAGACATTGTAAGAAAGGGAGAGTCTTGTTTGTACTCTCCTAATGATGAGGTGAAAACCTTGAAACCGGTAGGATTATACCGTTACGTAAAATTGAATAAATAGTGTTTGATAAAACAAATTACAATGTCTTATAGTTTTTACATGTCCAATTTTGTAATGCAAGAGGGGAGTAAAAGCCAGAAAGAAAAAATTCAAGACGGAATTGGCATTACTGTTCTTAGAACTGTAATTTGGTCCAGTATTTTCATACCAGCTTACTTGAACGTAGTTTTAACAACACTTTGTTTTGACAAAAATACTTTTTTTTAAATATCAGTCAATATGATAAAGTTTTGAAGTATGTACATTTGTTTTTTTTTTTTGTGTGGATTAATTATACGTTCGCATACTTTTAAGGGCTTTGATCGCCTCTGAGCCTTGAACTGTCGCAGTTAATATTTTATGTAGGTGGTATGCACGGGCGTACTGATATTTGGTATTTTTTGTATATGATTTCTAATATTTTATGTAGGTGGTATGCACGGACGTACTGATATTTGGTATTTTTTGTATATGACTTCTATTATTTTATGTAGGTGGTATGCACGGGCGTACTGATATTTGGTATTTTTTGTATGTGATTTCTATTATTGTATGTAGGTGGTATGCACGGGCGTACTGATATTTGGTATTTTTTGTGCATGATTTCTATTAATTTATGTAGGTCGTATGCACGGGCGTACTGATATTTGGTATTTTTTGTATATGATTTCTATTATTTTATGTAGGTGGTATGCACGGACGTACTGATATTTGGTATTTTTTGTATATGATTTCTATTATTGTATGTAGGTGGTATGCACGGAGGTACTGATATTTGGTATTTTTTGTATATGATTTTTATTATTTTATGTAGGTGGTATGCACGGACGTAATGATATTTGGTATTTTTTGTATATGATTTCTATTATTTTATGTAGGTGGTATGCACGGGCGTACTGATATTTGGGATTTTTTGTGCATGATTTCTTTTAATTTATGTAGATCGTATGCACGGGCGTACTGATATTTGGTATTTTTTGTATATGATTGCTATTATTGTATGTAGGTGGTATGCACGGACGTACTGATATTTGGTATTTTTTGTATATGATTTCTATTATTTTATGTAGGTGGTATGCACGGAGGTACTGATATTTGGTATTTTTTGTATATGATTTCTATTATTTTATGTAGGTGGTATGCACGGGCGTACTGATATTTGGTATTTTTTGTGTATGATTTTTATTAATTTATGTAGGTGTCGTATGCACGGGCGTACTGATATTTGGTATTTTTTGTATAGTACATGATTTCTATTATTTTATGTAGGTGGTATGCACGGGCGTACTGATATTTGGTATTTTTTTGTATATCATTTCTATTATTGTTAATAATTTTTGTGACAATTTGTATTTATATTCATGCGCACTTTCAATTCTGATAAGAGGTTTAGTCTTGTGACCTTTTTTAATGGTTGATAAAAAGACCATTTATTGAAATAAAATAAAAAATTTATAAATTCAAAAGAGTTGCATAAATTATGAATTTAAAAAAAATACTATTCAATGTGCTGTTTTTTTTATTAAATATTTACGAATTTATTTAATATGTACGAGTATAATGAAAGGCGCAAAACAAAGTGGGGGGTAAGGTTTGCTGTTGTTGGTGCTCCCGGAGATGATTATGCAAGCCAATTTTATACATTTATCCTTTTGTATGTACTCGTTTAACAGTGTCAGACCTTTTCCTATTTTTTGGAAACAAGATGTACACATTTGTTTACGTAAATCAAGTTTACCAAACTCCAATCTTACCAGGTGTGACGCCTGCTCTGTTCAGCCGGCTTCTTAAAGAGGCAAGTACTCTTTAATCTCAAGAGTTCGTAGGGTTATTGGCACTCTGAGTAACTCTTTCTCAATTCTCAGCGGGACAAGGGGCACAATTAAACGAGATATAATTTTAAAAACAAAACAGTTTATTATGTAAATGGGTTAAATAAAAAAAACTTGAACGTATGTCAAGAAAAAAAAGTTTTGAGTTCGGTTCCCGAATCAATGGCTCGAAGATTGTGTTGTGAATTTTAACAAGGGGGTTTACAATAGCAAATTAGAATTTAAGTTAAGCCAGGGCTTAAGGTCCTGTCTGAAATCCAGCACTAAATAGAAGGAACAATATTCACCCAAAATTGAAGATGTCGTCTTGAAGCGTTTGTGATACAGCAGAGAAAGTCAGCAAATAAGTCTGACAGTATTCCGTGTGGACTGCGTTGAACCAGCGTCCGTATCGCACCGCGTCTCGAATGGAAAAGGGCTCCTGGAGAGCCATCCTCTCCCTAAGCAAGCAAATCCCGAGAGAGAGGCGACAATTCTTTTCATCTCTCTCACCAATACGAGTGGCGCCATCGTGAACAAAAATTGTACTTCACGATGTCGTCATTGCAAGATCATTCCAGAAAAATGTACCTGGCTGCCCAGACAGCCACCGGTGTCTCGACCCAAAAGCAGACTTTATTAGCCCCCTTTTATTTGAACAAACAATGACAATGGAATTCTTTACAATTCAGCATAGGGTTTTGGATATTTTATTATTCAATCCTCAACCGTTTGGATCTTAAGATATATTGCTATTATATTTTCAAGACAATAACTTTGCGAGGGTGACCACCTAGGAGTATCCTAGAACATTCCAGTATTTTATGATATTTTGATATTTTTGTTTACAAAGCAAAGCGCATGGACAGTCACCAATCGACACCACGTGTTTCATAAAACATGATATGTCGGGAATTTACAATATCGAGGCCGCATACTATGTAATTTATCTTGAATGCCTTTTAGAGGATTTATAACTGTGTTTCTAAATAAAAATATAGTCCTCACAGAAGCTTCAGTATTTGTAACTTGTTTGGGTCTTTTATCCATTGGGTTTGTCTCCTACCGTTTACTTCCAGCTGCGCTGAGCTTAATGTTTTTGATCTTAAATAAAACAAATAATTAAATTTAAAATAGGAATTAAAAATGAAACGAAAGTTTTTCTTAAATGTTTATTTATTTATAATAAAATTTATTTACAGACATTATTTTATATATACACGCAACACAATACGTCTCTCTCATAAATAATTCTTACAAAGAGGCTTATTAAACTCATCAAACAACTTCCTTTAAATCATATAAAATATATATAAACCCAAAATAAAATATATAATAATAAAATAATAATAATATCTCTTTTTATTTTTAAACATGACAATATTTTGAAATAAAAGTTTTCATGAAAATAGCTTGGTATATGATATAGTAGTAGTGGAAGCTTAGTGAACGTAAACTGTCACTAGTGAACGCGTGGTTAATGGTGGCACGGTAACGCACTGGATTGCCATGCAAAAGGTCGCCGGTTCGAATCTGATATGTGCTACTTCCCTCGAATGACACAAGCAGTTTTCCCGTCTATTATTCGGAGGTGTAAGGATACCTATGACTTGATCATGTATATTCTCGTTTCTGCGTGCTATTGGATTCAGTACTGCGGTATAGATGATGAGTTTACTGGTGTGCAACAGTTCACTACTTAAAGAAGAGAACAAAAAAGAAAGATACAAAAAACTCTACGGCACAGCTTCGATTCCCAGGAGCGCAAGATACTTAGTTTTGAAAACAGGTGTCTCAGGAGGATATTGGGAATCAGGTGGTATGACCACATAACAAATGACGCTGTACGCCGGCGCACCTGGTAGGAGTCTGTCATCTCTGCAATTCGGGAGAGGCGATGATTCTGGCTGGGACATGTTCTGAGAATGCCCATGATAGTTGGCCAAGGAGAGTGCTGTTTTTCTGTCTATTGGGGTCCCGACGGCCTGTAAAACCCTCTCTCACGGTGTACCGTTCCTATGACAAGGAAGTCAGAGCGTTAGGAATGTCGTGGAGGGAGATTACCAACACCGCCCAAAACCGCTCTGAATGGAGAAGACTGGTGGTCTCCATTTGCTCCCTTGTGGAGCTTTAAAAGAAGGGTGAATTGAATTGAATTGACCAGTATGTGTGCCAGATATTAGTGGGAACAATTATTTCCAGAAAAAAAAATTCGTTAACTTTTTATGGAACTTATAAAACAATTGAATACTTAACTTAAATTAAATAACTAACAGGTTATGTATGGAACTTAACAAGTTCGTTTTTTTGATTTTCAATAATTCTTGAAATATGATATACAAGTACGAGAATTGATTGGAAAAAAAAAGTGTAGAATTTGAGAGTTCATAACACCGACCAAAACAAAACACCTTATATTCATGAGGTAGAATTTTTTTTCAGTTACAAATCCAGTTTTTGAACTTTTTTGAAGGCAGGGATAAATTTATTAAAAATAAATTATTTTGAGTCGATGCTGAAATAACTGAAGTAAGCATTGAAATTTACAAATGAATGTTTCGAAATATTTTATTTATTTATTATTTTTACCTTCAATCAAGTGATCGTATTTTAAATATCGCTTAAAACACATAAATTCAAAATAAAGTATTTATTGTTAAACATATCTGAAGAAGAAAAAAACGTAAAATTTTTAAATTGGAGAAAAAATATATTTCTTTTGGTACAAAAAAGTTTACAATTATCCTACAAATAATATAAATATAATATAAAATAAATTTGTATATTTTAACAATTTTTAATATCGTTTGATATATTGCTTTGATTGCTAACTATTTTTAAGTTATATAAAAACAAAATGCCTCTTTTCAAGGGATAAAAATATTAAAATTAAAACAAAAGTAATTCTCAAAAAATTGGAAAAAAATTAAATAGAATATTTAATTTGATAACCTAATTCTTAAGCGTAAGGACGTTAAATCTATTTGGTTTTAATTTTCGAAATAATATATATTAACAAATTATCAATATTTGATATTTTCGAGCGTAATGAGCTAGGAAAGATACAAAAATACATTTATTTTGGGATATTTTGCTATTTTAAAGTGCAAAACATAGTTCATATTTCACAGTTGCACTAATTTAGTGAGTTACGAACATAATTAATCAATATTTTGTGAGTTACGAACATGATTAATCAATATTTTTTTTAACAAACTCTTAAGAAAAACTCTGTTTATAAATTTAGTAATTTTTTAATATTTTTTTTATCTAACCAATTTTCAAAAGTTAAATAAAAAAATCATATGTATTTTATTATAAATTTACCATATGTACTTAAATTACAGTTTGCAGCAATTTTCCAATAGTTAAAGTACATTTTTTTAAAATATTATAAGTGCATTAATTTCATATTGGACAGGAAAATATATTTTTGTTATTCATTTATTATTACAAAACAAAATTAAGAGAGTATAATATTTTCTTTCACGCTTTTTTGAATACCAAATATTAAATAAAAGCATTGACAAATTTTATTTTAAATGATTTTTTTTAAATAACACTTCACATATTAACTCTTATGATGGAAATAATTTTAAAATGAAAATGTTCTTTGTTATGTATAAATTAAAATTATTATTTAAATAAAAACCACCACAGTTAATTTAAAACGTGTTTTTTTTTAGAAAAAAACATGTTATGAAAATTATTAAAATACGAATTTGTATTTATAAAATAGTGTATGAAGAACATTTTAACACGTACTTCGTATTTTTTGTTACTATTTAAAATTTTATGAGCATATTTTTTCTTAACATGATTTATAATTTGCATAATAATTAAAAAATACTTGTTTTTTTTTCATTATTTATGTTACAAAATCAAAGAAAAAAATTCAATAAATAGTGATTGATTTTTTATGGTAGCTAAAATAAATTATTCTTATTCGAAAATTTACTTCAAAAAAACAATCAAAAATATATTTTCAAATTCTCCAATATAAGGAACAACCGTGAAAATCTTATTTAGTTTTTTTTGCAGCTCACACAATTATACATTATTTATAAAATTACCCACAAAATTGAAAATAAATTCAAGACAATGTGCACCATAACTGCTTAAAGATATTTCATTTACATAAAAAAAATATTCCACGCAGATTTCTTACGATATCCAATATTAGTTTTTAATTAATAAAAACATTAGCGATGAATAAAAAAAAATGTCAGATAAATAATAATAATATGTTCACTGATCTTAAAATAGGAAAAAAATTAAATTTAAATAATAAATCATAATTGAAACGATAAAAAAAACTATTAAATCTTTGGTGAAAGTTATCCATTTCATTTACATTGAAAATATAATCTTTTAAAAATACTTTTCTAAAATATATTATAAAACTCGAATTATACGAGTACTTGAAACAATGTATGCCATTAAAAAACTAATTTGAATTTAAATGTTTTTTTTTTGCAAACTTTTAATCAAACTTGTCTTTTGAGTGAAAAATCTTTGAAAATTTAATGTATATTAAATAAAAAAATGCATGAATTACACCCGATAACAAAATTAATGTAACAAAAATTACGACCATATAAATCTGAGATTGAAATCATTTTGATTTGGTACGAAATTAACTCTTTTATTATGTTAATATATTAATTATTTTAAAAATCACAGACATTGTCCAAAACAATGCATCGGACACTGATAATAAGAATCAAATGAATTAACGATTTAAATTTTCAGTTTGGAAATCACTGTTCTTCAGTTGAAATTTCGTAGGAGTTCTTTTTTTTTATGTCAATTTATTATATTTTTAAATAAAATTTTTTGATTTCCAATGTTACTCAAACATTTTTAAATATTGTAACAATGTTAATTATTATTACTCTTAATCAAATTTTGAATTATTATGAGTTATACAAAACAATATCTAGCATTACATTTGATATAAACTTACATACGTTTGTACCTATTTTATCACTGTTTTCACGTAATTCTTTCACTTTAATTTCCTTTTCCATTCTCACGATTAAAATTAACTTTTTCGACTAGTGAAAAAGATTAATTGCAAATTAAAATATAAATCACTTATTTTTTTGCTTTAATATTAAAACATCTTCTTCAGCAAAATGATAATTCCTTGGATGAAGGGCAGTAATAAATTTGACGAAAGTTTTTCACCTGTAAAAAAGACATTTCACTTAATATTTATGACGTAATAAAGAAAAGACATCGGGTATTTTTGAAAAATGTACAAATATTTTTTCAACAATTTTGAAATTAAAATTGTATCTAAAAATATTGAGGAAAATATGACGAATTTAAAAGTGAAAAATTATATAATTTATATTGTAATAATTTGCTTTATCTTTAAGCAATCATTTCTTTTGAAACATGCTTGTATTATACGAGGCGTATCCAGAAAGTAAGTGTACTGAGGTTCTCACGACCGGATGGATTTTATTTTCGACATGTTGGCTACACTTCCGTGTAGCCTGACCCTTCTCCTCTGCAACGAGACCGGTTCGAGGTCAGTACGTTGAGAAGTGTCGACGCGACAACACGTTTTGTGAAAAATGTAAATCTAATCTCCCGCCAAGTGCGTAATACGCGGCGTCATCCGTTATCTCGTTTGGACGGGAAAACCTCCGGTTGAGGTTTATAATGAGGTGAAAACTGCATATGGTGATAAAGTTATGAATCGTACGAGTGTGTACAAGTGGTGTCGCGAGGTTAAAAATGGTCGTACGTCTGTGCATGATGATCAGAGGAGCGGAAGACCTTCAATTGTGACTGACGAAATTGACGAAATTGTTTTGGGACTGTCAAGGCATAATTTTAATTGAATATATGCCTCAAGGGGAGACCATCAACTCTGCAAGATACTGTGAGACCCTAAAAAAATTGCGGAGGGCGATTCAGAACAAGAGGAGAGGCATGCTGACAAAGGGAGTCTGCCTGCTGCACGACAATACCAGACCACACACGGCCAACGCCACGAAGGAACTGCTCGCCTCGTTTAAATGAGATGTCCTGAACCATCCCGCGCATTCCCCTGACCTAGCACCTTCAGATTACTATCTCTTTACCTCTCTGAAGCTGCACATGGGTGGAAAAAGGTTTTCAACCACGTAATTTTTTTGTTTAAATAAAAAAAATTGTAACCTACAAAAATTCAGTACACTTACTTTCTGGACTTACCTAGTATACTTAAATAAAAGTTTTTGATTCACTTTTCAGGGTTCTCGATTGTATGAAAATATTATTTGAAAATATATGATTGATCCTGTCTCTGGTGTTTTTTTTTTTTCAAATTATTTTGAGGTTGCATAAAATGGCATAAATGCATAAATCATAAATAAATCTTGCATAAATCTCAGTTTTATTATATGCAGTCACACATATAATAAAACTGAGATCCGAAAACGAAATGGAATGGGAAAGCCAGCTACAGAGATGGATTAACCGGTATATAGTCATAAAAAAAGAAATCCCTCTAGTTAAATCTCTAGTATTCTCCATAGCACTGTGTGGAGGGAAAACATGAACGATGACAAAAAAGAAAAGAAACATGATAGATGGCGTCTAGGTGTGGTGTTGATAGATGCCTTCTAGGAAGATGCTTCGTATTCCATGCACCTCGAGGTGTACCAAAGTCTTTGTCATACAATGATTGGAGAATAGGTACAGAAAGACTTTCAATAAACTACAAAAATAATCCTTATATACGCCGGGTATATTTCCAGAAATAATAATAAAAGTCTGGACAAGATAGTGATCATGGAGACAGTTGAGGGAAGGTGAACAAAAATGTTCCTAACAATTACACTAGACTGCGCCGGCAAGAACTGTTCTCAATAACATACGCAAGAACGGGTCTTCCAGTTGCTATGCCTGTTGGAAGGGCGTTAACTCTTTTGAACGGGACTGCTTCGGATATTGTCATATTTCATATCACATTACCAAAAGCAAAATTAAATTTTATTCTAAGATTGAGCGCGTTAGAAAGCACTCATCAACGTACTTAAGTGACTTTGAATACATGTGTATGTTTGTGTGTATATATGTATGCGTATACATTATTTTTTATTTTATATAATTTTTTTATCCTATGTAATTTTTCTTTCTTTTTAATGTGAACACTTCTTGTATTTTTCAAAGTAATTGAGCTAAGTCTGTTTTGAGAAAATAAATAAATAAAAAAGGAACGTGCCCTATGAGATGTGTGGACTTAATAAAAAAGTTTACAAGATCCACTTCAAGCGCTGCAATCACCATGGGCCAGGACCAGAAAAGATGGAGAAAGCAATTACGCCAGATTCCGAACAATGCAGAGGGCTATAACTCTAAGCATTGAGATAACACAAGGGTTATCAAAACGGAAATCATGAAGGAGTCCACCGACTTATGACCAGTTTTAGAACAAAATAAACGTACATTTTACTGGTCCTCAAAATTGTACATTGCCTCTCCTCTCTTTGTTCAATCCTAAATACTCGTAGTATCATTTAATGTGATAATTTAATGGATGAATACCTTTGAAAGTATTTACAGAAAGTTTTACGTCCACATAGAGCAATTAATGTATTTAGCGGTCAACTAATAGAAAGGTCAATACTGCCGATAAAGTGGAATAAAATATACAGCTTTAAAATTAATTAAATTGAAAATGGCAAAAGATTTTAGTCAGCTTTACATCAAAATTGATCCCGAAAACTAGAAAATTTTCCGAGCTTCACGAATCACATTGGGTACCCAAAAATTATTGAATATAATTTAGTTTTATGGAAAAAAGCATAACCAAAATTAAAGAACTTATACTCCCCCAGAAAACAAGGTGTATTGGATATTTATGTTATTCAAGTGTTAGAAACTAAATATTGGTTTCGACCTGATGACATCTTCCTCAGAACGGTAGGATGAAAACCATACGACCACGAGTATGACGAGCCAAGCACTTCATTCAAGAGTTCCTTAATTCGTAACAATTATGTACTTAAGATGTTCCAGATTTATAAAATATCTTATTCCAGAATTATAAATGTTATGACTGTCTGTATTCATTCGCACTCTGAACTTTGATAGTAAATTATAAAAATATTAAATGGCCGAAATCAACCGTTAATAAATAAATAAAACCTTCTTTGAATTTTTAAATTAATTGCTAGTAATAATTTTAAAAACATACATATTTTGTATGATAACGGTAAAATTGTTGAAATAATAAATTTTGTATCAGGAAAATATTCAGAATGTTAACTATTTATAAAATGCCAACTAATAGAGTCTAAAACTTTATAAATTATTTGAAGTGGGTAATAATACGAGTATATTACAATATAATAAACTTTTCGTATAAATTCAATTTCAAATTAATTTATGTGTAAGTACTTTTCTATTTACATACTTAATATTAATTTTAATTTTTCAATGTGCAAATATTTCAGTAAAATACTTTTATTTAGCAACAAACGAATAGAAATAAGATATATTTTTTAATAATTTTATTCGAAACAAATTTTTATAATATAACTCAAATCTAAATTATTCAATATTTAAAAAAAATTTAATGAAGGTAAAAAAAAGTTTAAAACTAAGTCAATATCTAATAAAACTTTGAAATTAATATGTTTTTTAATAAGTTGAATGAGGACAAATAATGTAAGACAGAAGATTTAATGAAGACAAAGAATGTAAGACAGAAGATATAATAAAGACAAACAATGTAAGACAGAAGATATAATGAAGACAAACGATGTAAGACAGAAGATATAATGAAGACAAACAACGTAAGACAGAAGATATAATTAAGACAAACACTGTAAGACAGAAGATATAATGAAGACAAATAATGTAATATAGAAGATATATTGAAGACATTAGGAAACAATGAGTATTGGATTATTATGCAGTGCTAAAAAACAACAAAGGAGTATAGAGAGGATTCGGCCACGTATGAATGATAAAATATTTTACGAGTACAAGTATTATAACAATTATACGAGTACAAGTATTATAAAAGGTACAAAAAGTTTGGGGGGAAATAAAAAACCAAATGAGATAAATCTGAAAAAGAGATGAGTTGAAATATAATTTAAAAATATTCAAAACAGCAAAGTTACCTGGAAGAAATGCAGATACAGAGTGAGTACACTAACCTGCAGCACTTGGCCACTCCAACTTCTGGTTGTGAAGAGGCTGAGGAGCTATCAGAGTAGCGGTGGCCTCAGAAGTCCTGGCAGAGTCCAGAACTGAGGGCAAAGATGCAGTGCAGCGGATGCTGAGGACTCCAGCTCCCCGTCCCTTGAAGTGGATCTTGGACAAAACCATTTTCAGGCGGACTATGCTGATGGCTTGGTCGTTGTCTGTGGATTCTGTTGCGCTGAATAGCTGCTTTGGACTGACCTAAATGTACAATTGAAAAAAATAGAAAAAAATATATCATATACTCGTATGTGTGTACGTATTTTTTTTTTCTTATTTTCTTTTGTCCTCTGGGGGTGATAAATATGTCAGAAACTTAACCTGTCACCGAGTCATATTTTTAGTATAGACTTGACCACCTTCTTGACAAATTTACGATAAAATAGATTTAATCGACTGTGCCCTATGCTCCGTATTAAAAGAAAGAAGAACTAGGTTTTATTGAAATTCTTGATTCTCCTCTTTCTTGAAATCGGAGATTTTGTATAGAACAAATACAACTGAAGTCCTTCACACGGTTCATGACGGAACATATTTTTTTTTATTTAAAAAAATCTGTTAAATATAATATTCTATAATTATAAACCACGTGTTCAAGGGTGTGGGCTGAAAAACATCTGGTGTCCTCGTGGCTGGCCTCGCCCTGTATTGGTGGAGTGTATCTTGACCGGGGGATATTATCAGATGAGCCCAGACCTTTTGATAGCTTCTGTTTTTTTAATGTATTATCTTTTTAATGTGTTCTTGAAATGTGTCTAAATGTATTATGTTCATACTATGTTGCTATCAATAAACCTGTATTTATTATTATTTTTATTATAAATACAAAATGAAAAAAACATATTTATTGAACTTAATAAATTTAAATTATGCACGAATCAAAACAATTTTTGAGCAATACGTTTTATACTACTCACTAGTGAACCATGGATTTTATATGACCTCCTTGGCATACTTGATAAGACGCTTGAGGTCCAACAAGAAGTATCGAGTTCGATTCCTGATGATATCCGAAGGGTTCCTGTCTAGTAGTGTTCGTCTGGTAAGAATAGTTCGGTAGAAATATCAAAACGTGACGTAACGAACAGAGCGTTCCGTGCGTATTCCAGTGCTTCCAAACACGAAGATGAGATTAATATGATCGAACATAATATTGTCTCTGGTCCACGATCTGCTACAATAGTTTATTCTGATAAGGTGAAGTTTTACTGCGCGAAAGTATTAAGGACTTTTTTCTAAAAATATTGTACATCACTTTCGTTGTATACAGTTCAACCCAGCGGACTTTTTACTTGATTTATGTTTTCTATCAAACCAGCTGTTGAGAATTGACATTACAATCTAAGAGTCCAGAAAAAATTCTGAGGCATATTATCTTTTCTAAAAAAAAAAAAAACATATAACTTTTAAACAAATCTAATATGTCAATGGCAATTAGCTTACGATAGTTGCACGTTGCAATCCATCAATCGTGAAAAAGCAACATTTGATCAACCCCATGTGTGGTTTGGCTGGTATTGTTAATGAAGATGTAAATTTTTTTCTTTATTTATTTCGTTTGTTTTTTTCAAAAAAATTGATAGACAGATCGTAGGAGTTGTATGAGAAGGTATAATGATATAGAAATGAAGAAACATGTGTGTCGATATAAGAAAATCTAGCGCTTTGTCCTCTCTGTCCACTCTGGCAAAAAAAATGGTGTAACCGAATCCATGTATATATGAGTATTTTTTCTTTTAGTGTTTCATTAAATTATGATTCAATACGTTGTATGCTTGAATTATGCTGATTTTGTAAACTTAATAATATTTTATATTTTCTTTAGTGAATATTGCTATTGTTTGTAAATTTCTCTAGTTTATTTTTCCAATAAACAAATAAAAAATTAACTTTTTTTCAAAACATCATCTAGTGTTGGCCTCAAAGCCTTCTCCCTTGAATTAAAGACAAGCTAAATAATATTAAAAGTATGTGCCGTTCAGAGAACATCCTCGAGGTCGCTCTAACTCGGGAATCCACTTATAACTAAGACCACGAAAAAACGAAGGTAATATTTTATTACGAGGAATATGAATAAGGCTGAAGAACACCTTGAGTTTGTTGTCTTCCCATGAAATCGATTATTGTTAATAACACAAATTGCTATCGATTATCCGTCATTTGAAAAGAAAACATTACCAGAAATTATTACAAATAGTTCAAAAACACATATGTATGGGTGTTTTTATTCAACAATTTTCACAGTGTGGTGGTTAAAATACAATTGGGAAAAATAATAGAAAATGGCTGTCGTGTATTTCGTCAAAAAGTTTACATGGATACAGGGTGAGCGATTTCGTGAGATATTTTGATGAAAAAGGGGACATTGACGATGGCAATGGTTTTAATTTAATTTTTAATCAAGTATTATTTGTTTTGAATTCTACGAATAGCATAATTAATGATAACATTTCGAAATTGAAAGCGTGTGCCTATTGAAAATTTGTTTACAACTGCGTTATGACACCCTCATAGTATTAGCCCACCCCTCGCCTCGCCTTTTAACACCTTTTAAAAATAAACATTTATCGGTAGATGGAAAGGAGCATTAAAATGCACTTTCAACACCTATTCACATTTCTTCTACTGTAGCATGCGAGAGAATTTTGCTTGCTTCTCAGATTCAGATGAATTGCTGATTCACAATTTTTCGTATTATTTTATTAAATTAATATTTCATTTTCTTTCTACCTCACCAATTAATAACAGGGAGCTGATCACACCAAGATCAACTCGACAACTATGATTCTTGGATGAGCCATCCTTACGGTTTTCCCTAGCCCTTGTGGCTCCAACACCCTTAAAATAAATCATTACAATAATCATGAATCATTTTCGAACTGATTTGGTTACGGCTTCGACTGACGTGAAATACCACACTGTAGACCAGTTTGAAAAGAGGCATTTTATGATATCCCTGTGTATTTGATGAAATGTAGTGAATTGCAATGCACTTTCCTGCGACAGTAATTTACTCGTAGAAAGCATTCCTAAAGTAAAATGGTTATAATTCAAATTCAAACAAGGTTGCTCACTGACAGAAGGAGAGTGAGGAGTATTTGGATGCTGGCATTGAATTCGTCCCTCTATGATGAACCGAAGACTTACCTATGAGTGCGTCAGCAGCTGTCACAAATCTAAATGACGGAGTATTCTACATCAGGCACATCTGTCATTCTAAGAGCTATCTATTCTCAGACTGATGACACCTCCGCAGCTCAGCGTGCTGCGAACATGCATCAGCTAGACAAATGGAAGTTGGAATGGTGAGAGATCCTCGACTACGAGGCCAAGCAACAACGACGACGTTGAATGAATGACGGACGTGATTACAGAACACGTGATGAGAAATTTTCGAACATTATTTTGATTTGGTAATTGATATTAACGAATTCATAGGTGATAGCTTAGAATGTTAGTATAATATTATCAGGAAGTAAGGATATTAATGCAAAATGTAAATATTTCAGCTGAGTACATAAATATTTATGACAAATATATAAAATGTATTAATAAATAATGACACCATTTCTTTATACGCCTTTTCTAGGGAAGCGGTTCTCTATATCTACAAAAAGAGGGCTTTAGCATTGTTATTAGCTTGTTTTTTGCAGTTCACCTTTTCATATATAGCGTGTTGCTTATCTTAATATGTCATGATGATCTTGATTTGTATTCAATGAATATAGACTCAGGAATGCGGATATAAATCGATAAGTGGACAGCGGGTAAATAAATAACAAGTCTTGACAGTTGAATGAATGACAATAATAATATGTTCATTTCTCGGCGTGCGAGTAATTTATACCGATGAGTGAACCAATTCGCGATACATATCTGCCTTGCTCTAGCGCATGAATCGGCGGTAGATTATTTATTTGTATTTGGAGATGGCTAGCCAATTCGCAGACACTGTAAATAGTAAATATTGTTGTTGTTCATAGCGTGTGACAATCCTTGAATTCTTCATCGGTCATTGACCCTGTATGTTTACTATCTGACAATAATAAATTTAATTTTAATTGTGTTTAACAATTCACTTATTATTTTGACAATTATTCATTTACTAGGTAGGTATCCTACACATAAAATAATGTAAATTGCAAATGTTGCATTATGGGCAAAAAAACCATTAATAAAAACATAAAAAAATCATGTCAAAATAAAAAAACTCACAACAATATTGTGAACATTAAAATTGATAACATTATTTCAAAGTAAGGTAAGTATATGAATGCAGAGTGTAAATGTTTCAGCTCAGTACTTAAATATTTAGGACAAATGTATAAAGTTTGTGAATAAATAATGACACCACTTCCTTACATGCCTTTTCAAGGGAAGCGGTTCTTAATATCTAAAAAAAAGATGGTTTTAGCATTGTTATTAGCTTGTTTTAGCATTGTTATTAGCTTGTCTTTTACAGTTCACCTTTTCATAAAACAACGAAAATTGCAAATGTTGCATAGTGGGCAAAAATACAAATAATAAAATCATATAAAAAAATCATGTTAAAATGAAAAAAAACTCGTCACTATATTGTGAACATTACAATTGATAATATTATTTCAAAGTTTTTACTCGTATGTTCTCCATATACTATAATCAGCTGATTATATTCTGAAGCTGACACACAACCTTTACTTAAGAGTCTGGAATATTTTCTTGACAATCCAATCATTTGATCTTTTCATTGAGCTTAAAATTCTTGTAACATATACCTCAGAGATGAAACATCTTAAAGTTAATACAATATTTATGTATACTGGTATCATCCTGTATGATGGAACATCTGAAAGAAATATTTTAATAGTGGACATATTACAAATACAATTTCTATATATTTTCCTCAAAAAATATTTCAGGAGTCGATATATTGTATTATTACACTCTATCAGAGTTGAATCTAAATCCCATTCACCTTAAAAGTGGTTTGAATACTTTCACCGAACATTGAACACTTTCAACAAAAAATATATTTTGACATAAAACATTTTGGAAATAGGGTTTTGTTAGATTTTTAACAATGTTAATTGATATTAAAAGTATTCTTCTTCTTTCTCTTAAGTTAGACCTGACGTCAACGATCACCAGGACTGCCTCTTTTGATAGCCTGTCGCATCATATATATATAATTTTTAAGTGTCGTTTGCTTCCTGTATGAGAAGCATTCCAAGGATTTTTCGACATGTGAATTTATATTAAAACAGTGTAGGGGCATACATTTAACTGACTCACTGTAGGATGGTTTCATAACTTATAACTTCAAACCTCTACAGATGTTTACTTCTAATTAGTCAATTTCTTTTAAATGACGGGCGTGATATCTACCCACGACGATTCTCCAGCTCTCACTACTTAAGATTTTTCAAATTGCTACAGTTAAAGAGGACGTTACGTGACGTAAGTCCATAAGGCTGGTGGCCATCTTCTTCCACGTCATTGTTCCGCACATGTCCGTTGACACGATTCTTTCCGAATTCTCTTCAGCATTCTTTGTAGTACTCGTCACAGACAAGTCATGAACAACTTGTTTTGAATGCCTAGTTGGATGATGGATAAAAGTATCCTCAACATGTGTCTTCAGCACATCTCAAAAGCAAATCGTTCAAAGTATCCTCAACATGTGTCTCCAGCACATCTCAAAAGCAAATCCCCCCTCGAGATACAAAATAAAATTTTTACTCAACCTAAATTAATGTATACCTAAACACATGGTCTACTTTATTTCAAAATATCGTGTAGAAAGTCTTATATATGAAAATAAAAAATAAAAAAAAGAAATGGGTCAGTTCAATAATCCGGAAACTGGCCATTTTATGTATATGTCACAGGCTATCACTCAAAAATATTTAACGTTCCCAAAAAAATACGTTACAAAAGGCTTTGAATGTCACCCCTTACCTCGTCGTTGTTCAAGTATAGAGCCAGCTGAGATGGGGGGTTGGAGGGGGCAGATTTGCAAGTGACATCCATCACATCTCCGATGGTGTAGGCACCTCTCAGACCCTCTATCCTCGGTTCCTCAAGTGGGAATACTGGACACAAAGATAAATTCATTGTTGTATTGAAATAACCTTATGTCATACCTTTTTTTATATAACTCAACTTTACAGTGATAACACTTTACGAAGTAAATTTATTGTTAAGTCAGTGATCCCACAGAAAATAAATGTATATTGATAATACAGATATATGGCATACATTACTCTTAGGCATATTATATAATATTGTATAATGTTTCGAACTAATTTTTTTTTTAAATATATTTTTAGACAACGGAAAAGGTTTGTTGAGCTCTAATTATGCAAAAAAAACTAAGAAACATTTTTGCGTTTTCACTTTTAGGAATCGAACCCAAAACATTAAATTGGAAGTGAACTGTTTTGAAACTAAGTCAATGTGACGGTTTAATTATTTTACCATTGGCAACGATTATGGGCATTTATAATTACCAATATTTGTAATAAAATAAATTATTTGAATTTACCGAAATGTTCGTTGCTTCCAAAAATCTATATTCAATCACCTTAACCTTCACTGGTTCAAAAAATGTATATTAAATTATCAAAAACATATTTTTTTCGAGAAATCTATTAGAAAGCACCAAACACTTCAGCATTTCTAGAAATCAACACGAAATTGCCAAGAACTTTATTGCTTCCAAAAATCTATATGAAATTAAAAACCAAACACTTTTTTCAGAAATCTATGCTAAATCACCAAAAACAGTTTTATCCAAAAATCTTAAAATGTTTTGGTATAAAAAATTCGTATTAAATTATCAAATCATTTTATTTTTATAGAAATATACAAAATTTACTTTTTCTAAAAATCAATATGAAATTATTATTTTAAATAATAGCTTCTTATTTAAATACCAAAATTTGATAAGACGAAAAATAAACAAGTGCATAAGCCTGATTGTGTTTCATTAGTTTTCTTTCTTGTTCAATCTGAGTTTCAAATCCTAGTTAGATAATTTTTTTTTGCATGAGACCATCTGAAAAGCTCCAACTAGTCTCTCAAGTTCTTTAATCAAAAAGGCCTCGATTGTCAGCGTTTTTCTTTGAACTCTGCCCTGAAAAATCTGATGCCTCCCAGCTTACATGAACAAAAGAGGATTTTATTTATTTCATGTGTATTATATCAAACTTTTTGAAAGATTAGGAGAAAAGCATCAAATATAGTTCGGAAATTCAAAACTATTACAAATATAGTTCGTGTATTCAAAATTATTACAAATATAGTTCGTATATTCAAAACTATTACATATAAAAAGTATAACAAAACACATTTTTTAATATAATATGTTATCAAAATAATATATAGTATAAATATATATAACATAATAAAAAAAATATTGACAATTTCTAACGCCGTTTCGTAATAATAATAAAAAGGACAGTTTTTATAGCACCGTTTAGAGAGCAAACTCTTTACAAGAGTGCTCTAATTCGGAACTCGAACCCACTATTATTGATAGACTAAAAATGTAACAAAACAAATATATAAGTTGAGTGTAAGGATAGGAAGATGGAGACTGTCGTTAAGTTTCGTGTTTAGTATAATTTTATACAGTATCTTATGGGCCTGGAATATATTTTAATATTACAATCGAGTTTAAAATAATAAAAAAACAATTTTCTGAATACTTGAGGACAAGATAAATAATACAAAGTGTACGGAGAAATAACAAAATTTTAAAACGTTTCTTAATATTTTATTTTTGTTCGTAATTAAAAGTTCCAGGTAATCTTTTGAATAATTTTAAGCATGATACTTGGCAACAACGGACGTTGGGTTTGGATAAAACTCGTGTAAATAAGGGCTCTAGATATTAATCAATCCAACAATCTATCCCACTGGAAACCATGGTTTCATACACTAAAAATTGAAATTTTTAAGTGTCTTTCATGTACCGTTTGTAAACAAGCCAGAACGTGGTGGCCAGTCATCTTTACATACTAGATATTATCTCGGCTGCGAGTATGGTCTGGATAATGAAACTATATACCATGTTTTTTTCGATATTCCTTTGTGAGACAGATTTGATTTACAAAAAGCCATATCTTTACCGCGTCCAATGAACGTCGCGTATCTTCTTACTTCGAGGAACATTTTATAGATCGATCGTTACATTTTTAAGCTTAGTCATATCTTTAATGTATCTAGAATGATTATTTTTTTAAATTGGTTTTATTATATTGACTCGTATATATGCATAATGACTTTAATTTGGTGGGACAAATCATCCTAGTTTGGATGGATTGCCTATTTAAAAATAAAAAATACGTCTTTTTTTTCAATTTATTTTTATGTGAAATAACACTTATAGAATTTTTTTAACAAACACATATAATTTGATAATTTTTTAACAATGCCAAAACTTCAAATTCCAGTTACTAGTATTCAAATCATGCCCAGTTTTGTCATGTTAACAGGATATTGAAAATGCAATCATTATGACAGTAGAAAAAAAAAACTTAATTAAGTTAACATTTTTCTAAGCTCTAACATAAACCATACGTACCTAATCCCCTTGGTAATCATCAATTACCATTATGACATATATATACTTACTGCTACATATATAAATTTAAACATTTGAAAAAAATATATAATCAATGCTCAAAAAAATAATTTGAAAAAAATATATAATCAAAAATATATAATCAAAGAAAATTGTAATTTGTTTTATCAAACTCTGTTTATTCAACTTTATATAACGGTATAACCCTACCGGTTTCAAGGCTTTCATCTCATCATTAGGGGAGCACAAAAAAGGCCGTGGTGAACGCTTTGAAACTAGTAGGGTTTTACAGTTACATAAAGTGAAATAAACAGTATTTGAAAGAACAAATTACAATGTCTTTAAACCTCCACAATGAATAATATACAAAGTATGTTGATATGTTTTACGTTTTTCAGGACATGATATGCATAGTTAGTAGGTACTCATATCTAACAGTTTTGTTTATTTAATAGAAAAAATGTTGTTTTGTTAATAATTTATGGCAAATTAAAATAATAATAAATGGGTAATTTATATAGTGCCATTAAGAGACAACTCTCCTCATGAAAACTCTAGCTCGGGAGTTGAAAACACTATTGCTGACAGATTACAAATTTGATAATACACAAATTTGTAATTTGGGTATAAAGATAGGTAAGAAGTGGATGTAGTCTTTTGAAAATGTATTTATATGCATATAAAGGGTCTTTAAAATTGAGCGTTTTTTTTTAATTCTTGGATAAAACACAGATGGCGTCGCAAACTTGCCTGGGGCTTGTGACATTTGGGAAGTGTAATGTATGACATTTATAAAAATGGAGTCGTATACAATACAACAACGCATTCAAATTGTTGAATTATTTTATGTATTGTAATCTCCGGAAACGGTGATATTAATTGGCCACCAAGATCATGTGATCTGACACCGTCGGACTATTTTCTCTGGGGTTGCGTGAAAATAAGAATGACCCCCACCTGAGCTGAAGAACGAAATTGTTTGTGTTATAGGTGAATTAAAACCGCAATTATGCCAAAATGCCATCGAAATTTTGACAAAAGAGTGAATATCTGTGGAGCTGCAAGAGGTGGACATTTGGCGGATATTGTTTTTTGTGTTTAAATGTTATATATCATACTACAATGAACAATAAAAAGATTTTTTGAAATCAAAGCAAATTGTGTGTTTTATTCAAGAATTAAAAAAAATAGAATAAAAAAACCCACTCAATTTGAAAGACCCTTTATATGTTTAGAAAAATATATTTGGCAAGAATGTTTACCAAGGGAAGACCATATTTACAAAGAAACATTTGTAGATATGTCGTTAAGTCACAGTATTTCATAAGAAAGATCTACAAGTGTGTGTAGTATTTATCATATATATAAACATAACTTTTGATAAGGCCTCGCAAAAACGATAGTCTTCAAATGATTCCTAAAGTTGTACATGTCACCTTACTCTCTATAAGTAATACTGGGGTACATCATTCTATTCCACCGAACCATAACCAAGCATATTATATTTAGTTTAAACTGCAAGTGCCAAACAAAAACATAAGAATACATACCCATAACGGTCATATTTCTAGTCTCCATGATGGTCCTGAAAGTAGGAGCTTCGGTGGAGACTTCACAAGTGTAGGCCCCAGAACCTGCCAAGGACAGCTGGTCCAGGGTGATACTGCACTTGGTCCTGCCGCAAGTGGGGGCGTCCTCGCCCTCGACCAGGTTTAACTGGGCGCCGGATATTGGAAACGTCAGCACATTGGGCTGGAGGAAAAACAATTATATGAAAATGTATCAAAACTTGATGTATTGTTTATAAATTAAGAAGTCAATTATAATTATACTCGTACAAAAATAATATTGAAATAAAGGTAAGGACGTTATAATATAAGCAGATTTATACATAATAAAAAATACAATAAGACATACATACTCGTATGTTACTTGTACGAGTACATACCATCCCACCACTTGCCTGCTGGGGAAGGCAGATAGAATTGAGCACCAGGCTTATCTATCTCGACAAATATATTTCGCCTCTTCCACTTCCATACACCTTCTCATAAAGCTCGTACGACTTCTCTTCCTTCTAGCATTTACTTTTTTAAAATATCGTTTATTTTTCTATTAATTTCTAGTCAGTAAAATAACGTGTTTCATTTCTGATTTTTCTTTTCCATATCATCAATCAAAAGGAAAGGATGGGTCCTTTTCTTTTGATTGATGCTATTTCACTTTATATGAAAAAGAATGTTCGGGTGCTTGTCCGTCTTCGTGGGGTTCGTGGGCATATGCTCACATATATGTTTATGGATTTCGTGGGGATGGATAGTCCTTTAAATAATTTAAGCGACCACGTATAACTTGCTTCCTTTACTTTTGTCTAGTTGGTTGGAAGAGATTACCACCTGGCAATAATCCCACCAGATTGTATTTGCAATAGAAGTGTTGAATTAATTTTTATAAATAAATAAATTACCCAAAATAAACTGAATATTTACAGTGTAATATTTATGTATTTTTTTTGGGATATTGCATATTTTAAAAGTCAAAGTGACCAAAAACTATAAATTAATACGTAGAAGGTGTAAAATATAAATGAATTTTAATTTATTTATCACATGAAGTTTATGGTGCATCTATGAACAAAAAAAGATTGCCACATTTAATCTATGAACATGTCGTAAATGTAGACTCTAGACTCAACGAAAATAAGCAGATAACTGACTTTACAGAAACATTTTCTAAACTCTAAGAAGAGTTTTCAACTCAACCTTACACTGACTCAGCTTAGATCCGGATATAAGAAACGTCAGAGCGCCGGGGTGTGAGACAAGAATGAAGAGAATTTCGTTTTATTTTGCTTGCGGTTTGCGGTTTCCCTTGGCAAAAATTTTTAACGGGAGGAAAATAATCATTATATCACGCAACACTGAAAAATGAGGAATGCGAGTGATTTATCCTGAAATTTTATTTGGAATTAAAATTTTGTCGAGAATTTTAAGTCCTCTCTTGCAAAATAGTTCTCAGTACTTTAATAAAATTAACGTTCTGAAA
Organism: Odontocerum albicorne; assembly: GCA_949825065.1. NCBI lineage: Eukaryota > Metazoa > Arthropoda > Insecta > Trichoptera > Odontoceridae > Odontocerum > Odontocerum albicorne. Next base: position 8,806,906 of record OX463849.1, on the reverse strand, counting down.
AAGATATATACTCAATATTACTTTAAAATAACGACTGAAAGAGCAATCATAAAATATAGCACTTTGATATCAGCTGTCTTCACTTATAGTACTTGGAGAGTACTAAATTGACTTTTAGTAGGAGTAGTTGTAAATATCCTAGTGGAAGACCTCGACCCAGAAACCGAAGTCAAATGCAGAATTGAATCGTCTCGTGGGGCTTTTAATAAAATGAAAAGCGTATTCTGCGATGATAATCTAAACTTGAAACTTCGACAACGGTTTGTCAAATACTACGTTTGGTCAGTGTTTTTGCATGGAGTGGAATCATGGACCCTCAAAGTTGGAAGTATGAAACGACTGGAACCATTCGAAATGTGGATGCACTTGAGAATGCTACAGATACCCAGGACGAATATGGTCAGCAACACAAGGGTTTTTCAAAAAGCCAAAGTTGATAGAGTTGTTGACTAATATTAAAATCCGAAAGGTGTTCTTTTTGGGTCATATACTTAGAGGAGCAAAGACAAATTACTGCACTTAGGAAAAAAATAGAGGGTCGAAGAGGTGTTGGCAGGAGACGAATCTCCTGGCTCTACAATATACAAGATTGGACTGGTATAAGGAGCGTTGGGAATCTTTTTCGGGCTGCTGGGGTCAAAGATGTCTACCCTCAGATAATATTCAACGTTGGGGGGACCTGACATGACACTGAGAAGAAGAAGAAGAAGAGGTGATTGAATCAAGGTGAACATGCAGAGATGGAGTTTATTGAATGAAAGTAGCACTGAATGTGATTGTGGGAACATACAGCAGTTACAGCATATGCTAGTTCGTCCAAGCATCGGGATCACATGCTCTGAGCAGAACCTGATTGTTATGATTGATAGGGTGATCTATGTTGCCTCCTGCTGGAAACAAATGGCATAATTGATAATCTCTCTGATCCCTGTTTGCGTAACAGGAGAAATCCGTGCAAAGTGGATTAAAAATAATCATTATGTGATGGTCCGGAAATAGGAATAAATAAATTATATTGAAATGGAACACAATTATTGTTATTTTTCAAACAGACCTGTATTGTTTAAAATTTTATTGGATGTATTGAACCTGAAAAATAAATGTGTCATGGTAGAAATTATTAGATAAATAATTGTTTTTATTTTCAAAAAACATAACGTCTTAAAATGCTTAAATGAGTAAGAAATGATCAGATAAAGAATATTAGTTTGTTTGAATTACATGTATACCATAAATATAATTGAAAAAGGAATATTGAAATGATTTTGTAGTATTTAGAGAGTGAGCTGCAAAGAACTAACGAAACAAATGTAGCATAGATGTCTGAAATTAATGAAGAGCGAGGAAGAAATAGACTGAGGAAAGATAAGAGGAAGGTAACCGGAGAAATTTTAACTGAGAGAAATATATGAAGTACAAGTGTACCAGGATATCATGTATGACGATTGTAATTTATTTTTAACAAACACTGTTTATTCCACTTTTTTATGACGGTATAACCCTACCGGTTTCAAGGCTTTCACCTCATCTTCAGGGGAGCGCAAACAAGACTAAATGCTGTTCGGACTGGTACCGATATAGACACTTCAACGGTTGGAGGCGGGAGGGGTGAGGGGAAGGCTAGGTATTATTTCGGCCAAGAGCGGGGAGATTTTGGGGAAATAACTATTCAACAGATGCTCTGATCTGTATATTGACTTAGAAATTTCTAGGGCCTCCAATCTGTCCAATCTATTTCCGTTGTCGCTAATATGTAAGAATTTGGCATCATTGATAGAAAAAGTATGATTCTCACGGTGACAATGATTAGCCATTTCAGAATAAATTAGAGGATTTGTTAAGGCAGATTGGTGTTCACGAAATCTCTTTTCAAAAGATCTTCCTGTCTTTCCTATATAGAAATTATCACAGTCAGGAAATATAGGAAAGACAGGAAGATCTTTTGAAAAGAGATTTCGTGAACACCAATCTGCCTTAACAAATCCTCTAATTTATTCTGAAATGGCTAATCATTGTCACCGTGAGAATCATACTTTTTCTATCAATGATGCCAAATTCTTACATATTAGCGACAACGGAAATAGATTGGACAGATTGGAGGCCCTAGAAATTTCTAAGTCAATATACAGATCAGAGCATCTGTTGAATAGTTATTTCCCCAAAATCTCCCCGCTCTTGGCCGAAATAATACCTAGCCTTCCCCTCACCCCTCCCGCCTCCAACCGTTGAAGTGTCTATATCGGTACCAGTCCGAACAGCATTTAGTCTTGTTTGCGCTCCCCTGAAGATGAGGTGAAAGCCTTGAAACCGGTAGGGTTATACCGTCATAAAAAAGTGGAATAAACAGTGTTTGTTAAAAATAAATTACAATGTCTTTAAACCTCCACAACGTTAATGCCTTAACTATAAACAACATGTATGACGAGATGTGTAGATGTAAACGAAGAGAGTTTTGCGCATGAATAGAAATGTGTAGAGGTTTGTCTCTTCTGCCTATCTCAAAAACAGCATGCGGTGATGGTATGTACGTAACATGATTGTTGTATTGCAAAAAGATAAAACATGTTAAATTATGTCTGTTTAAACCAAGAGTTCCTAAAGTGGTCGATATCGACCCCCTGGGGTCGATTTGATTTTTATTGGGGTCGATGGTTTCAATAAAAAAATTGGAGGTCGACGACAGCAAACATAGACCCCTGACTACTGTTATTTCTAAATGTCTATGATTCCAATAGGTACCTAATTAAGAAGTAAAATAATGTTTAAAAAAAATATTTTTTAGATAAAAACACATTATATACCAAACTTGTGAACCGTGTCATTAAAAGAGTCTATTTTTTTGCTTTAATTTTCGTCAGCGCAGATTTCAATATTAAATGTTGCACAAGATAATGCCATAATCCGTAGTCCTTTCATATTTTTCAATCCTAAATTAAAAGTGATTACAGTAAAAAGTTTGATATCTAGGGAGATATTTAATATCGAATATTGTACAAACTTATTAATTTGAGTAAGTTAAGTAAATGAATGTCGATAGTTTTAAAAGTTTTTGGTAAAGAGGTCTGCGGCCGAAAAAAGTTTGGGAACTCTTGGTTTAAACAAAAAACAAGAAAATTTTCGCCAAAAAAAACATTCAAATGGCAAACAAAAAGGTTTTTTTTTTAAACACAATTGCGAGTAGAAACTCTGGCCTTGCAGAGTATTTAGTGTGATAATGATAATTAGATTAAAAAACATCAAATGTTATAAAAAGATTAAAAGGAAGAAATACTAAGATGGATTGATTGATCACATTGTGAGGATAGATGCAGAAGAAGACCAAGTCAAATATATTTTAATCGAAATGAACGGAGAGTGAGGAAGAGTTAGATCAAATAAAAAGTGGAAGGATATTGATAAAATGTAATTTTTTAAGTGAAGAAAATGTTAAAAGTACGTAAAATAAAGGAGCAAATGTGTAACGATACGAAAAGACGAGAAGAAACCATGATTTTATTATTTCAAATCCTTGTTTTTTTTCATTTTTTTTATGTAGCAAAGAGGCCTGAACACTCAAGGCAAGCAATAGAATAATAATTGACACATTATGCGACTCTTACGCATTTCATGGAGTGCCAAAAAAACCAATCGATCGATTATTGAAGAACTTGGGACCTTGAGTATCGATTCTGGCGCAAAATATAAATGGCTAATAGAACAGAGGCTAATCATCCATATGATGGGTCAAAAAAGCGGAGGTGTGTTCATTTCAGGAGGCAATATACAGCAAGGTATTGCGTTATACAGAATCCATATACAGATCAAGAAGAAGAAATATAAGTAAAAGTGGTACATAGAGAGAAAAATTTGGAGATCTATTCTTTCTACCTTTTCCATAACAGAGGTGACATGTTGGTTACTACGTTTATCATTATTTCAAATTTGACATGTTTTTAATTATGATGTCATGCTTGTTGATTTTAAAACGTCCTCTTAACATTGATTCAGAGTATCAATACATTTAACTCAAGTATTTATTTACATGTTATGAGGAGTTTGAAGACATTTTCAACGATTACAAGTCATTAAAAGTTTGAAAAATGTTTCAAAATGTACACGCTAATAAGAATTTGAAAATATTTGGCGCAGGTATTGTACACGTTATAAGAAGTTTGAAAATATTTTCCCCGATTACAACTTATTACTAAAAGTTTGTAAATTGTTTCTAAATAAAGAAGCTGATAAGAATATGAAATAGCTTAACACAGGTATTGTACAGTACCCGGCGGTAAGTAATACACATGGGGCTTAAGAAAGAGACAGTCGGCCATAATCGGCTAACATCGGCTTTGTAGAGCGTCGTCTCTGTCTGACAAATCGCGACGGAACACGTGTATGAATGACAGAGACGACGCTCTTCAAAACTGAAGCTAGCCGATTATGGCCGACAGTCTCTTTCTTAAGCCCGATGTGTATTACTTACCGCCGGGTACTGTACATGTTATCAGGAATCTGAAAACATTTTCAACGATTACAAGTTATACACTGTTTATTTCGTCAAACACCGCTTATTTTGCTTTTTGTAACGGTATAGCCCTACCAGTTTCAAGGCTTTCAGCTCATCATTAGGGGAGCACAAACAAGACAAGGGGACATCAGGGGAGCACAAACAAGAGTCTTGTTTGTGCTCCCCTAATGATGAGGCAAAACCCTTTAAATCGGTTGGATTATACCGTTATAACTAGTGGAATGAACAGTGTTTGATAAAACAAATTGCGATGTCTTCAATGTTAATTATGTTAATGTTAACCTCTAAAATGTTAATTCTTTAACTATAAATACTATTAAGTTATTAAAAGTATGAAAAAAAAATCTAAATATACAAACTGATAAGAATATGAAAACATTTTACACAGATATTGCACATGTTATAAATACGAGAAGTTTGAAAACATTTTCCACTATTACAAGTTATTAAGATTATGAAAAATGTACAAGCTGATAATAGATTGAAAACATTTTTAACGAGTACAAGTTATTAGGAGTGTTAAACATTTTCTACGAATACAAGTTTTAGTTTGAAAACATATTCCACATAAACTGTTTCTTTAAGAGTTTGAAAACATTTTACCACCAGTACAAGTTATTAAGAGCGTGAAAATATTTTCCGTGTGAACAAATTATTAAGGGTTACTCGGATACAATTTTTTAAGAGACTGAAAACGTTTTCCATCAGTGTACCTTATTATGAGTATGAAACAGTTACCAAGCAAACCAGTTGTTAGATTATAAAAACATTGATTAATTATACAAATTATTAAGAGTATGAGAACATTTACCAAAAGTATGAAAACAGTTTAATAAACAAATCGTTAAGAGTATCAAAAGGTTTTCCAAAAGAACAAATAAGTGACGGTTTGAAAATAATTTCCAAAAAACAAAATTTTAAGTATTATACATGAAAATATTTTCGAAGAGTACAAGTATGAGCATAAAATTTTTTTCCATGAGTAAAAGTTATTCAAAGTATGAAACTATTTTTCAAGAACACAAGTTATTTAAAGTATGAAAACATTATGTACGAGCACAAGTTATTTAAAGCATGAAAATATTTTCCAAGAACACAAGTTATTTAAAGTATGAAAATATTACATATCTAAGAGCACACGTTATTTAAAGTATGAAAACATTATGTAAGAGCTCAAGTTATTTAAATAATGAAAACATTTTCCAAGAACACAAGTTCTTTAAAGTATGAAAACATTATCTAAGAGCACACGTTATTTAAAGTATGAGAACATTATGTACGAGCACAAGTTATTTAGAGCATTAAAACATTTTTCAAGAACACAAGTTATTTAAAGTACGTAAAACATTATCGAAAAGCACAAGTTATTTAAAGTATGAAAGCATTTAACATGAGCACAAGTAATTAAGAGTATATGAATATTTTTCAATATAAAAAAAAACATTTATAAAATCTGTATAGGAATATCAAAAACACGTGAGGAAAAAAATTGACCTATGAATCATTTCTTTTCAATCCTTATGTTTCTATACGATTTGGGTAGACACTGGTGCGGGAATGATGGAAAACTAGAAATAAACTTTTCAGATTTATAAAGTTTCCACCCTTGTTCAACACATCCAATATGAAAAGTATAAGTTTCGGGGAAATTTTATATGTCAAACAATATTTAACTTACCACTTTTTCAATAAAATAAATGTGATTTTTACAAAAAAAAGTGTAGTTATTTCAAAATAAAGTTTAGACTTTTTTACTCGGAATTGTTGAAAAAATTCTTTGTTTTTTTATGTTTTTGATTTATTGCGTGAAAATTACCAATGCTTGAAAATTCCAAAACTTTAAAATATGAATTATTCATATATGAATCAAGTTATTCTTCATCATTACACCAGGGTCCTATTATCAAAGAGATACACATATGTTTAGCTTTTGGCATGTCAATATACTTCGTTATGCATACTATTAAATTTTAAAAGCTTTTCACTCTCCTATTTTCAAAATTTGATTGAATTATTCGTATATGTAGGTCTTCTCCAATTTTTAGTAACACTATAACCCTCATCTAGATAATGTATATAAATATTTCATCGTTTCACTCTTTTTACGTGACTATTACTATCTCAATGTTTATTTCTTCATCTTACTCTCCGTGTCTTATTTCAATCCGCATTCTTTCCCAATGTCCATGTTTCTTATTTGTCAATCACCGTTTTTCCACAAATCATGTAAAATTTATTTTAAAAATTCTACTACAATATTCGTACTCATGTTCGTAAAAATAATAACTAAGTATTATCAAAATAAGTTATTAGAAAACAAAACCAAAACAATAACCGAGACACATTGCTCCAAATCACTCGCCTTGTAAAGTAACTAAGGCCGAGGCCACACAGGTGCTTAGAGCTACGCTGCGAGTTAGGCGACATATCCTAGCGAACCAACACACCGCATACAATCGAAATGGCCACACAACACGCTTCACGCCACGCTTCTCCTAGCGAACAAACGTGTTGGTTAATTTTATAATGTCACCGTGATTTTACAAGATAGCGGAAGTTTTAATAACAGCTGTGTATAAAAGGAAGCCTTTGTGGAACCCATCAAGCAAATTATACAAAAATGCACCTGTAATAAAATCACTTCGGAATGAAGTTGCACAGGAAGTAAATAAGGTAGCAAGTTGTAATGAAATTAGTTATTTTTTAGAGTAGCATCGTTTGTTGACTCAATCGCTCCCAAATGTCAAATGAATGTGTGCGAAACACTTTGGTGTGGCCAAGCATGAAGTCACCTAGTATATGAGTTACGTAAAACCTAGCTTAGCACCTAACAAAGCACTTTGGTGTGGCCTCGGCCTGACTGAATTATTCCGCAAAATCATCTGCAACCAAGTAGTTGTCTTTAGCAAACTCAGCTTTTATAACTGTTTTCTGGCAAAAAAAGTCATGGATTCGAAGTCAACATTTTTTAACCGTATTTTCGAGGTGATGCATTCGATGCAACCTTTTCTCGGTTTTTCGATTTTTTTCTTCGAAGCACGGGCATGTGTTAACGTAAATGACTATAAAATATATTTTTATGGTCATTTCGTAAACATTGACTAAAGTAGGAAATCTTGAAACTTTTTTTATTTTAAATACTCCCATGAAATAATATTTCTTAAAAAAATGACAAAACATAAATGAAAAGCCATCATTATTAACAAATATAAACCATATTCATAACTTAACGCGTAAAACTCATAATTATATTTTATAGGTTTCGTGTTTAATTTTCCTATTTCAACGAAACAAAATATTCTGTAACCTAGTTGATATGACGCTTGTCTGCCAACTAAAGGTGTTCAGTCTGTCTTTTACTTAAAGCCTTATTTTCATATATTTTATTAGAAAAAAAAGATTAACACATACTATACACCCGTCAGGTTCTGCTGTATACAATGATAATTTTGTACGGTATGTTTTTTTAGGCCATCATAACATTCAGGCCTTTAAACATCAATAATCACGCCTAACTTTATCGTGATGATTTAACAACGCCCATAGTCAAGAGGAAAAACGCTTGTCAGCTCCTCATGTGTTTTATTTATTCCTGATGGAGACACAAAAATTATGTTCTTATTTTTTAAATATAAACTTTGTAACATCTGGATGAAAGAAATTTTTGTATTTCAGTAAGTTCTTTTTAACAAAAGTTTAAAAAAAAATAGAAAATCTTTTTTATCATTTATTTCTTATTTTTAACCATTTAAAATAAGTTGAACATTGCATTGAAACAATTATTTTATTTTGCAGAAATTGTATTCCCAATGGAACAGATTACGAGCTGTAAGGAACAGTTTTCTTGTTGGAAATCTCAGACAATCGAATTCAATTCTCCCAGAGAGCAATTGTCCACATTTAAGGGTGGTATAAGAAGTGATTCAGGTTTCGGTGTTCTCTTTTCTTCACATATTCGCGTTTCGAAGACTCTTTAGTGTGCAATATGATAAGACACAAATAACATCAATTGATAGAAGGAATATTTTTCTTTTACGAAGGTTGACTATAAATTTTGCATTGGCAACGACTAAGTGTAACAGATTCTCGTAAAAATACATTTATAAATTGTAGTTTGCCATGAACTCCAGTTTATTAATTTTGTAAATTTGAACCAAAATTGTTTAATTCTGTTACACTCATTTTTTGCCCATTTTGACTCGACCAATACCCAGGTTTGACTCTTTCAATAGCATCCTCAGAATTATGGTTAGGAGAGTATGATGCATTTATTTATATGCATTCCTTTGGTTGACAACATTTTTTTGTGAAAATAGAATAGAAAAAAGATTTAATATAAAGTCGAAAAATCTATCTTGTGTATGTAATGAAAAATAAAATTTTATTCTAAGAATTTATGAAAGAAAATTAAACCTGTATTTCAATTCTAGAAGGGCAAAATAATACATTTCTACATGATGTTTTGATTAACCCTTCCCTTACGGTGATAAAAATAATACGCGTGCTCCGGTGTTGGGTAGTGAGTACGCAATAAAAAATTAGTGATTTTAAATCGGAAAAATAAGAACATTCATAGATAATCCCCTTAATTAATTATAATTGAAGTTAAAAATTATAAAAATTGAGATTTATTTGCTGAAAACATTAAAAAACCATCTGGCAACGCTCACGGAACGGGCGTACGTCTAACCTATTTGCAAGCCTAGAAGCTACTAGTGGCGCGGAACGTCAGTCGCATACCCCGGCGCTTACGCTTATGCTTGCGACGTTGAGACAATTCAGCTCCTCGCAATTCAGTCTAGTATGCAAGAGTGAGATGCGAATATAGTGTCGCGCTTCCCGCATACTATTCACCTATCGTCAAGACGAGGCACTCGCAGCGTTTAAATGCAAATTTGTTTTCGATCTTTACAAAACACCTCGATATAGGCGATAAATTCTGATTATTATTAATATTATTTTTTAAATCAATGCGTAAATATATTATGGAGGAATACCTAAAATCTTAACCTTGTATTTATTATATTTATAGAGATATTGATGGTTATTAGAAGCAACGTGTAGAAGATACCCAACACAGGGAAGGAAAGGTTAAATAAGGATTGGCGGCTTTTTTTGTCTGCAAGATTAGAATAAACATTTTAAAAGTAAACAAAAAATCCTGCGTATTAGGTACAGACGTAACCAAACTATTGACTTCACACATATCACCATAATATTGAAACATTAATATTTTGCCGTTCTAGAATTGAAAGAAGGATTTAAATATATATTTTTAAATCCCCAATAAAATTGAAATTTCATTCAACATGTACTATTGTAGGAAGATTTTTATACTTAATATATAAATTTATTTATATTGTATTTACATAAAAAATGTTGTCAACCACTGGTATTTGAAGTATACAAATAAATATAACACATATCTCTACCTTGCTCTAACAACAACAACACTTCCAAGGATTTGGTCGAATGTGACTATAAGACAGGCAAAAAGTGAGAGGACTAGAATTAAAAAAGATAATACGATTATTAATGAAATTCATTATATTAAATTGCTCTAAAATTTCAAAGTTCTTTAAATGCCACAAATAATTATCACATACGCATAATAATGTATTCAGCAAGTTTAAGGATGTGAAATGCAACACAAGCCGTTTAAAATGCATAAGACATAAAAACGATGAGTACAAATATATTAAATATTAAATTTAAAAACAAATAATATTAAAATAAATATGTTAGTTTATTTGAAAAATGGGCATTTATTTTTTTAAATAAAATGAACTTTAAACCTAAAGTAATGTATTTTATCTAGTTGTTAAGCGTATTGTTCAGTGATGCAATACACATTGTTAAGTTAAAATAACTCAAATTAATGAGTTTTCAGTTCCCATTATTCGCTCATATTGTTTCCATATGCGTGTTGCCTCAGAAGTGCATCGAATCCTGGCAGACTACCCTGAGTAAACATTTCTGAAGCACTACAATATATGTATTGGTGGTTTGAAAAATATATGAAATACATTATTATACTTGAAGTTTTTTATACATTTCTGCACGCATAATTAACCCAAAGTTTCTTTGATCAGAGAATTCTGAAATACTCACAAAACAAATATATTGCGTTTACATTTGTTGGACCGTGTTTTAAGTGATCTATCAATATTTAATTTTAAACGACGCACATCAAAACCCTAAATGTTTGATGTTTAAAAGGTTAAATCTTATCATGGATAACTGATCTAACTGTGAATGCTATATGTTTAAAAGCGACCATCAAAACGATGAATAATTTATCTAAATATGAATATCTTAGTTTAAAAGCTTACATAAGAACCGTGAAAGCTTAGCAAACTTGAATTTAAAAATGAAGACGGCTATACAAATTAAAAATCACATTGAAAATTGAAACTTGGAATATTTTTGTAAATCTTGCTTATTTTTAACTTGAACTGAAAACAGAGCTCCTCTAACATCCATTATCGGAGACAAAAGGGTTCAAAGGCGGCAGTTTTTTTTATATCCAAAACTTTTGATATCATAATATTGATTTATGACAGGGGCAAATTCAAAAGTGGCTTTTTCTTGATCTTGGAGAATTTTCTTAAGATTTCCTTTGAAACCTTGTTCCTTTGTTCGGGATATTTGATATTTTAAAGTTTTATTTAACTTTTAGTTTTAGATTGACGATGATTGAAACTCGAGTCTTTCCGTCTGAGAAATGATAAGAATTTGATCTTTTTAAAGGGTAATATTTTTGGAAAAACATAAATGATGTACAAAGAAATGAGAATTTTATCACTCAAATACAGTTTTAGTGAAAATTATTCTCATTTTGCATTGCTTAAGTTATAGAATAATTTTTATATTTGCTAATTTATATGCAAAATATAATTATTTTAAAATCTTAATAAATTTTAACAAACATACCAACAACAAGTCTCTCTGTCGAGGCAGGATGAGAGGAAAGAACGTCAGATTTTTATGTCACAATGCAAATCTTTTGCTTCTTCTACATCCATGCACTTTTTAATACAACAACGTTTTCTGAGACTTTTAACAATCCCTACTTTAAAAAAATTATAGACTTGGTCCAACGATGATTTCTTTGCTCTTTCTCTTCCACACTTTTTAATCATTTGCACTGTATTTCATTAATCTTTCACTAAAAAAATAAAAGAAATGATTATTTTAACGATCTCAAATGTTAAAGAGTAAAATAAATATTCAATTATACAAACATTTTGAAGAAAGGGTAAACGAGAGGATAAAATATCCAGCAAAAACAAAGCGACGAAGTCTGTAAAAAATGCTTTGCAAATTGCTCAAATGATGCAAAAAATCAGATGACAGGGACAAGAGTTACTTACTTCGAGATATTTAAACGAAAAGATTGACTACAAATGTATGGTTGAATAAACAAATGGAAAGAAAAATTGGTTTGCTCTCTATTTATCCAATTTGCTCATTGCCTACTCTTTCTTGTTCACTTCATTGACTTTTATTTGAGGTAGTTTTTCCTTTTTTTTTTCTAATAATACAATTATACGTCTGGCCTATCTCACGAATGGGATATAACATTATTTTTTTGGAAACAAAAACTGTCTTACATAATAAGGAAATAGAAAAATAATATAGAAATATCAGAAACCCTCCTTTACAGAGCCACATTAACTTGATATAATGTCCTGAAATCCTTTTCAAAACAATAGAGTATTTAATTTTTTTATTTATTTTATGTACATTTGCGAAAAAACAATAAGTTATTTAATTCGGACACATAATTTTAATGGATCTGGGTTTGTTTCCTTTTATTTCTCGTGTCCCTAGTAAAGTAGGCTTTGGCCTGTATCTCACTGAGGACATCATATATGCTTTTACCTGTCTAAGATGCATGTGGACAGATTGAGGAACCTAGAAAACAGCCTCTCTATAATCTCCGATGTTTTTATACTCATCTATTAGTATAGCATTGAATCTTGGACACTTTGAGCCAAGTAAAGGAAGATTATAGGTGTTGTTGAGATGTGGTACTGATGAAAATAATTTAGAGTGCTATGAACTGAACATTGTTTAAATGTTTGTATACTTCAGGAACTGAACAGCAAAATAGGCTTTTTTTCTCACTGAAACGTTTTCAAAATTGGCTTTTTTTTCTCACTGAAACGTTTTTTTAGGCATACAGCGCGAAGAGGACTTGAAAGTCAAGAAAAGTTTATTATTCTATATTTTTTGATGGGAAGAGAAGAATAAGTTATTCACTACTAAGGTGGAGTTACCATATCAAGGATGTTTCTGGTTAAAATGTAACAACAGCGTCCAAATATGCTGAGAATAAAGAATAATAAGAGAATAAAATAAACAAGAGGAAAAACAACTCCTAACTAAATAGTTCCTCTTGATCCGTTTCTTAAGTTCATAAAAATATTACGTGGAAAATTGTTCAAGTGCTCCCGGAACTTTTTAATTTTTTACGAAGATTTATCATACTTTTTTTTACCTGAAAGCACTTTGATAAGTAGTTAACAATGATTGTGTCATATCAATAAATTTGCCAGGTTTTATTTTATATACTGAAAGTGTAATGTAATTCAATAAACTTTATCTAAGAAAATAATTACGAAAAAATATATTTTAGTTTGATATAATTTTTTAAATATTTGAACACATTATTATACAATGTACCGTAAAATTAGTAAATTGCTGAAGGACAATTTCTTTCAACCATCTAGAAAATTGATTTCAGGGCTGGGTAAAATATTTATATGTCAGCTTTATACAAAGTAAATAAAATGATAAACGACGGAATTGTGTGATAAAATGAGACAGGAAACCTTTCGCGATTTTAATTTAACAATTTTATCCGTGGCTAAGATATGGGAGGGGATATAAGAACGAAGGCTTACGGGAGTCAGAAAATACGTTACGTCAGGTTTTTTGAGTCGCTGTTTGAAACTTATATAGCATTGTCAAAGATATGATAAATAAATTATCAAAAAAAATTGTGATGACGTTGTTGCAATCTATAGAATCATATATTAAATTAATTAACAAGTTGTTAGTGGATTATCAGAAATATTATTATTAAATAAACTCTTTTTTTTAAGTAAATTTAAATTTATTAAAAAATAAATAAATACAATTTTAAATTGTAATTTATTTTTATCAAACACTGTTTATTCCACCTTTTTGTGACGGTATAACCCTACTGGTTTCAAGGCTTTCACCTCATCTTCAGGGGAGCACAAACAAGATTTGTTTGGGCTCCCCTGAAGATGAGGTGAAAGCCTTCAAACCGGTACGGTTATGCCGTCTCAAAAAAGTGGAATAAACAGTGTTTGATAAAAATAAATTACAATGTCTTTAAACCTCCACAACGTTAATTCCTTAACTATAAACAACAATTTTAAATGTTATTTATAACATATGTAGTTAAGGCATTAACACTGTTTCAAGACATTACCCTACCGGTTTCGAGAATTTCACCTCATCATCAGGAAAGCACAAAACAAGACTTGTTTGTCGATACAAGCAAGACTTTGTATTGTTTATGACTTGACACAAAGAAGACAAAACAGTCTTGATTGTGCTCCCCTGATGATGGAGGGGAAAACCTTGAAACCGGTGGAGCCGTTTATTCCACTTTATATACCGTTTTATAAAATGGAATAAACAGTGATGAACTAAACAATTTACAAATACAATTTTGTTACCTAGGATGAAAATTTGCCGATTCTGTAAAAAATAATTCTTCAAGGAGCATATCTCCATCCCCCAAAAATTATCCCGACTTTCCTGTGAAAATTATTATTTTACGGATCATGCTTTTTCCATCTGAATTTTTGTCCTTTTCCAGTCGATTTAAAACAAAGAATTCAAAGGTATTATTCTTGTGAAAATAATTCACATCAATGGCACAGGAAGCGAAGGAGGAATTATCTTATTGACAGTTCCTGACAACATTACTTAACAGTACTAAACGATTATGGCGATGAAATTTCTATTGGATGCTGAAAAAATATTTTTCTGAAAAAGTTTTTTGGAATTTATTTGCATGGTCTCAATCGCTTTTTTGTTTTTATGGGTTTTTGAATAAGATAAAAGGAACCCTGGGCAGTGTGAAACGGGTGTTTAAAGAAGAATAAATATGAAAGAAATGCGTTTCTTGGGTAGAATATCTGGTATTGCACATAGAGTAATGCCATGTTTACACGAGCTTAGTATTAATCATTAGCACTTATCGTTTGTACTAAGCTGCTTAGTGACAAGTGAGGAGAAATCGTTTACACGTTGATATTAGGAAGGGGTATTTGTAGTACGACATCCATCCGGAATGAACAACCGCCGCCGACGCCATGTTTTGAGAAATGTGTTCAAATACCAAAAAAAAAACGAACACGTGCGCTCACTTGCCGTTTCAATTTGTCACTAAACACTTGCCACGGCTGTTTCAACGACTTGGCAAGCGACAAGTGTTGTTGAATTGTGGTGGGGGTAGCTGTTTGTCGCTTAGTAAATAAGTCGGCCTTCTATTCACTTGCATGTTGCCAGATTTACTAATGATTAGTGCTAATATGCCTGTTTACACATAGATACAAATACGAGTGACAAGTGCGAACGAGAAGCACTAATGACAAATACTAAGGTCGTGTAAACATGTCATAAGGAATGCTATGATTAAATATTTATTAGAGACGGATGTTAAAAAAAGAAGAAAGTTAATAACTTTTATTATATATTTCAATCTTGATATAGTTTTGCCATATTGAGAGAATGAGTTGTGACAGAATTATAAAACAAATATATCATATGTCTGAAGTGAATAGAGGGAGCGAGAAAAAATTAGACTGGCGATAGAAAAAAAGAGACAGTTTAGGGATAGTAAACGAAACCTTAGAGCTTGTAAAACGAGATGTATGAATGTGGACGAAACTGGACTATGTGCATGAATAGAAAAGTATGGAGATGTGTTATCTCTACCTATTTCAAAAAGAGACATGATAAAGCGTGTTTGTATATATGCTTTTGTAAGAAACAAAAAAAATTGGTTTACTCTTTTTTTTCTAGTGCGAATACGAGAACAAGAATTTTCCAAAGGGTATTTTATTATAATATCAAAACGTCTGAAATTAAGAAGTCTCTTGAACTTCAGTGTTTTTTTGCTCTGCCTGAACTCTAAGGGTAAGCTCGGAAGCCTTGTTATATGTTAACGTGCTATAGGGTCAGGTACTCAAAACATTGTTAATTTTAATATATTATGTTTACCCAGTCTACCGCAACTTGAATGTTAAGACTATTGCTTTTACCTACAACCTGTATAGTCTCATGACACTTCTGTACCCCCCCCCCCCTCCTCTACCACCCCGCGCTGAACTATAAAAAAATAAAGGTCTTGCGACCTCCCTGTAAAAATGTATTGCACTTTTTAAATGAATGTGTTCATTTTCTCAGAAAATGCGTTATTTTTCTTTTCTAGATACAAATTATTTTTATTATCGTGTAAAAAAATACCTAGAGGTTAAAAAAATATGAATGAGACTCTGCAATCCAAAGAATTTTAGTCTAGAATATCCCCAAGAGGCTACATAAGGACTTGAAACATCTTAAGACACGCATGAACCAAGGAAGTTCTTTCAACTGCAAATATATTTTCCAAATTCGAAAGTGCTGTTGATTTAAGGACTTTTTTCCATAGTATGATTATGCAGTAGTATTGCCAACACGTATGATGATAAACTGCGAGTTACGTGCTTAATATAGTGATTCTAATGTAATATAAATGCTGAGACTCTGTACTCGATCCGACGACAATTTAATTGATTATATTGTACTACTAATAATTGTAAAATCTGTACCTTGTGTGTGGGCATATATCGGTAGAACTCCAGGTCATCTTTGTACCACTTGACGGAGAAGAGAGCGTCCTTCTCCGTATCATAAGAACAGCCCAGCCGCACCCCGTGCCGCACGTCAACCAGCGCTGGTACTGTGATTCCCACGATCTTCAGGCATGTGCTGCTGCCTGCAAAAGAAACAGATTGTAGCGAGATGCTTAACTTGATACGTCGTGATGATTTTGATATGTCTTGTATTTAAAATAAATACAAAACTCAGGAATGCGGATAAAAGTGAGAGTAAATAATCAATGAATGGTCGAGTGAATAATAATGTTTATTTGTCTACAAGTAGGTATTTTATAGTTGTGCGTGAATGCGCTCGCGATATATACTTTGTCTCACTCCGGCGCGTGCCCCAGTATAGCGGGTAGGATATTTATTTGCCGAAACGGCGAGACAAAGCGATGCGCTCTCCCTCTACCGTGGAATGCCGTATGAAATATTTGCGAGTACACATTGTTGACGTTTCTGGCATGTGACAATTGTAGATGTCCAGAGGTTGATTCATCGGTCGTTGACCCTGTATGTTTGACAATTTATTTTGACAGCAAATTATGTTTGACAATTATTTATTTAGGGACGTAGGTATCCTACAAGATCATCGGAATTTGTTCTATCAAAATATCTTGTTTTTTGGGGTTTGTTCGATTCCCATTGAAACACATTTTTTAAACGGTAACCGGTCTTGTTTTCACTAAATACCTTTTTAATATATTTCTGATTGGTCACATGGTAATACACCCACCAGGCTGAATGTATACAATGAAAGTGTAATACAATACAATATTATCGCAAAACAACTTATTAAATGTTGTAATTGGAGGAGCGGTCCAATTATACACCCAATAGTATGCATTACTGCCTATGAAAGACATAAAACATTATTATATGGGTGTTAAGGCAATCCAGGCCATGCAGGTTCGGTACCCGTTGAGATTCTGGAAAGTCTGATTTTCACATACGATTTTTTTGTATTTTCCTGGTAAGCTGGATAAAATTTCCACAAACCAAATAAACTCTCCAAATTTAACTTTATACAACGAAATGGCCACTCAATAAAGTAAATTTCTTTAAGAATCTTGTTTTAGTTTGACCAGCGTTATATATGAAACACTCAGGTGGAATGAAAAGAAGTTTCAGGGTATTTTTTTTAAACCATCAAGAACATTCAGAAAACATAAAAATAAGAAGCCTTATTTTTCAAAGAACATCCAGTTAATTTGATGTCCTAAATGATTCCTATCGAAGCAGCACTTTTTCAGGTTAACTTCATCAATAGGCATATTTGTATTATTACATAACCCGTGTAATAAAGTATTTTTTGACTGAAAAGTTAGTTTAAATGCTGAAATAGATACTAACATATGTTCGTTTAATTAGACATTTGTACTTAAATAAATTGCTACTCTTAAACACAAGCTTATTTAATAATTCCTAGATTAATAAAAATAAAATTAATAGGTGACTCCTATAACACTATTAATTTACAGGATAAAACCTGAAAAACACTCGAGTTTATAAAATACACCACCAGCTCTTTTAAATAATTTTACGTGGAATGTTATCTGAAAGGAAATTGGAATCCAAACTGTAATTGATGAATAGCAAGAATTATAATTACAAATACCTTATATTGAGGTTAAAAGCCTTGAAGGGTAGTATTGAAAAGTAAGAAGGGATTAGGTCAAAATAGCTGTGTTTCAGTGTCTCATTTCAGAAGCTACATTTAATTTACAATAATATTTAAATTTGTCATTCAGTAAAACAATAATGTTCACAAAGAAGCCACTTCAAAAAGGGGCTTCTAATTCGTTTTTAATTTGACAGCGGTTAACAAAACAATTTATGAATATTTATTATTTCCTGTGACGTTTTAAAATAAAATATCAAAAGCAAATAATTGTATAAATCTTAAAACATTATTTCAAAGGCGTGCAAACGATAATGATGGCAATAGATTGAAGAAAATATGGCCTTTTAAAAAAATACCATAGAATCTTTGCGTAAGTCAAAATGTTATTTGAAGAAAAAAAATAATCATACAAAAAATACCCCGGTGGGTAAGATCTTAGTTTTTTAGTCTGTGTAAACTGAAAAAAAGCCTCATAAATATCCAGCAAAAAAACACACTGAGTGTTAAGCATGACAATTTACATAAAAAAAACTATTTGAAAGGTACCAGCCATTTTCAGACCTTTTTCAGCCGATCCGTTGAAACAAAACGAAATTTCAATGCGACATTTTGTAAAATACATTGAAACAGGGAAGGTATGTATGTCAGTTCTGAATGAACTTTTTTATTTGTTTTCAATGCAAATTCTGATGAAAAGTGAGGTAGAATAAAGGATATAAATTGCTGTAAAATTGTTTAAACGTTTTCAAATGTCTGCAATATGAAAGGGTGAAATATTATCAGCTTTTTCTCTGTTCGATTTATATTAAAAAATCTGGTATACTGTCGTGAAATTTCAAACGTGTTTTTTAATGGAATAGACTTAATAAAAATTGTCCAATAAACGTTTTTATAACAATGAAAATTGAAAACGCTCTTATTTTGGTTTGATCTAAAAGCAATAATTTAAGGGGGTATTCTACTCTAGAAATTTGAAAAAATCTTTTTTTTTTTGCATATTCTTAAAGTTTAGACATTTAAAAATATGTTCTCAAAAGGACATTTTAAAATTCTTAATATTTACAAACTTATAGCTATAAATGAAGCAGCAATTACGCCACACCGGAATGACTTAGACAATAATTAAAACTTTAAACGCGTTTTTCTCGAAACTACTCTTTGTGACATGGTCGATATTAAATCTCAAGTTCTTGTGGCGGTCGCTCACTCGGTGTTCATACATACGGTCAATAACCGATGAAATGACCTTCGGATTCCTCGATAAATCTAAGTAAACAAGTCCGAAGGTCACCTGCCGGACATTCATCCCATAGCCGAGCGGGCCGCACTCCATACTAGAGAGAGAACGCACCACGCTGTCTCGCCGGTTCCGTAAATAGATTGTTACCTACATACAACAATTAATCGTTTTTGCATTTACAGAAACGAGACGCAGGCATATCGCGAGCGCATTCTCGCGCGCATTCTAAAAAGATATAAATACCTACGTTACTAATAAAAAAAGGACAGACTCTCTTTCCGCATTGCGATCTAACGTGTTTTATTATTTATCAACAAACCATCATCATCTTTTCCCATAAGAACCATTCTGCTAAATTCTATTCAATTGATTGCCTTTAAATTTGGTATAAAACTTTAATAAATATTTTTATATCCTTCCTACTTTTGGAAATTAAAAACTATTCATTAAACTATTTTTAAACAATTAAAAAAAAGGGTAACAAAAAAATATTTTTTTTCAGACAGCCGCCATTTTACCAATTCATTTTTTTTCTCTCTGGTACCAACTATAAAAACATTATTTTTAATTAAGAAACTGTGTATAATTTTTGTTTTAAATTTACGAAAGGATTCCAATCATGTCGACCAGCTTACCCCCTTTTTTATGACAAGTAAAACAGCTGATTACATCTTGAATTTTCAATTTTTGTTGGACTTTCTCAAATTATCAATAAACAAACTAAAAAATTTAAAGGAAAAATATTTTTTTATGTAGTTTGAAAGAACGCCCAAAATTCACGCCTCTAGAGTAGAATACACCCTTTATAATGTAGCATAAAAAAGTATTCCCTTTTAAAAAACGCCGTCCTTTTATATGTGTAACAAGGTAACAGTTTTAAAAAAAGTAATATTTTGGAGTATTATGGAGAAGAATAGAGATTTCACTAAACAATTTAAGTTCTTATGAGTATAGAAATGCCAAATTTCATTCAGCACTCATTTAATTGATGCTAGAAAGCTACACAATACAGTTGATTAAGAAAAAACCTACTCGAAATCATAACAGATATACCAAATTGTATAATATTGTATAGCACATCTGTTGTATAATATTTTGTACAATCTGGCGGGTGTATTACCATACAAGTCAGTTCCGACCAGCCAGAAAGTGGTTTATGAGGTCTTAAGTGAGAAACCCGACTAAAACCCTTTTTAAAAAAAATTGATTCCACCGGGAATCGATCTCGAAAACTTCGAGAAAGAAGATTTTTACCAACTAGGCTAGAAGGTTTTTACCAACTAGAAATTTTACCAACTAGGAAGATTTTTACCAACTAGACCAAGTAGGCTAGAAGAGTCTTACCAACCAGGCCAAAAAGGCCATTTTATTGATCATGAAGATATGAAATATCAATTATAGTAACAACAAATAAGAGCCTTAAGAGGGTATGTAAACAAACGGAAATAAACCATTTTAAATTTAAACTTTTTTTTACATGCAGTAAACAATTAATCTAAATTGATATCGTATCCCAATTAAACTTTTATCATATGCTTTTGTTGAAACCATCAATGATTATAGTGAACAATGTAAATTATGTTCATCGAAAATTATTTGTCATTTTCCAATCAAGTCGCCTTTGAATTATTGCTGAAGCCGATAATAATACATGGATTTACATGCAGTTTGAGCACACTGTTTCCTCTCTGCAGTATAATAAATAAATTTATCGACCAGAATGAAAAATTGCAATTATTTAGAAAATGCCCCGAAAAAATGTAATGTATATTTATCTACTGTGAAACCACATTCCATTGGTTAATGATAATTAAACATTAGTTGATGATTAATTTAGTTCATTCCATTGGTTAATGATAATTAAACATTAGTTGATGATTAATTGAGTTTAGCTAACTGAGTTTAAAAAATATGTTATCTGAACATTATGTTTACGTATTAAGGGTGAATTGAAAGGGACACTGAAAGAAGGGTAGCGAAATCATATGAAGTAAACGGCGCCCTTCATGTAATGTACTACAACCTCGCTTTAATAAAAGTGGCAAAACGACAGTACATAATAATGTGTTAGTGCCTATCTAGACGTATTGAAGGGAAACTTGAACTTATAAGTAAGTTAATGCTGTGAAGATGCGTGCACAAAAAACATTTGCGATTTGTCAATGTATAAAATAATGCAGAATGAAGATATCATAAATAAGTGCATGAATAAAATTGACATTTTGAGTAAGATGAAGACAGGAGCTTCCAGATGGTTTGGACATATCGAGAGAATTAAAGACGAAATAATAAGTGAGTACACTAGTCAACAATGCAAGTGTACGGCACCGTTACAAAGACTGTAGAAATAGGTGGATTCCTGCTGCTCATTTGGTCAGAGATTCAGCTCAATTTATGGTTTCCGTTGAAAAGTAGCAGGGTGGAGAGATTCCTCTTTAGCAGGTAGTAGATGGTCACAAGTAAAAGGCAGTAGACTGGAGTGAACTGAGAATGTATTTTTTTACATTTGGCGCTCCTTATGTGCGGCCAATCAATAATTGTAAGCGCCTGTTTTCGTCCGTGCATGCCGTCATAACTTGCGAAATATCACAATTTTTGCAAGTTTTTGCATGCATGGGCCAGCCGACTTTTAATACTGTCTAGCGATGGCCGCATATAAGGAACATTTCAGTTACAGTCGTGACACAGCACGTACCTCAAGAAACATTAATTAATTACATAAAAAATACCAAATAACATCAAAATATAACCAAGAATTTATACATGTAAACATACCAATATTATACAAGTAAATATGTTTAAGGTGACGCATACGTCCGATACAGCAAGGTTTGTGTGAAAGAGATAAACCAAGGAAAAGATGTTAGATCATGGCACCAGATATCGAAAGTAGGGGAAATAATAAGTATCCATAATAAAATATTGAGCATGCTGAGATGAATGAATATGCAGGAGGCGAAAGTTTTGGGCTTATATAGATTAGTTTTAAGAAATATTATCTCTATCTACACCGGAAAGTAAACGACATAATGATATGTCTGCAGATTTATTAACTGCAGATGAGTCAAATCTGATCTGATAGTAAATTTTCCTTATTTAATTATGATAATTTTGTATGAAGCGAATAATCAATTATTTCCTTTGCTTGACCCCCTCCAAAGACTTTTATTCAATTCTATGCATAATAATAATAATTAAAAAAAAAACAATGTAGACATTGTACCGTTTCGAGAGCCGACTATCCTCAAAAGGGCTCTAACTCTAGATTAAAATCAACTATTACTGACAGACTAAAAATTGTCCACATAACAATAACCAAACTAATTAATAGGTAAGATTTTTTCAGCAAAATGAGACATAAATTGTGCAGAAATTTATCCAAGTTGGTTTATGATAAAATTATTGCACGACATCTAAATTATTGTTAAATTTTTCTATGTCTTAGCGATGAAACTTAATTAAAAATACTTCTTACTTTACAAAATAAGGTTACACAGATTAGTTTAAAATTAGGTTAATAAGCTGGAATTATAATATGATATATTGTTAACTAGATTTGTATGCAAAATACCAATCTAAACATATGTTACATAGAAATTCTGCAAAATCGTAAAAGTTATATGAGAGGGTGTATGGATGTAGAAGAGGCAAATTATGTGTTTCGGGATAGGAAAGTATGTCTCTCTGCCCTCTTTGCTTAACCCAACAGGGAGATAGCGTGATGGTATGTTTGTACATAAAACAATAAAAATAATTTTATACATGTGTACGGTAAGTTTGTTTTTTTGGATTTTTTGTTTGTTGATGGGATGGTGGTATAAAACAAAAGTTTTTTAATAAATAATGTATATGTTAAATTAAGAATAATATGTAGCTCAAATAAATCCGAAAAGGTGGGGCGTATGCTGATCCATAACTACCCCACGAGAAGTCACGATGTTTTTCGGTTTCTAAAAGCCAAAATGATAAAAGTCAAAATAACTCATATTACTCAAAACATTTTATAACGAAATTGTATTAACACTTGCCACCCTGTGATGGATAGCGAGTGACCAGGACTTATATTTTATTTTATTATTTGACGTTTTAATACATAATAAAATGTTTTTTATAGCTAATTACACAAAATAACCTAGCAGATTTTGCATAATTTTAATTTAAAACATATATTTTTTACTGGATGCTCAGCGTCCAGCACCGTGGCTGGCGGAATTGTTTAGCACAGTAAGGCAAGTGTTAAAGAAGTCGAAAGCATTCGGACTTTTCGTTGGATATGTATTTAATATGCTATGGGTATGTATTGAATATGTGTTTAAAATGTCATGGATATGTGTTTAATATGCTATAAATATGTATATATGCTATGGATATATTTCCTTATAACTTTTTTATATTTATTTTATAAATATAAAAAAGATTAAAAAGTTATCCTAAAATCCTTAAAAGACATGTGACACGTATTGTTCAATTTTCATTATGAAAGTTACGTCCCTAGTTGACAGAATCACATATTCGTTAAGATATATGTCGTGTGAATTACCTAGATGTAAAGGATAATGTATTATGTGAAAAGTTTGACTGTAAATGGGTGGTGAAACTCTTCCTGTTGAAACGGGGATCTCATTTGTTCCAGGGAAAGTTTGGACATGGCTCAAATTTGACAATGTGCAACTTGTCTGTATTAATTTAACCAACACGCGACATGCCAAAGGCCAAATTTTCTAACAAAGCGTAAATTTTGGTAATTCTATTTGAAGTATAAATAAAATACCGGTTTCGTGTAAAAAATCATTTTATACTTATCCCTTGTGAGCTCAGAAATGCTTTTATTTGTAGGTATTTTTTCACCTAACTTAATTTTTTTAAAGGCAGTTAGTAATTGTTTTATTTGAGAGTTTTCCTCAAGACACTGTTATATAGAAGTAAGAAAAACTGAAGCAGAAATTTAATCTTAAACATTTATCACAGAATAAGTTTAAAACAGAGAAATTTCCCATTAACAAAACAAATTATAAATAAAATATGTTTAATAAAATAAAACATCTCATAAATCTTTATAAAAAAACAAAGTTTTTATTTCCTTAAATCTCACCACTTAACCACAAAACATACGTTATTACATAAGTGGCAAAAAAGCTAATTATGGGCCAAAATCAGATTTCAAAATAAAATTGAAAGCTTTTAGAGAAAAAAAACATTTTTTCTGTGTTATCTCAACCCAAATTCACTCAAAAAAAAAAAACATTTTCTCGATAAGTCTTTTGAGAAATTGAAAAAACTATAGGTTTCAAAAGTCCCATAAAATAGATTGATTATCAAACAAATTGATCGAAAATTTATACTTGTAAGGCTGTCAACCCTACTCTGACATATGTTATCACATGATGGAAGTGAACGAAATTGGATGGAAAAAAGACAGGGAAAGAAGAGTAAGAAATAAAGTGTAAAAAGAAGTGAGAAATAGAGAAATACTCCCGAGAGGGATACACACAAGTGTCAGCAAAAAGTTATTGCTAAAATTGTGGTTCTCAATTTATTTCATGAAATGTTATAAAAGTATTTTAAAAGAAAAAAAAAACATACGCCTAGTAGCCGATCTCTGTATTTTTCAGTTCTTTGTAAGGGGCAAATAAGACTCCAGGATAAACCAACCTTAGAGATAGCACCAGACCTTGGTATCATTTAATTGATCCTTCAGCACCATTAACCTGAACGATTTCAACCGTCATAGATTGCTTCGGAACTGTTTTAGCCCCAGTTTTTTAAGAAATAACCTGTATGAAGGCATTTTATGACATCCCTGGTTCCTAATGGGTAAGTATGTATGCATGAATTGATTGATAATAGTTTTTTTTCATTTGAGTGAACAATCATGAAAAATATCACCATTTTTGTTCGGTTTTACCATCATATTGTGTTTATTTATAAATAAATATTCCTCTGTGAAAAAGAGTGACACAGTGACATCTTTCTCATCTCAGAACAAAGCATTGTATGTAATTTTTCTATACTTACTGTTATTATTTCAAAACGTATTTATTGTCTAAACTAAAATACTTAAAACATAGTTGAGTGAATTCTTATAATTATGATAGTTAAGTAGATTAACTTATATTATTTATAGTTTTTTTTAACAAAGCACCCCAACATAGCCTGTTAAGTCCCTAAATTGGCCGTTTCAACGCATTGTAGAACCTTTTTGAGATCTATTGATCATTGGAATGACTTACATTAATAAAGGGTTGGGTTATACAGTTTTTAATCAAACAAATATCAAAATAATAAACACGGATTTATTTGAGGAAGGCTCAGAGATTATTTCTTGCAAATCTTGTTCAAACTAAGAATATTAGAAAATACATCAATGAATTCAAATGAGATAAATCAACATTAACACAGAAGCTCAGTTCTGTTGTTTTTCCCAACGTACATAACTACAAAAAAAATCGAGCGTTGGACAAACTTTCTGAGAATTTTGTGTTTATATGTTTCAGTATCAAATGCATGGTGTACAGAATGTCAAAAACATTGAAAGAAAAAGTAAATCAGTAAATTAAGCAACAAGAACAATCAAAATTATTTATGGAACATCTATGGTTGACACTAATTTTAAATATTTTAATTTACCTTAAAAATCCATAACAAGTATTTTTTTCAAATAGGAAATTTTAAAAGTCCGAAAAATGGTAGAAGTTAATGAGAAGAATGTGAAAAAGGCGATGGATGCATGTCGAGATAGAAAAATCTGGCGCCTTGTCATATCTGCCTATCCCAACAGAAAGACGGCGTTATGGTAGGTATTTAATTTACGCATTTAGTTTTTATATTTTTTAAATTCAAGGCTGTGATTTCAGAATCACTGGACTAGAAAGTGGGTTGGTGATAAAATATATTACGAAACATCAAAAAGGCACCAATAGCAAAAATCAAAGACTGGTTTGATAAATATTTGTGATCTCAAAAAACACTTCTGAAAAATTACGTAATTGTATTTACTTTTCTCTAATGAACACTTACGAGTAATTTAAGTCTTTCTTATAAATAGGCAGAACGAACATATTATTACGCCTTTCTATCTATTATATACAGCTTTCACCTCGTCCGTATTCATACATCGCGTCATGCATGCTCTTCTGTTCTCGTACTTCTTACCTTTCGCTCTGTTCAAATGTATCCAACTATGTTAATTCCCCTATTTTCTCAGTTTAATTTCTCCTGGCTCTCAGTTCATTTCAAATACACTTGATTAATATGTTAAATCTTTCGATACTTATTCTCTCAACGAGGACAAACCATTTTAATATTATTTTCATTATATAACTTTTACCATCCATCTGTACCAAAAAGTTATCCTTTGCCATCATGCCTCACTGTAACATATCAAACACTGTAATACAAGTTATTCTACATTAAACACACATTTCTACCACATCTATTCTGATCTTATCTCTCACTTTCAATGCTAAGGTATCGTTTCTATACATCAAGGGTAATATTAGCACACCACTGTGCGTTGTCTTTTTTTAAAATTTTGCGATTAATTTATTTGCCAAACCAGCAATAAGTGTGGCGTTGACCTTTTTATTACAGAAACACACATTTCAATATGTTTCATGTCTCGAAAACATGCTCCCTAAATAGCCAATTGAATATCTTCAGTTGTTTTCAGGATAGTAACATATTTATTTATAAATCCTCACTAAGTCATTTATGTATTGGGTGTTAACATAAGTTGTGTCCGTTTTTTTCCAAATTAAGAGAACAAGAGGACACAACAAAAAAAATTACAACAAATTAGTCAATAATGTATTCTCCTTCATTGATTTACAACAAATTAGTCAATAATGTATTCTCCTTTATTATTTACAACTTTTTGCCAACGTTTTACAAGTTTTTCAATGCCTGTGCGATAAAAACCATCCGGTCTTGACTCGAGGAATTCATCCAACCATGTCCGCAATTTGATTCAATATTGAATGAAACGCCGCGAAAATTGTTCGAAAGCGACCGGAAAAGGTGTTAATCCGACGGCGTGAGGTCTGGAAAATATGGAGGGTGTAGCAGGACTTCCCAACCAAGCGTTTGAATGGCATTTTTCGTAATGTTGGCGATATGAGGGCGGGCGTTATCGTGTTGCAGAATAACGCCATATTGCCGATCCAGCCTTTTTTGTTGAATTGCAGTGTTGAGCCGCTGCATTTGCAGAATGTATAGCTCCGCGTTGACTGTCTGATTGCGTTCAAGTGTCTCGTAGTGGATCACGCCTTGCCAATCCCACCGGATGCAAATCATCGTCTTGCGCGGATGCAAACCTTGTTTCGCTCTGGGCGTTGCTTGTTGACCATAGCTCACCCATTCTTTCCGTTTCTTCATATTCACAAAAAGGCACCATTTTTCATCACCAGTAATGATGCGGTAAAGGAACCTTTGCTTGTGGCCATGCGTGGCTCAATAACGCGCGAGCAAACCAGCAGAAATTGTCGAACGTTGATTTTTGTTGTTTTCACTCAAAATATGTGAAACCCAAGCGCCAAACTTCTGGACTTTCCCCATTAATTCAAGATGGCGATATACAGTCATATGACTACAATTCATCTGCTCAGACAGTTCTACGGTGGTTTGAAGGGGATCTTCATGAATAATATGGTATAAGCGGTCCTCATCGAAGTCCACTGGTCGTCCGGAACGCTCTATGTCTTTTAGGTGGAAATTATCGTCTTTGAAACGCAAAAACCATCGACGAGCTGTCTTTTCATTCAAAGCATCTTCACCGTACACTTGACAAATATCGCGAGCAGTTTTGGCAACTTTGTTCCCTCGATTGAACGCGAACAGAGGGAGGTGTCAAAAATGCTCACTTTCGTCTACTTGACATTCCAGTTTGAAAGCTTGCAATCAAATAAAATAATATATTTAACGTTAAAGCAGAAATTTTTCTTATAGAACAGAAAATTTTCTTTCAAATGACGTATTACCTTTATCATTTTGTTTTACATTTGGTGCTCATTTTTAAATTTGGAAAAAAAACGGACACAACTTGTGTTAACAAATAATAAATAAAAAAATCTTTACAGAAAAAATATGAGATACGATTTAAAAAAAATACAAACCATGACAGGAATACTTGTTAAAATTGTAAGTAACATATTATATAGGTAGATACCTTATCGGAATACACAAATATAAACCGAAAAACGTTTATTTTGACAAAAAAGGAAATGCATAAATTATACACACCTGGAAACAAAATCAGTTGTGTTTCGCATAGAAGGATGAGGTTGTTTGAATAAAAGTCGTCGAGATCGAAATAAGTAAAGAGAAAGTTTATTGTAACCGTCTGCATTTATAATGTATAGAACGGCGCAGAACATGTCGCTGTCTCGCTTCCGCGGGACACATGTTTATTGTTGTACTTTCTAAATACATTTCATACTACGGTCTGCAGGAGAGGCAAGATATATATCGGTGTCTCGCTCTCGCTCTTCGCTACTAGTGAGTTCAATGACCGCGCGGGCGACCTTCGCCCGGCGCCGTCTCGCACTGGCCACAGGCGAGTTCAATGACCGCGCGGACAAGGGTCGCCTTGATGGGTTCAGTGACCGCACGCACGGTCGCTACATAAGTAACAAGTGAAATTAAACATAAACCTCTTCCAATTTTTAAATGAGAAATGCTTGCTTAAGGGTTTTCTGCCAATATCTGAAGATTAGTGATGAGACTAGAGTTAACATAATATATTGTTTGTTTTATGTAAGCTCTTCATTTTATGTAAGCTCGATGTAAGCTCTTCTAAAGACTGTTGATCAATTGAACTATTCATAATTTAACATAGATTTATTTGTTTATATTTTAAAATTCATTGTTCTCAATAAACACTGAAATGCCTAACTAGGCTTACGTCGGTTCTTAAGAAAGTAGGTTTTATAAAAATAATCGAAAAAATAAAAAAAAAATTGATTAAGAACAGTAATTAGAATAAAAATCATGCTTAAAAATAAGACACATTTAATCCCATCATTATATAATACAAGTAACAGCATTTAAATGCGATAATGTGAAAAAAAAAAAAAAAAACAATTAAATAAAAAAACATTTAATGTACACTGAATTATTTATTTATTTGAAGAATAAAAAAAAACACAAATAATCTACAAAATCAAGAAAAAGGGAACTTACACATTTAAAAGTTTGTCATTGCAAAAAATTCATACAATTTGAGTTTTTATATTGTTTTGACATTGTCTTACTACATCTGGTCGGTTTTCTGTCAGCCATTTAAAATTTATCGTCTTTTTAATGTGCATATATTTAGGTAATTCATTAATAAATTAATGTACATATCTTTAGGTTATTCATTAATAAATTAAAAAGTTGAAAACTTACCACACAGAAAAATGGCAGTGTAAGCAGTGATGATGCTACTCCACTGGTTCTTAGGTCCTCCCATGGTAGCACATTAAAACCAATTTTAATATAATTTTATATTCACTTTCTTGAAACGCATCAGAATGGTGCGTGGTACATGATCATGCTTTACAGTCACTTCACTTCCTTTGGTTTTATTTCACTCACAACATTTTTTTATTGAAACATCACATTTTTTTTTGTCAACCTTAGTTTATTTTTATATTGGTTTTATCATTAAGTTATGCGAGATGAAATCCAGTCGTTCGGCGCCGGTAATCTGCAACAAGATAAAAAAATAATCAATATTTTAATAAGTGGCTCACTTTAGGAGGGGGAGAGCAAGGAGGGAAGAGCTTTTAGAGGTATCCACATAGGCATATGAATGAATGACTGATGTGAATGAAGTGCTTCAGATGGAAAATGATTTTTTGCGTTATTTAATTTTAAGTTTGATACATGTTAAACCTTTTTTTTTTTAAAACAAATATTTGTCAAGCTATACCTATGAACAAATTTATTACTTAACTTATCTTATTTATATATTATAATGTATGAACTTACTTAAACTTATTTTCCTACTGTCATTTTATTTTTTATAATCTTGGTATATTAATTGTTAGAAATAATTAACACCTACATACATACTACTTATAACTAGATAACATCTCTTACAACTAATTATTTAGCAAGAACAAGTCCATTCGTTCAGGCTACTTGCATTCCATCACATTTACACAGACCTTGATCATTCCAGCTAATACTGTAGGTGGACAAGTCAGGCAACAGATAATGCTTCGGGAGCCTGTGCTTATAACGGAAGGGTAGGTCGGATTTACTCTCGTAAGCCCCCAGGGCAGCGACTAAGGGATCGCTTTGATTTTGTTGACTTTTATAGAATTTCACAGTCCTAGCAAGGATGTGGTGTTGTACGGTCTCTTCTCACTGTTCGGCGTGAAGTCGGGTAAGGTTTGTACATTCTAATTCTTATGACATCAAATAACAAAGAAAAATGTATATTTGATTATGTCGAAATGTAGAAATACAATAGGATCAATGATATTCGTGCTTCTTTGTGAAGTGATACCGTTTTACCTACAAAGTTTTGTAAGAAGTTTAATCGTCAATTTATCCAACAAGATGTGAGATATGTCGATATCAGTCATTCCGTGTGCAAGTGGTGATGCTTTTAATAACTCAGTTGGTGAATACGGCACATAAAACACACTTAATTCAAGACAGCGTAAATAATTGTTCTGTACGTCAAAGGGTTTGCTATCTTTCCTGTTAGAAATTTGTATATGTACTGGTATAAAGATCTCCGTAGATCTCTTCTTAACATAACCCTTATCATGGCATTGTAACACAGGTGTTACATTTATTTAGGGATTTAAAAAAAAATAGAAACTCTAACGTAATTTCAAATATAGCAACACATTCAAATACTATACATGCACTATTGTGTGCAGTGGTATCA
Organism: Odontocerum albicorne; assembly: GCA_949825065.1. NCBI lineage: Eukaryota > Metazoa > Arthropoda > Insecta > Trichoptera > Odontoceridae > Odontocerum > Odontocerum albicorne. The sequence goes on along the minus strand of OX463849.1, from coordinate 8,775,745 downwards.
TCTGGTGATAAATATTGACAACACTACAAGCCTTCAAACGACATCGGGTCAACATGTCTGGACAAGGTGGGCGCGTTTGGAAAATTGATGTAAGTAATATTTCTTCTTCTTCCCAGTGTCATGTCAGGTCCCCCCAACGTTGAATATCACTTGAGAGAAGACATCTTTGTCCCCGGCACCCCGAAAAAGATCTCCAACGCCCCTTATGCCAGTCCAATCACGTATGTTGCGGAGCCAGGAGATTTGCCTCCTGCCAACACCTCTTCGGCCTTCTATTTTGCCTTGGATGATCAGGTGCAGTAATTTGTTCTTTGCTCCTATAAGTACATGACCCAAGTAGGACACCTTTCGGATTTTAATATTAGTCAGCAACTCCTATCCACTTCGGCTCTTTGAAGATACCTTGTGCTGCTGACGATATCCGTCCAGGGTATCCGTAGCATTCTCCGGTGCATCCACATTTCGAATGCTTCCAGTCGGTTCATAATACGAGTACTAACTTTGAGGGTGCATTATTCCACTCCATGCAATAACACTGACCAAACGTAGCATTTGACTAACCGTTGTAAGTAATCTTTAAATATCTTATAAATCCCTACATGTAGAAAAAAATTATTCAAACCATTTTAAATGTTGTTCTTGTTTTAGATTATAGAATCATTTTATAGCGCTTTTTGTGTTTTATAAAACAATTTATTTTGGCAATGTAACGTGGGTGTTACATATAAAAAAACCTATAAGGAAAAATTGTGATTTTTTTCCTCAATTTTCCTTCATAACTTACCATGTAACAAGGAATCACCAAAGAAAAACGTTAATATTTGGATAAATTGAACTTTGCCACAATAAGGGTTAACGTATAATATCCAAGCGGCACGCACATTAGAAAAAAATGTGGGATAGAGTCATGGATAAATCCGTAGTGTTTGAAGAGATGATGAAGCTGCTGGAATTATGAGTATGATAGATTGAGATTTAAGTATGTGTAAATATGTGCATGCTGAGTGTGAATATATCAGCTGAGTGTTTCACTATTAAGGATAAATTTATTAAATTTGTGATTAATACTTAAGAGCACTTCGTCACAGATCTTGCATTGTTAAGTGATTCTCTATATCAACGAAATGAAGGTTTTTTTTTTCAATTTGTACAAGTACTAGACGGTTCACCATGCCATTAAAACTTTGTAAATAATAAATGTGGTATTGTGGACAGTAAAACATATACTTACATGGGGCTAGAATTAATTATTCATTAGTTCTATATTTACGAAAATGTTGTTTTAAGTATTTGAGATGCGTGCACTGAGATTATATGGCACATCGCTGTGACAGAATAAGGAATGAAGTTTCATAATTAAATATGAATATGAACTGCGGACTCATAAAATAAGCAGAATAAAATAAAGCACTTAGAGGGGGTTTGGGCATGTAAAAAGAATGACTAATTAAAGAAATTACAATCCAAAATAACTTTACAACAACCTCCGTGGCCTTGTTGGTAAGACGTTGGCCTTTCACCCGAAGGTTCCAAGTTTGATTCCCGATGGTACCCCACAATAAGACTTACAATTTCCTAACTTTTAAGTTTGATTCCCGATGGTACCCCACAATAAGACTTAAAATTTCCTAACTTTTAAGTTTGATTCCCGATGGTACCCCACAATAAGACTACCAATTTCCTAACTTTAAAGTTTGATTCCCGATGGTACCCCACAATAAGACTTACAATTTACTAACTTTTAAGTTTGATTCCCGATGGTACCCCACAATAAGACTTACAATTTCCTAACTTTTAAAAATTCCTTCTTTCTTAAAATCATACGCATGATACAACTATACTTTCTTCGATTTTCCTCTCACATTTGGGCTTAATATTATATTTGATTTGCGAGTATTTCTTCATTAATTCGTTCCAGGTGCTCAAACCATCTCTCATCTCTTATTCAATACATTGCCTTAAATTCACATTCATCCACAATAACTTCATTTCTTATTCTGTCGTTCATTTTCCCTTCGTGTATTCATCTTAGTACACGCATTTCTACAGCATTTATTTGGCTCTGTTTTAGTCTTATTCAATGTTCACGTTTCACGCCTATATATCAAAACGTAAAATAAAGTGCGTGTCAACGTGCGGTAGTATTTCTAACAGGTACGATAACGAAATGTGAGTAACATGCCTACTTTAGTGTTTATTAACGTAAAAGTAGATTACTGGGGCTGGGGACAGTATTTTCTCCCGGCCATGCTATTAACCATGTCTGCATAATCAATTTGGAAATAATTAAGATATCTTACACACAAAAAAATACTAATTTATAGGGCAAATGTGAGGAATAAACGTGGAAGAAAACGATCGAGGAAAGTTTACGTGGATGACATTTTGAAAGCAGGGAAAGCTTGAAGACAATCAAATTAATTAAGTTTTGTGGATATTGACGACGTGTTAGTAAAGTTCTAGTACTAAGTCATTTCTGCCTACCCCGATAGTGAATTTTTGTCATGATGTATATAATAAATACTTTGTGAGTTTATTTGTAAAAGAAAAATATCGTTAATAAATAAAACTGTAAATAGTTTATATAAAGTGTTCTGTCAATAAGACATGTACTGCGTACTCAGGACAAAATCCGAAAGAAGACTATACTAGCGTAAATTATTTTAGCATATACAATATTAACACTCAATTATTAGTTGCATATATCACTTTATTATGTTGCTATGTTAATAAATAAATTAAGTTATAAATAGTTTATATAAAGTGTTCTGTCAATAAGACATGTACTGCGTACTAAGGACAAAATCCGAAAGAAGACGATACTAGCGTACATTCTTTTAACATATATAATATTAACACTCAATTATTAGTTGCATATATCACTTTATTATGTTGCTATGTTAATAAATAAATTAAGTTGTAAATAGTTTATGTAAAGTGTTCTGTCAATAAGACATGTACTGCGTACTTAGTCTTATTTAATTTAAATAATTCGTTATTAAGGTTTATAGTTTCGTCCTGGAAACTGATTCACCTCATCGTTTTGTTAAAAATAACCTTGTAGTGTAAATTTTAAATTGTTCTGCACGACAACTTTAACGAAGAGAAGTTAAGATTTTCTGCACGACAATTTTAATTAAGAGAATTTAATTTAAGAAAAATGAGATAACTAAAAAAAGCTTTAGATACTGAAAGGAAGAGACGATCGTGTTAATCATAACGACCAAGTGAGGTTCTAGAGAAGCAGCAACACAACAGTATAAAGGAGCACAAGGTATTGTTGAAGGGTTATTACTATAAATAAATTGAACATGAAATTATATAGTGTAGATTTTTTTACACTGTTGATATTTATAAATACGTATACGACACTCGTCACTCAAAACTCATCAGACTGGACTTCGATATTTCTCTCATTTATAAGTTTTTTAAAAACAAACACTCGCGTTATTAACACTTTTATTAAATCATGGATGTTCATTAAAATATTGACAATTTAATATAAACATTTTCAAATGAAACTAATAAAACAGAACGGACTAATCGGAGAGTTCCATAACCTGCTAAGATGGTAGTCCATAACAATATTCTAGTACTTACGAGTACTTTGATTAGACACTACGGGCTAGTCGGAGAGTTCTATAACCTGCTAAGATGGTAGTCCATAACAGTATTCTAGTACTAGCCTGCTAAGATGATAGTCCATATCAGTATTCTAGTACTAACTTTGATGTTTGTAAGTCAAATTTGGACGTGTAAAAAAACTGAATGATCCGAAAAAATGCTATGAAAAATGCGTACACAGAGAATAATACATAGGGTGACAATGTGTACATAAAAAATAATGCATAGTGTGACAATGTGTACACAGAGAATAATACATAGGGTGACAATGTGTACACAGAGAACGACACAGACAGGTGCACAAGGTGCATACAGAGAATAATACATAGGGTGACCATGTGTACACAGATAATAATACAAAGGGTGACAATGTGTACACAGAGAATAATACATAAGGTGACAATGTGTACACAGAGAATAATACATAGAGTGACAAAGTGCACACAGAGAATAATACATAGGGTGACAATGTGTACACAAAGAATAATACATAGGGCGACAAATATTCACAGAGAATATTACATAGGGTGACAATGTGTACACAGAGAATAATACAGAGGTTGACAATGTGTACACAGAGAATAATACATAGGGTGACAATATGTACACGGAGAATAATACATAGGGTGACAATGTGTACACAAAGAATAATACAGAGGATGACAATGTGTACACAAAGAATAATACATAAGGTAACAACGTATTAAACTAAAAGACAAATCAACAGTGAAAATATGAGTAGAATGCGAGGTAGATGAAAGTAAGATTCGATCAGATGGATGATATTTTGAAAGAATGAAATGTTAAAAGATAAGTGGATGAGAAGTTTATGAGATGAGTGGATGATACAGAAGCAAAATATGTGTAGGTAGAAAAGCCCAGCGCTCTATGAACCCTGACCTTCCTGCTAGGGGCACGGTGTAATGGTATGTTCATATTTATATATGTATAAATTAAACAAATTCATGGAAAAAAAATATGTTATTAATAATAAAGTGAAACGGAAGAAATAACGGGAACAGGGAGGTTAAAATTAAAAGAGAAAATCTATTTAAAGCAGAAGAGCAACGACAGGATGGTAAAATCAAATAAAGTCCTCAATTTTACGATGTTTTAATTACAATTTGAAAATATTTTATTTTATTGACACAGTTCTGAAACAAAGGTTTGTTGATTTCTCTTAAAAATATAAATACCAAAAAATAAGCTGAATATAGGTTTGTTTCCATAACATGAACTGAATGATTTATCAAAAGGTTTAATGCTCCCAAAATTAACACCTGTCAATAAAAATCAGTCTCCCAATAATCCAATCCCGAAATATCCTTCAAATAATCTATTTGAACAAACAGCGAGCAAAAAAACATACAATAATAATAAATACAGCAAAATGTAATAAGAAATAATCTTACGTGACCGGTTAAATACAGAAATGTGATATTTCATCAAATTTAATGAACCTTAATGAACCAATACATTATTCGGCGAGACGGATCAATCGAGGATTCCTCATTCTAATGCTGAACCATACTTTCAGGACCAATCCCTGAACCGCCTCGACAATTTGGTGTTTCTGGTAAATTGAACAACGGCAGACAGTGACCGATGACCGTGCAGAATATTAACTACCCCTGTTCTGTCACTGTGCAGACCCATAGATCGAGAAATGAGGCAGAAGTTTTTACTGAGGGGGATGATTTTGTTGCTCGTTTTCACACTTAACACCCTTTGGCAAAGGGGAAATATTTTAGGCTTTTTCAAATAATTTTATTAATACCTACAAAAGTTTAAAATACGTAGAAAATAATAAAAGATACCTTATAAACATATATTAATAATTTTTTTTATATAGGCTTTAAATAATGTATTATATTACATTTTCTTTTTATACATAACAATAAAGAATTCAATAAAGGCAAAAGGAGGAAAACAATTTAGGCAGTCGATCGGAGCGTGGTTGTTATTGCGACAGGAGTTTGAATGAGATGGGAGATATATGTATAACTAACAAGACTCGGGTGTCGTCTTCTTGAACTTTCATAGAATACAATTTTTTTTTACTAATATAATGGTGCTTTAATAACTGATTCACATACGTATATGTAAACACATTTTTGAACATTTTTTTTATAAGTAGATATAAAAGTATTATTTAATGGTAAATCGTATTAAAACTGTTATTTGAATCGTATTTTGATGTATTTTCACATTCATTGACCTTCACACAGAAAAACGTGGCTCGGCCTGATAAATTAAATACTGAAAAAGGAAGAGTGAAAAGTATTTATAAAAGGAGGGTAAGCATGACGTATGAAGGAGGTGTAAGGAGTGGTAAAAGTGAAATATGTACATATATGGCAGGGTAGAATAAAGTAGATATTTTTCCATTTTACCTTCCCCTGTAGGAACAAAGTGTAATGGTAATTATGATTGAACCTTTTTATATATTATACATATATATTTTTTTCTATACTTTAATAAATATGAAATAATGTTTAAGACTAAAAATATTTCATTCTTTCCACAAAGACCTTAATGTTTTCTTTGTTGTTATTTTAAACTTATAAATAGTTGTTGATAAAGTAATTAAATGCAATATCTCAAACTAAGCACAAGAAATCAGAATATTAATTGTTGCGGTGAAAACTTCTAAATCTAACGACTGGAGAACTCGTAGAACTTTGTTCAGTGCTGACCGAGAAGACAGATTTTAGAGTTGCCTGTCAAACAGATTGCAGACGAGAAATGGTGCACACTTTAAAACAATAGGGGTTAACATAAGTTGTGTCCGTTTTTTTTTTTCAAATTTAAAAATGAGCATCAAAAGTAAAATAAAATGATAAATGTTATACGTCATTCGAAAGAAAATTTTCTGCTCTACAAGATATTGTGTTTGTTTTTACGTTACATATATTATTTTATTTGATTACAAGCCTTCAAAATGGACGAAAGTGAGCATTTTCGACACATCCTTCTGTCTGCGTTCAATCGAGGGAATAAAGCTGCCAAAGCTGCTCGCGATATTTGCGAAGGGTACGGTGAAGATGCTATGAATAAAAGGACAGCTCGTCAATGGTTTTTGCGTTTCATACAATAGCAAAAGCTTATTTAATCCTTAAACCTGTTATCAAAAATAAAATATTTTTTTTGTAAAACTATTTTTGAGATGTTTTATAAAGCTTCATAGTGCAAATGTGAGTGGAACAGATTGAAGAGACCAAAGCATAGTGAATGATATTTTGAAAGAAGGAGACTTAAAAAAGTTAGAGAAATCGTAGAAGTTGTTTGAGATAGGGTATAATAATGTAGACGAGCCAAAATGTGTGCCACGATAAGAAAATACCGCGACAGAGGATCGGCGTGATGGTATATATATTATGGTTACTTTGGTATTAATGTAGGAAGCGACCCTTGCGTTTTTCCTTAACAGCTAGAAAAACCAATCAAAAGATCATTGAAGACTTTAGAGTTGAGACTCGTCTCGTTGCAAGAATTCCTTTATGATATTAATTGATTTTGGTATTTATATTGCAGAAAACCATTTTTAAACAGAATGGATTCTATCGTAAAGGTTTTAAAAAACTCTCAAATATAAAATTAAATATCTTAAATGTTTAAAAAATCTATTAAAAATTAAATGTCTAAAAATCTTCACAATAAACTTAAATTTAACTAACAGGCCTGTTTTGTTTTACAAAAGCAATGTACAGTGTGATAACGTTTTTGTAAAGCGAAACAGACCTGTCATTTTAATTGTATATTATTATATAGAAAATCTTATGGTACTAGTGAGGTGCATGGCCGCGCGGTTACGCACTGGACTTCAGTTCGAACACCACGCTGTGCTATTCTCCTCGAGTAACACGTGCATTTTTTCCCGCCTAGTATTCGGAGATATAAGGATACCTATGACTTAGGTCATATCTATTCTTTAAAAAAAAATCACAGATGAAAGTTAAAACTTTGATTTTTTAATGTCAAAAGGAGCAGAGGCCGAACACTTATCCGAAAGAATCACAAAATGAAAAAGGTACGGTAATGATAATTTCAGGAGCTAATATATGGAACATGAGTCAATTTTGAAAGAGAGTATATTAATTGATCATGGTGATCACGATCATCAGAATTAAGGAGACAACCAAGAAGCAAATCAACATTGAAAAAAGAAGATTTGCTCTTGAAGTATTTAAATATAAAATTGTATAATAACATTCGCCAACGAAAGTTGTTTGGTTTAATATATTGTTTCTCAACTATTTAACCGTATTTACTTTGCGACTCCCCAAAAAATTAAAAAATTAGACTTCGCTAACCCCCCTGTTACAACTTGCACATTATATTTTGTTTATATCATAAATATTTAAGACATTAACATTGTGGAGGTTTAAAGACATTTCAATTTGTTTTATCAAACAATGTTTCTTCTTCTTCCCAGTGTCATGTCACGTCCCCCCAACGTTGAATATCACCTGAGAGTAGACATTTTTGTCCTTGGCAACCCGAAAAAGATATTCAACGCCCCTTATGGCAGTCCAATCACGTATATTGCAGAGCCAGGATATTTGCCTCCTGCCAACACCTCTTCTATTTTGCCTTGGATGATCAGGTGTAGTAATTTGTACTTTCCTCCTCTAAGTACATGACCCAAGTAGGACACCTTTCGGATTATAATATTAGTCAGCAACTCTCTATCAACTTTTGCTTTTTGAAGAACCCTTGTGTTTATTCCATTTTTTGTAACGGTATAACCCTGCTGGTTTCAAAGCTTTCATCTCATCATCAAGAGATCACAAACAATTCTTGTTTGTGCTCCACTGATGATGAGGTGAAAGCCTTGAAACCGGTAGGGTTATACCGTCATAAAAAAGTGGAATAAACAGTGTTTGATAAAACAAATTACAACTTGTATATTGTTTAATAATGATTTTGTATGTATTGTTTTAAATAAATTTGTCCGTTTTAGTTTCAGATAATGTGTTATTTCCCTTTTGTACACTTAAGTTAATTTTATTTTCACGACTTCCTGATATTTCATCGAAATTCCTCTGGGGTAGCGACCCACAGGTAGAAAAACGATAGATTATTTGAAAAAAAAAACTGAAATATTAATGATATATTGAATGTTTCACGAATTCGAAGCTTTATTGCTGGTAATATATTATTAAACATTTTAATCTATCAATCAACTGCCCCGAGTTTAATTTCGGACGGATGGCAGACTAGTTTAAGTTTATAATGGTTTTATTTCACCCAGAGTCGATGCCGAGCTTAAAATAACATCCTACATTTTTTATGCAATCAATCAATGATTCTACAAAAGTTGTCGAAATGTTGATTTTATGGAATATAGAATAATGTTTATAGTTCGGAAATTCTAGGATGAGTCCTGTGACAGCTCACAAATTTGCCCCAATACAACCTTGTAACGATGTTCAGTAATTTTAATTATTTTATCAATGTTAATATAAGACTCAATTCTAATAAATAGCAAGTTATTTAGGTAAATACATTACATAAGGTTGTATTGGGGCAAATTTGTGAGTTGTCATAGGGCTCATCCTAGAATTTCCGAACTATAGTGTATCAAATTGAAGCAACAGCATGTTGGTCTCTTTTTAAAGGACATTCAATTATATTACAAGGTATTCCACGAATCCACAATGTTTAAAACTTGTGTGTTCCATGAATTGGAGAGAGATTACTGGAGATTAAACCACACACGTCCGGCAGCCGGTGCAGCGCCATACTGAATAAACACTAATACACCAGGGGAACAGATGTGACTGCGGAAATTATGGAGGCATTCCTAGATAACATGAAATATATGTGGCGAATGCCGGGAATTGGGCAAAAACCAGTCGACGCCGCTTGCACTACTTTAGCTGTTCAACTCTACTTACATTCTGAAATTGAAAAACTGGCAAATGCGAACTGTTTGTGTTGAACGAAAGGTGTGGTTTTTTCAAACCATATTAAATTATGCTTTTTAAACATCCAAGTACCTCGCAGTATTTTTGAAGTGAAACTTTTATAGGCGCGTTAGTGTTATGGCCTTTTGCAACGAAAACACTTTTAGAATTTCAACTGTGTAATTTTATTTGTATAATTGTTGAATTACATTGAAGTATAATATAAACAGTATTATAGAAATAATAAAAACGATGATGTTAACATCGTAGTGGCTTTAAGAATAATGATTCCTGCCTCAGATATGACGTCCTATTTAAAGCAAAGATAACCATACGCACGCTTCGATAGGTTAAAAAGGAATGTTTCGGGTATGTTATATTTACCCTTAAGGTCAAATTGATATCAAGCGATTTATCTCGTTCGCAATTTTCTTTCATTTAGTGATACCAAATCTTCATTGAATTTGGAAAGATAACCGCCAACAAGATAATAAATTCAAAGATAATACATTGAGTTAAGTTTGACATACATGTGATATCACTAATATTTATAGGTTTTAGATTACATAGTACAGATATGGTTTACATCGATAAGCTTAACATTGGTTTGCATGATAACTTATAATATTTATTGGAAGTGGATAAGAGTATACGATAAGATAACATATTAACATTGGTAGAGATACATTACAGTAGGGCCTGAACGTCACGAAAAGTGAAACGGTGTATTATATTATTAAATTATTATTTATCATTATTGAATATTTTATTTCTTAGTATTAATAATTATTTATTATGAATAATAGTTAATATGATTTTAATATTATTAAATGTATTATATTATTATTTAAAATTCATGTTTATTATTAAAATTAATATTTATTATCAAAATTATTATTATTGATTATTGAAAATAAAAAGAATAATATTTTTTTGTAATTTATTATTTTTATATTAATATATTTATTAATTTTATTCTATATTAAATTGATTTATTTTGTTTAATATTTATTTTAATATATATTTAATAAATATGTTATTATAACATAAATAATTATTTTATTATTATATTATAATTAATTATAATATAATTAATTAATAATTTAATATATAAATATAATTAATAATATATTATTAATAGTAAATTAATAATTAAATAATTCTTGACAAATAATTAATTTAATAATAACATAAAATATTTAATATTAAAAAATATAAATTTAATATTAAGTGTATTACATTATTATAAAAATCATTGTTTATTATCAAAATTATTATTATTTATTATTAAAAATTAAAACATTTTTTTAAATTTAATTAAGAGAGATTTTCTTGAATGAAATTCCACATTACCATTTTTTATTGAATTAAGAGAGATTTTCTTAAATTAAAGTCCACATAACCATTTCCTAATCCTAAAAAAATTAAATCGTTAACAAATGGAAAAAAAGCAATGCACAAAATCCACTTTTTCTAGGAGCTAAGAAGTTTCACTTCTACCACGCGAGAGTCTCACGAATCTGATTTTTTTCTATAGATTATAACGGCTTCCGTTATTTTTAATAACTTTATTTTTTAAAAGTTAACAATTTGTGAACCATACAAATATATAATTTAAACGTTCGATAAGAATAGAATAACAATTTATATAGCACCGTTAAGAGAGTAGACTCTCCTCAAGGGCGCTACGACTTTGGACTCGGACACCTTATTATTGACAGATTAAATATATTCCATAATAAATATATATAACTTTACTGTAAGACTAGGAAGGTAATGGATACTGCCATCAGATAACGCACTTCTATCTGCATATGCTCAGAAAAATATATTTGCTTAGTAAACTGCAGAAAACTTACCAAAAAAGACGAACTGCAAAGAAAACTTGGTAGATCGATACGTGATAATAATATCGATCGATCGATCCGACCGAATCGATCGACTACACAAGTAAGTAACAATCAAATCCAAATTTCGCGGGCCCCAAACCATCAGCGTCTTACTAATTAGGTCTCGAAAGTCGTTAATGTAATGTTGCAATGATTGAAAACAAAAAGCTTTTATGATTTTTTTTACCATTTCAATATTGTTATTTGTTTGATTAAACACTTTATGTGACGGTATACCCTACTGGTTTCAAGGTTTTCACCTCATCATTAAGGGATTACAAACAAGATTTATTTGTCTTATTTGTACTCCCTGGATGATTAGATAAAAGCCTTGAAACCGGTAGGGTTATACCGTTACAAAAAGTGGAATAAACAGTGTTTGATAAAACAAATTACAATGTCTTTAAACCTCCACAATGTTAATTCCCAAACTATAAATAATACATTTTAATATAATTTCTGAAATTATATATTGATTAAAAAAAGTGTAATATAACACAAAGATTAAGCCATTAAAAAGATATTTATATTCCATAACAATATATTATATTTTCAAGTTTCTTTAAAACGGTTGTCGAAAAATAATAAAAAAACTCATTAAGAAATATTTGATGACTGATTCCCCCACAAAACAAAATAGATCATTTTCAGATATTAAGCATGTCGAATGGTTTTCAACTTAGAATTTAAAATACACATTTAAATTGTGTAGACGGGAAAAATAGTCATTGAAGTCACAAATATATAATCAAGTTGTTGACACGTGTAAAAAACAAATATAAATCAATAATCAAGTTGTCCATACGTTTAAAGGCTTAGGTTTTTACGATATTCAACGTTCTATTTTACATTGTAATTTGTTTTATCAAACACTGTTTATTCCACTTATATGTAACGGTATAACGGTAAACAAGTGTTGTTTGTACTCCCCTGATATAAATCGAAAACCTTGAAACCGGTAGGGTTATACCATTACATAAAGTAGAATAAACAGTGTTTGATAAAACAAATAACAATGTATTTAAACTTCCACAGTGTAAATGCCTTAACCATGAACAATATATTTTATTTAGTTAATTTTGTTATGTTTTAGTAGAAAACAGTTTATATACAAAGCATAAAAAATTTAACATTACTAAATAAAGACCAACGTATTTATTAATTTAACACTTTTATTTAAAATACAATCTGACGGGCTTATTACCAGGCGGCAACCTCTTCCGACCAACCAGACAAAAGTAAATGAAGAAAGTTACATGGTTGCATAAATCATTCAAATGAATATCCATCCCCCACGAAATCCACAAACACATACGTGAGCATATGCCCACGAACCCCACAAAGACGGACAATCCCCGAACATTATTTTTCGTATAAAGTGAGATATCACCAATCAAAAGAAAGGAAAGGGATGGTGGAGAGGAAAGGAAAAGAAAAATCGGGAATGAAACACGTTATTTTACTGACTAGAAATTAAGAGTTTTTTCAGTCGCTTATTAAAGCATGGCAAGGACAAAGCGAGTCTCATATTGGTTTGTAACGGATTCCAGAGTCTCACTGTATTATTCATTTAAAAAATATAAACAGTAATCCCTCCGTTTACACGGAACACTACTACCCTCACTTTTTTCACTCACTTTCCACGTTTTTCTATAGCATGAATTTTTCTCTTTTCAGCATTTTTCCACATTCGCGTTTCATTTCCATATATCAAAGTTCATGACATTTAAAAATTCATATCACATTCAAATAATTTTGTTTGTTTGTAACATATTAGTTTCCCATATACCAGCACACTTCGTTATGTTATGTCACCAATTATTTCATATCACTCATTCATTCTCTAAAAGAAATGTTGAAATTCAAAATCAATTGATATGATTATTACAAAGTGGATTAATATGATTATTATAAAATGGATTAATAAGATTATTAAAAAATGGATTTATATGATTATTACAAAATGGATTAATATGAAACACAAAAGAAAAACAACTATAAGTTTTACATTACGTGAATCTAGAAAAGGAATGAGGAAAAATATTTTTATTTATTTAACGCTTTAGAGTTAATGGTGAATGAATTGAAAAGGAAAAATAAAAAAAAAGTGTTTTTCCTCTTCGTTCCGCGAATTTGTTGATCTCCCTTCATAAATACATTCCACAGAATACGAATGGACGCAATATATTGCAACTTCATATTTAACTTTAGAATCTCACTCTAATGCCCGCTTTCAGACACGATTAAAAAAACCTTTTAATTTTTTTTGATCTTATGGCTCTTGACAACCTTCGTGGCCTAGTTTCTAAGTCTATTGACAGATCCGGGGTTGTGGATTCAATTCGTGGTGGAACCTAAATTAAAAAAGAATCAAGACTGGTTCATACTTAACGTGTCTTTAGCATTTTGCTGGTTAGTTGGAAAAGATTGCCAGATGGAAATTACACGCCAAGCTGTACTGTATTTATCAAAAGTATTATAGTTTAAATAGGCCAAAACCCTTACAATGGTTGTCGTCAAAGAAAGAATACGAGAATTGAATTTTGAATACAAGAGAGTGAGAGAGGAATACTTCGAAATTTGAATCTCGGTGGGTCCGTGATAATTTTTTTGACGGTGTATAAATGATATACATATAAACAAATTATATATTTATGAATATATATATTTTCATAAATGTAGAATTTGTTTTATTTCCGTCAATATTTCACGGGATGCAACTAGTAATACAATATTCGCGTTATCCACGCGTATAGCGCCAGTTTTATTTTATGAAATCCATTGTAGGGGTCTATGGCCGAGCGGTAGCATTTCACATTTGAAGGTCGCCTGTTCAAATCCCACGCTGTGCTACAACCTTTGAATGAAACAGATGTTTATTTCCGCCTAGTGTTCGTGGAGTATAATTATACTTATGACTTCGATAATTTATTTTCTTTCAAAAAGAGAAAATAAAACGTGCAGGTGTGCTCCGATCATCTCAATTCAGCATGGCATCGGATCTAGTACAGCTGGTGAGTATGCTGGTGTGCAACAGCTTACTCACAGAAAATAAAAGAAGTAAGAAATGAAAACTCCTCTGAATTGCTGTTGGAATGGCGAGGAGATCCTCGACTACGAGACCCAGCAATGACGATGACGACTGTATTTTAGTTTTATTATTCATAGTACAACCTAATATGGGTTTACTGTCCCGTGTAAATTGCTCCCAACTAACCAAAAACTCCTGAAAAAAGCCTACCTGGCTTGTAGGAAAAAAAAGCAATACCAAAGGGAATCGAACTCGTAATACCTAAGCTGGGAGACGTCCCACGAATTCAAAACACGGAAATCACCAGCTAAGCCCCATCTACATCAAGTGTAGTAAATTGGCTATGAAATTGTTTCGTGTCTTACAGCTAAATATATAAATATAATTTACAAAAAAAAAAAAAAAAGAGAAAAAGTATAAAGCTTTGTCAAAATTCATTTTAAAGCTCCTCAAAATGAAGCTTTGTCAAAATTCATTTTAACCTTTTCACCGCGTTAAAAATCAAATTCCACGAATCCTGTGCGCGGTACAATTTCAGCGTTTTTTAATTTCTAAGTTTAAACACATATTTTGTTTAGACCCACTGATATTTGATTACAACACCAAGTAAACATGACACTTAAGTAATTTTCTGATAATAAATAATAGTCATTACTCTTAAGGAGACTCATTAAATAAAGGAGATAAACTTAACATTACGTAAAATAAACAAAGGAATGCTACGATCAAATCAATGCTTCATGACACTCACCCAATCAAATGCATATAGCACTAGTAATGTTTATTTACGTAAGAGAGACTTAGTAATGTTTATTTACGTAAGAGAGACTCATCGCAGGACTCGATCCGCGCGACAGGTCGTTAATGCTGGAAATATTGAGAAACCAAAAAAATTCGGCGCTCTGTTTATTCAACAATATCTCATAAACTAATATATTAATTGACAAGGTTTTCAGAGATGTCGCTAGAATAAAGATTATTTTAAATTTTTATTCCGGTTTTGTGTTATTTTTTTTAAGTATTTGTGATTTGAAACTTGGATTGTCGTCAGATCACAGGCGTTTGTGCTCCCCGCGGGGAACACGTTAAAGCTCCTCAAAATATTAGACACCGGATCACAATTCAAAGTAAAAATAAAAATTCTTCAGAAATGCTCTTTGAAGACATTTTTATATACGTGACGCCGATTTGACGAGATAAAAATTCCTGATCCTTATAAATTTTTCCATTTGTATTCATACAGGATGGAAAAAAAATATAAAACACGTGTATCGGGACATAACCTCATTTTCTAGTAGGCATTCAGCCGATGAGCCGTAAATCTATATTCCGTAAGAATTTTTCAAA
Organism: Odontocerum albicorne; assembly: GCA_949825065.1. Classification (NCBI taxonomy): domain Eukaryota; kingdom Metazoa; phylum Arthropoda; class Insecta; order Trichoptera; family Odontoceridae; genus Odontocerum; species Odontocerum albicorne. Next base: position 8,759,945 of record OX463849.1, on the reverse strand, counting down.
TTATTGTCACGTACGAGGTTTGCCCGTGTCTATTGTCCCAGTAGCGATGCAATATTCATTTTTAGAGGGTCATGAATGTGTACGCAAGCCACCGCAACGGAAAATATCCAACAGTTTACAGATATAAAGGAAGAGATTTCAAAGTGAGAAAGAAAGTAAAGGATAATTTTTTTTTACAAACTTTCGGAAAGTTTTTAATAATTTTTTTTCTGTGATTAATGCATAATATTTTTTTATAATTTTTAAAACTACTTGAATATAAAAAAAGTTTATATTTTGATCTCCTTGGCCTACTTGATAAGACATCTGACTGTCAGCTCAGGGGTTGAGAGTTCGATATCCGTTGATTCCCAGTTTAAAAAAAAAGGTTCAAGTCACGTGATCACTAAAGGCTTGTTTAACACATTTTCGATCCGTTATTTATTATTTAGTATTTGTATATTTATAATGGATAATCTGATTTCTTTTCTTTTTTATTGTTATTATTGTAAATATTTTTGAATCGTGACTTATGTGAAAAATACAAATAAACTGAAAAAGGTAACGAAAATCCGTTAGTTTTTTTTAGTTAAATAAACTAAATACATAAAACGCATAATGGTTATTAACGGCCGAAAATATCGATTTAACTATAAATTTGAATATCAAAACTTGGCAGTGAGATTTAGATGCAGCTTTCTGAGGATGTCAACTCTGCACTTAAGCTGTTTATTCTCCACGGGAAAAGCTCTCAGTAAGAGCAAATGTGCCCCCAAGTTCAAGAAAAATCAACAAAGGTTGTGATTTTTACAAGTGGTTAAAATATTTTGTGTTGAGGTAATCATGTCATAAAATAGACATGTGATGTCCTGCCCATAGCTGTTGAGGTAATCATGACATAAAATAGACATGTGATGTCCTGCCCATAGCTGTTGAGGTAATCATGACATAAAATAGACATGTGATGTCCTGCCCATAGCTGTTGAGGTAATCATGACATAAAATAGACATGTGATTTCATCCCCGTAGCTGTTGAGGTAATCATGACATAAAATAGACATGTGATGTCCTCCCCGTAGCTGTTGAGGTAATCATGACGTAAAATAGACATGTGATGCCCTGCCCACAGCTGTTGAGGTAATCATGGTATAAAATAAAACATAGTATTTTCAAAAGTCTAATATTAGATTAGAGAATTCTACAAAGAGTGTTTAGTAGGTCTTTAGAAACTCTCGTTTGAAGAGAGTCTCACTTAATATGAAACAAATTCAAGATATAAAATAGTGTGAAGATAAAGTACTATAGAAATATTAAGAAATATATCGAAATAAACAGATAAAGGGATATACACTTCAACTGGACTGTAAGACTATTCCTCATTGATCCCAGAATAGGCACGTTTAATATACAAACAGCTTTTCAGCCTCAACCTTATTGAATAAGGGCTACAGAAAACGAATATGGTAAAAGTAAAAAATAATTTTGCACCTAGCTATAAACCAGTAAATAAAACCTTCATTACGTTTTATAACATCCAATATTTGATTTTTAATTGAATTCAAACCATATAGTCAATATCGAAATTATCATAACAGGAAATAATCAAACGTTTGTTTGGCCTCAACAAAACACGAAAGTCATTTTGTTTTCACAGAAAATATTTTAAGGACATTTCCCATGTTTTAGGAATACGTTGTAAAATTTAATCGTTATGGGATTCCGATATAACAACGTCTACATTAATATTCCTAAAATAATACTCGCTTTGGACTGCTCATGGAAGGGTTTTTATATACAGTGTGTCCTTTATCGATGAACGGTTAACTTTATGACCATTTCATTTATCCAGTTATTTTTTTATTATTTATGATGATAACGAAATTTGATTATTGGGGGATAACAGATTAAATCTTCAGTGATCTAATATTATAAAAACACCGTTGATGATAATAACAAAATTTAGTTATTTAGAAGATTTTTTTTAAATATTCCCATTTAACGTGAAAGAAAATGTGTATTATTTAAAATAGTGGTCTAGATTTTTTAAGACAGCGTTTTGAAATAATATCTAATGAGACCTATAGGGTTTTCTGCGTAGTCCAGTTATTTCATTATATTGAATGCACCGATTTTAGCCATAGAATAATGAAATGTCTGTAGGAACCACGGTCGTCCCTGAATATTGTCAACACGCACGGTCAACGACCGACGAACCGACCTTCGGACATGTCCAAAGGTCGCATACCAGAACATTAATATTGTTTAACCGCAAATACTATTTACGTTACATTCCACAGTAGAAAGAGAACGCATCGCGCTGTCTCACCGTTTTCGTCAACAAATTATCTACCCACTATATTATTCGCAACGTCTGCAACCACCTCTGCACGCGCAGGAGTGAGATAAAAATATATCGCGGACGCGCTCACGCGCCCCGTTTTGAAATGTATATATACCTACTTATCGATAAATAAAGAATCACTTATTATTAATCACTTGACCATTCATCGCTGTTTACTATTCATTGATTATTCACTCTCACTTTCCGCATTGCTAATCGAGGTATTTTATTTAATACCAAACAACAATCGTAATCATCAGCACGTCCTACTAGGACATCCGCTAAATGTCTTTGAAAAGAGCAATATTTTAAACTGAATTAAAAATTTCTGTATCACATTATGTATTAAATCAACGATGCTACCAGTATAGCAAGAAATGGCTAATGTTTCATGTGAAATAGTTCATATGAAAAAAAATCTGCGTATTTTTAAAAATAAGGCCGCAATCAACCACCTTACATGTTAATAAAAATAAAGAATTGAACATTGTTTTAAAACCTAAAAAGTGAACTAGTGAATTTACATAACTTTTATTTATAATATTTATTAATGAATTTCGAAAAGTGCTAAATCAAAATCCTCATAACAAGAAAGACTTTACAATTATAAAATATCATCGCTGACGTGTTCTAATAGATAATTAATAATCATAACATAAGTATGTTATGAAAGAAATTTCTCGACCCAGGAACCGAAGTCAAGTGCAGAATTGAATCATCTCGTGCGGCTTTTAATAAAATGAGAAGCGTATTCTGCGATGATAATCTAAACTTGAAACTTCGACAACGGTTAGTCAAATGCTACGTTTGGTCAGTGTTATTACATGGAGTGGAATCATGGACCCTCAAAGTTGGTACTATGAACCGACTGGAAGCATTCGACACGTGGAAGCACCGGAGGATGCTATGGATACCCTAGACGGATATGGTCAGCTACACAAGGGTTCTTCAAAGAGCCAAAGTTGATGGAGAGTTTCTGACTAATATTAAAATCCGAAAGGTGTCCTACTTGGGTCATGTACTTAGAGGAGCAAAGTACAAATTACTGCACCTGATCATCTAAGGGAAAATAGAGGGTCGAAGAGGTGTTAGCAGGAGACAAATATCCTGGCTCCGCAATATACGTGATTGGCCTGGTATAAGGAGCGTTGGGGATTTTTTTCGGGCTGCCGAAGACAAAGATGCCTCCTGTCAGGTGATATTCAACGTAAGGGGGACCTGACATGGCACTGAGAAAAAGTAAAAGTATGTTTGTTTAGCACTCAGACTTCCCGGTTTCGATCCACGATGTATACCAGTTGTATTTGATAAATTGCCATACTTCATCAAAGTGCCTTGTGGATATCTTACCATTTCATCAAAGTACCTTATATCTATCTTATCATTTCATCAAAATGCCTTGTAGCTATCTTACCATTTTAATTCATTCTTTTAAATCCCAGTTATCTTTTAAATTGGTTTATTAATGGGTACTAAAACCTATTTACTCAAACAAACTCTTCTAATATGATAGTCCACAACAGTATTCTCGTACTGATATATGCGAGTGAAACGTGGACATAGATAAATATTAAAATGAGCCGAATAAGCGCTATGGAAATGCGAGCACTAAGAAAAATGCATGACGTGACAACGTTTAACAGAATACTAAAAGAATTGATTAGGAATGAATGTGAACTCAAGGCTGACGCATTCAATATAATGAAGAAGAAAACAATGAATTTTTTTGTCATGAAGAACGAAATAATGAAAAAAGGCTTTTCAAAAAATGCAGTACCAAAAATGTGAAGTAAAAGAGGAAGAAGATCAAGAAAATTATGGTTGAAAAAGGGAATGATATTTTTAAAGAAGTCAAAGAAATTGTACGAGTCGTATAAGAAGATGTATGGATATATAAGAGGCAAAAGATATGTAAATATAGGAAAGTCTAGCACTCTATCTTCTCTGCCTACCCCGACAGGGAAATCGCGTAATGGTGTGTTTTTATTAGAACCCAATAATATTCATCGAATTAGAGTCCAATAATATTTATCGAATTAGAGTCTAATAATATTTATTGTATTAGAGCCGGAAATAGATGTTTAAAGAACACTATCTGGAAAAACAAGTATATGAACATCCAAAGCAAGGTGAGGATATACAAGACCTGTGTCCGTCTTATAATGACATACAACATAGAGTCCAGAGCCGACACTGTCAGAACCAAAAACCTCCTACGAACCAGCGAAATGAAGGTACTCAGGAGTATCGCTGGCAAAACCCTTCGTGAGAGAGTACGAAACACAGAAATCCGAAGGAAGTGCGAAGTTGAAGATATTGTCAGACGAGGACGACAGAGAAGAAGGTTCTGGAACGAACACGTATCCAGAATGGCGGAACTAAGAGCCGTAAGAATGGCCAGGGACAGTATCCCCCAATCAAGCAGACCTCCAGGACCACCTCCCAAAATATGGAAAGACAGCTGGCAGTCGACATCACAAGAGGGAAACAATGATGCAGGACAATAACAGGCCTAAAAGAAGAAGAAGTATTAGAGCCCTATAACTTTGAATCTATACTTAATTCTTAATCATAAATTCAATTCAAGAGACATCCTTTATTTAAGCCAAACCGTTGAATATCCATTTTATGATCATTTACGAAGAAAATGTTGTAAATTGTGGATTACTTAATATTTTAATTTATTTTCTACGAAGCGGTATTAGAATTGGCGAATAAGTAAAATTACATACCAAGGAACGAAATCATATCGCTAAATCAAGAATGCTTCGCAATTACAAATGGAAATAGCGTAAACGAAAATGCGTTTGTAGCATGCCAAGTTTTGGGTGAAGAGTTATCGCTCGAATTTATTATGAATGAGTTATTACGTATGGTTTGATTCAATTTATTTCATATACACGGAAAAGGCGGCAACCGATGATCAATTTTCCATTGTTGGTCATTGCAGAGATTCTGAGATAAGTTCTATCATTAGCAATATAAATCTGAAGGTTTTTATGGTTAAATAGATTCCTTCATATAAAAAAATATACCACCAAAGTGTTGGGAAACCACATCTGAGGAATTCATCTTTTATCTTAAGGCGCAATTCCACTGAGGCAACATTGAGACAACATGTAGCATGCGGCATTGACGCATGCTACACATAGTCTTTCAATCGAAGGAACACGAAGCGACAAGAAGCAAGTATCTTTGTAGCATGCTACATTTTGATTGTTGTTGCCGAGACGCATGGGTCACCTTTCGACATGTTTCAGCGTGTCGAACAATGTCGCCGTTATCCGGAAGTCAGCAGATCGGTGCGGCTTGTAGCGTGCGACATGGAGTGGAATATTGATAAAACTACCTTGTTTATTGAAGATTATCATAATTCACCGTAGTTATGGAATAATAAAATAAGTTATTATAAAGACAACAGGATTAAAAATGATAAACTGAACCAGTTAGCGAGTAAATACGATTGCACTGTAATCGACGTAAAAACAATCAAGAATTGGCGTTCAGCTCCAGCTAATTCTCTTCTCCAGCACCGTGGCTTTCTTTTTTTTCTACGATTCAAAACTATAATCAAATATGCAACGGCATCGATCGTTTGTAAATACATAATGTACCAAACTGACGTTGCCTACATGTAATTGCTTAAGACGCATGCTACACTTATTGACGACAAAGCGCATGCGACTCGGGGAATCAAAATTCGCATGCGACATTGTTAGAATTTGTGGCACATAGTCGCACACCTAGGAACAGGCAACACTAGGAAACATGTCGCATGCCTCATGTCGTTCAGTGTTGCCTCAGTCGAATTGAGCCTTTAGACCCAAGCACAAAGAAAGTAAGATGAAGCTTATCATATGTATTTTAAGGCTTTCGCGGTTCTTCGTATCAACTGGATAAGATTTTATCGCGTTTTTTTTACTTTTGATGCCGATGTTTCGAACACATTGCAGTTTTCATCATTAAAGCTTGATCGTAGTCAACTTCGTCATAAGTGGATGCACACCGGAAACCGCTGACCTACAGCCGAGCATCAACCGCAACGTGAGCACATGAATCCGTCCTGGTTCGCCACTGTACCATTAACACGTGGTTCCTTTTCACTGCGGAAGAACAATCAGTGTTGAAAATTTTGTTCATTTTCATTTCGTTGTCGCTTTGATATGATTATAGGATAACGTGCTAATTTAAGTCTGTTGGCATCATTAGCCAAACCACTCGGTTAAATACTCCGAAAAACTTTATCCGAGTTGAGGGTCAGAACAGAAGGATTTCGGATGTGGTGATTCAATTAGATAATTCTCCGCATCTGCATTTATTTAAAAAAAGCATACTCGGTAAAAGAAAATAAAAAAAAAAACATTCCAATAGAAGACGAACTACAAAGAAACCTTTGTAGATATTCTGATTTATGACAGTTATAGTACATACTCGACATTGTAATTGCTCATCGGTTATTACAGTCTACCAAAATTGGATCGAGTGTGGAGTACATCATATATACTATACATATACGAGTATATGATATAAATTATTAATATCAAATTATAAATTTTAATAAGACCACCTTAAAAGGGTTATCTTCAACTGCTTTCTAAAACTACGCACGCCACTCATATCTCTAACACACATCTGCTCTTTCCGATTTTGGACTGTGCGGACGTCTGTTATTTGAATGTAACAGAGGAACAGCTGGACACATTACAGCGTCTTCAAAATGTGTGTCTAAGATTTGTTATCAACCTATGAAAGTACGATCATATAAATTCATACCAGAAGGCATTGAACTGGTTGAATGTTAGAAATAGACGCCAAATTCACATACTGTATCTATTGTATAATATCCTTAACTGTCTCGCCACCCCCTCTTATCTCGCTGAGAATTTTCAGCGTCTTTCCAATCATGGATTAGTGCTACGCTCAAACAGAGATTGCCTATTGACCTTTCCAGTTCACCGCTCCTCTTTTTTTACGTCGTCCTTCACTGTCAACTGTGTTCATTTTGTATACCGTATCTTAGAGTATTAAATACCACCTACGTACAACATTTGTATTCAGTTCATAAACGCTGGAAAAAGGATACAATAAATAAATTTGAAAAAGTAACAATGATACAAACTTTGAGAATCATTTAAACACTGCATTCAAAGGTAAACTTAATTTTTATTGCAGCATTCTCCCATTAAAGTATTTTTTTAAAATTTCAAACTCTTTTCCCAAAATAAAAATTATTAAACCAAAGTATGAAAAAAATAAAGTTTAACAACTTTCAGGAATTAAACAAACGTTCATTGCTCTCATTACTTGTCTTCTCAGAACGGATAACAGGGTCGTCAGATTTTTTATTTTTTTATTAAAAGAAAAATAAATAACATTTTTACATAATTTGGTGTAGCACTGTTTCCAAATCATTACGATAACCTCAAGAGCGCTTCTAAATTAGCTCACCAAAAAATAAGGAAGAATAAGGGTGCCAATATAACTTATAAGAGCACCATCTGGTTAGCTAGCACGTACATTAATTCTGATGTAAAATGACGTATGAGTTAATTCAGCCTGGGTATGAATCCGCCAGGAATCGAATCCTAGGGTGTCCGCTTGCTTTTGATTTTTACTATTAGACTACGGTCGCTTACTTTTTATTTAATCCCATGAACTTTTAATAACTAAATGAAACATTGCTAACAATTTGAAAGGAACACCAACATTCCGCACAGTTATTTGAATTATTAAAAAAAAAAACATGTTAAACACGTGAAAATATGTGCTCAATAATTATTTTAAAACTGTTTTTTTTAATAAACACTGCAGTGTTGAATGAATGCTGTTAAAATGGTGAAATTATAAAATTAAATGGGGTGATAATGTATGTAATGCACGAAAAAAATATTTCACTTAAACATATTAACAAACTTTGTAATTTGTTTTATCAAACACTGTTAATGTAACGTTTTAACTCCACCGGTTTCAGGGTTTTCCCCTAATCATCAGGGGAGCGCTAACAAGTATTATTTGTGCTTCATCCTTGATGAGGTGAAAGCTTTGTACCGGTAGGGTTATACCGTTATACGAAGTAGAATAAACGGTGTTTGATGAAACAAATTACAATGTATTTAAACCTCCACAACGTTAATGCCTTAACTATAAATAAAATATAAACGAACTCCTCATTTTTAAGTATTATAACCATAAAGTATAACAGCATCATTTACTTCATCTTCACTCGTCTCGGCAATGTCGATCGTCTCGTTGCTGTCACTTTTCGTATTTTTATCAAACAATATCCATATAATAAACATGAGAAAAATCTACACGAGCTAAAGAGTACCAATTTATTGGTGGTATTGGACGTCTTTATTTGTTTTGCACGCTAAAGGAACTGTCAAAATAATATGGAGGTATAGAAAAAATATGAAATATGTTAACTAAAATTTATTTTATGAAATATGGTAACTAACTTTAATTTCAACTAAAATGAAACAAAGGAGTGAATAAAACATATATTACTAAGATATTTAAATAAAATACATGCATAAAAAGGAATGCATGTTTTATATTTATTTTGATAGTTTATTTTTATATACCAAACGATTGTCAGACCCGCACTCCTCTAAGGCTCCGAATGCTGGACGATGTATAACTCTTACTCTAGGCAACTATAAAACTGCTGAAATGCGCATGCTAAGATGGTCAGCTGGTGTGTCCTTAATATACAAAATAAAAAGCTCACGCATTCGTGGAAGCCTAGGTGTTACAGACATCAACAGCAAAATGGAGGATTGAGATGGCATGGGCACGTTGGACGCAGAGCACCCGATCACATTGGGAACCAGGCAACTCCATGGATCTTCCTCGAATAACAACCAGAGAAAGACCAAAGAATTCATGGGTGGTGCAAAAAGATAACCTGATGCAGAGGCGTGGCCTAGGGGACGTAGTCCGGGACAAAAGAGCACACAACCCGATGACGAGGAGAGCTGACCCCAACAGTCTTCGCAGACAGTGAGTTGGGATGGAGCCAGGAAGAAGAAGTTTAATTCATTTTCTACGGGGATCTTGTACCAGGTATCACCCTATTTGGACCGTAAGGGGCACTTTGGACCATAATGAGCACTTTGGAACATAATACGCGTCCCAATTTAAAATCGATTTTTTAAATAAAAAGGAACCTCGCAGCCTCGAGATCAAAAAAAATGGTATATTGACATAACACCTAATAAAAACATACAATTATAATAAAACAGTTCCAACAATATTAAAGTATGCTAGTACCTACATATGTCAAAGTTCTTGCAAAAATATAAAAAAAATAAGAATATACACAGTTAGTAATACGACACGAAACTTCAAGACGGACAGCTCGCACTGCACAACACCGTATCACTTTCGATATTTGGGTGGAAAGAAAAGTACAGTGGCATTTATTAAAAAAAAAATATAATAAAAAAATCAACAAATTCATAGCTTATTCATAGTTAATTTTCATAACATCTTATTTTTTTATTTATTACCTTACATATACAAGTCAAACCCAATTATATACAAAACTTTAAAATAAACATACACTACAATTTTTTTTTTCAATAAAATATAATTGTTTCAGCAAAACAAGATCACCCAATTCTAAAGAAATACTTCTCTCTGACTTTCCCCAAACTTTTTTTGCAGAAAAAAACAAACGATACTTGACAACCCTGTGTTAAAGTCCTCGTTGACCTTCATCTATACAGAGAGTACTTTATCAGATAGAGTTGGTGCTGCAAAAGGAATGAGATAGAAGAAAAAACACGAAGAGGTGGGTTTTACGACGAGCTTTCGAGGTGTACGTCCGTTCCGCTTTGAGTGGGGGTTCATTAAATATTGAACGACTTAATTCGATACTTCCTTTTTATCCCTCGACTTCCTGTATTCACGACACACTGTTAAATGATCAGTTTTCATGACTGATTTATCTTTGAAATTGCTCAATAGATTTGAGTTGTACAGTGCATTATATTACGATTTCATTGTATATCGTACAAACTGTCGGGTTGACTGCTATGTGACCATTTTTTCAATTAACTTTCAACAACTTCTTTAGTAATTGGGTTGCAACGGACATCGAGCCCAAAATCCCTGGGTCTGAAGACAGGCATTATATTAATTATGCTATGGAAGTTAAATAAATTATGTCCGTTATAAAAATGGTCATTAACAATGAAAAAGGAGTTGAATAAAATCCTCTTTTTTATACGAGTTTTTAAAAAAATGTTTAAAATAGTTCACATGCTAATTTCATCAAAATCTTCGAAGATTAAAAAATCGCTAATAAATGGCCGATTTTTCAATCTTCTTAAACAATCGAATAATTCATTTGCTTTAAAAAATTTCTTTCAATCAACCAGAAAGCTATAAAAAAGTAGATAGGGGAAACCAGACTTTACGGTACGGTACCAACGGGAATCAATCTCGAACCGAAATCTCCGAGTCGGCAGCTAAATGTCTTACCTTTTAGGCCACGAAGGAAAATATTGTTGTTTTACAACATTATATCCGTTCTAGCGAGAAAAAAACTTACATATTTAAGTCCACGTTGAAAATTCAATGTTTAAATTAAAAGTTTTTCCTCGGATTTGAATAATTGAACATAAAAATGTTTTTTATTAAATTTCTTTCGTTGAGAGTTCCTTTTTATTTTTAAAACGCCTCTATTTCTGTGATGGAAAAAAATATTGGACAGTAAGTTGTGTGGCGGTCGCACACACGGTCAATGACCGATGAAATGACCTTTGCATTCCTTAGCAATGCAAAACAAACAATTACAAAGTCCACGCGCCGGTCATTCAACTCATAGCCGGGAGCGGACCGCATTCCATGCTGGAGCGAGAACGCACCACGCCTGTCGCGCCAGTTCCGTAAATAAATTATCACCTACATACGACATTAATCGTTTTGCTAATGCAGAAACGGGACGAAGGATATCTTGCTCGCATTCCCGCACACACGCGGGAATAGTATAAATACCTACGTTTACTAATAAAAACTCTTCTTCCGCATTGCGATCGAAAAACGTGTTTTATTTATCAACAAATCATCATCATCTGTCCCTCTAGGACACATCTCCTAAAGTTGCAATAGGGAACAAAGTCAACTAGGTATTAAATAAATATACTCAAAGCATGCTAAATTAGGATCCATCAAAATTAAAGTTTACAACTGCGTATTAGTGAGATGACATTGGTGTATGAGAGGGAAATGTGGACGTGGAAAATGAACCAAAAGAGTTGAGTAAATGCGGGGATAATGAATGCTCTGAGAAGAATTTGTGTATTGATGTATTATATAACAGAATAATAAATATAATTACTCAGAATTAATGTTAACTTAAACTGCTATGCTACATACAGTTAAAATGGCTGTTAACTAACAGCTGTCTCCCGATAACGATCTTTAACTTTTCCACGTAACCAATTCAAATAAGTTTAAGGGCACGAATGAGTGAAAATTGTATCAAATATATTTAATTTAAGAAACTTGATCATTTGAATTTCAAAACTTAAACTTATATTCCAACATTTCGTTTCCACAAAATAAATCTTAAATATTTTGAAAATGCCTTTATAGAACTTTGAAACTGAAGGTAAAATTCTCTTATTTATACACTTAAAATACCCTTTTACTTCCATCCAAGCATTCAAAATTTATTTTAAATTACTTCAACGCTCATCGTAGGTAGACTTTTATATTATTTTTGGTTCAACTAACGAAACAATTTTAGTTTTAAATGATAAAAGTTCTTTGCATGGTTCACAAGGTACATTAAAACATTCACTCTTGAATATAAATAAATCTTTTATGTAGAAAAAAATATTAAACGGGCAAAAACGTTTCTTTGCTCGTCTGTAAATATGTTAACTGGAATCCGGAGAAATATTTTTTTTCTAATGTTTAATCTTACTAAAACATAAAATATTGAAAGGGAAGAGAAATGCTGATTCCGATAAAAATAGTTGTTTTTCTCTAACAACTCGATTTGTAAGACAATATCAAATTAGTCTTTCAGAGTCGTATTATTCTTTATTTTTATATAAATATCGTTCATTTAAGCTAAGGCCACACCGAAGTGCTTCACTTAGTGCTAAGATAGGTGCTAAGTGACTAATAGACAAGTTAACTATAATAGTCATGTAGCGTGGTGCGAAGCGTGCAGAGTAGGCATTTCGATAGTATGGGGTGTGTTTGTTCGCTAGGATATGTCACTTAGCTCACAGCGTAGCCTAAGCACCAAGCGAGGCTCCTACCTGTGTGGCCGAGGCCTTAGTCAAAGACTCTTTCTTAAGGTGTCGGAGAATATATATGAAAAAAAAATTAGTACTAAAGAGCTGAAAAATTGAGAAAGATCCAGATTTGAGTCATGGAATTAACAACGGAAATTGATCTCGTAATTCCCGGTTCCGAAGACATACATCTCACCAGTGAAGATGATACCTCATCTTCACTGGTGAGGTGTATGTCTTCGGAACCGGGAATTACGAGATCAATTCCCTTTGTTAATTCCATGACTCAAATCTGGTTTTCCTTCTAGGCTTCTATAACATTTTATAAGTTGATTGAGAGAGATTGCTACATTGCTATAAACCCGCCAGGTTGTACTGTATACAACGAAAATGAAAGACAATGCAATAAAAATGCGATATTTGTTGTCTTTCCACGAGCGGTTGTGTTAATTACTGTGAGTAATGAAAAATCAAGTAGACCTTCAGGAATAACTCCAAAAAGATGGAAAGACAGCTAGCAGTCGACGTCACAAGAGGCAAATAATGATGCAGGACCATAACAGGCCAACAGGCCTAAAACAAGAAGAAGAAGATAAGAGTAATGAAAGATGAATTAATGTTTTGCAAGGCAGATAATTTAACCTTCTTTAACATTTCTTCAATTACCTAAATGGTCACCAAAAAGCTTTGCACATCTAAATTCTCATTATGCTCCGAACTAGGAAAATAAGCGATATTCGCTATATTAAGTCACATAAGTTATTTTTGTAATGCATGGTCCAATTAATAATAAAAACGCATTAAAACATAGGTATAACGAAAAGTTCTACACTCCGTAAAAATATAGAAATTGCTAAGCTTAGAATCTTATACCGCATAAGTGACACTGGCCCTGCAAGGGCTGCATTGTTTGACAATCTGATGGGCGAAGAAGAGTGGGAAGACTAACACAACTGAGATGACTCGACGGCATGATAAAGAATTGCTGCACATTGGGAGATATGTAATTAATAGGAGGTGGTAGACAACTGTGCTGATAGAGGAGGGTGGTAGACAACTCTGCAGGCAGCCAATAACCATAGTTGGTTATAGAGCAGACGATGATGATTACCTTTATAAAAACAAAATTAATAATAATAATTTTATAAAGCATGTTTTTTTGTATTATGGTGTTTGAATATATATAAAAATTGCAATTTAATAAAAAAATATGTGAATTAAATATTTTAACAATAAACGATCATTTACTTATTTCTATATTTTTGTTTATTTAATTCCTGACACAGCAGTGTCTTGTATAACATGAAAACAATAAATAACACACAAGAATTAACAACATTAAAACAATTTATTTTAAACTATTATGAAGCTATAGTAAAACAGTAGCAATCATTACAAAATTATTGTTTAAATTAATGTTATTTTTTTAAATAACATATGTTTAAGTTTGATATATGTACTACCTTGATCAAAAAGTTTTCTGACCAGCCACCGTGTGGTGCTGCCAGTCACCCGATTGGAATTCTTTTTTTTGTTAGGTTACCACATCTATCATTGACACTTCCCTTCAAATTTCAGCGTCATAACTTGACATTTGTAAAAGTTACGCTGTACTGAGTACATCTACCTTTATGCGTGTTTTTGATTTTTTACAAGTTTGAAAATGGCATCAACTGTGCATCAACGAGTTTGCATTAAATTTTATGTGAAAAACGGATTTGACGGTCCGCAGACCTTGGAAATGTTGGAAAAGTGTTTTTCGGTGGCACGAACGCTTCAGAAGTGGTCGTGAGTCGGTCGAGGATGACGAACGCAGTGGCAGTCGAAAACCGATGAAAACATTGATAAAATCAAAGAAATGTTGCCCGAAAACCGCAAATTGACCATAAGAGAGCTGGCAGAGGACTTGAACATCGCTTATAGATTCGCTTAAGACATTTTGGTTAATGATTTGGCCCTCAGACGTGTCGCTGCATAACTGGTGCCGAAATACCTCAATTTCATGCAAAAAAAGGACCGCGTTGAAATCGCGAAAGACATGATTTCCATGACTTTTTGACCAAAAATAACACGAATACTATCCAGCAGCCTTCGAATTCACCTGATCAGGCTCCCTGCGACTTTTTCCTGTTCAACCGACTTAAAAAACAGCTTCGCGGAACGCGTTACAGTACCCGAGAGGATGTCATGAAAAAATCGAAGACGGCTCTAATGGACATACCGAAAATTGAGTTCCAGCGGTGTTTCGTGGATTGGATCAAGCGCTGGCGTAAGTGCGTTGCAGTCGATGGGGAATACTTTGAAGGGGGCCATGTCGATTTTGATGAATCAACTTGTATTTTCGATTTTATGAATAAAGTCCTAAAACTTTTTGATCAAGGTACTATGTATGTTATGATATATTACAAAATATTACCGAAATTTATCAAAGTAGGATTAAGTCATAGTGGATCACATATTTCAGATTTTATAGGGAAAAAAAGTTATATGATTGAATTGTACCATCAATGTGTTAATTGAAACATGTTGATAATAAGACTGATAATATTTAAATATGCATGTTCCATCAATGCGTTCGTTGAATCTTGTTAATAAGAAGACTTATTGTTTAAACGCGCATATTCCATCAATGCGTCAATAGAAGCTTGTAAATAAGAAAACTGATATTATTTTAACGTGCATGTTCCATCAATGCGTGAATTTAAGCGTATTATAAAAAAATACTATTATTATTTATATCTACATAACTGTGAGTTTGAATAATGTTTAAAATCATAAGTTTTTATAATTTTAAGAATCAGAAAATTGTGAAAACACGTATAAAAAATGTCAATTTAACACTTGCCTTACTGTGCTAAAAAAATCCGCCAGCCACGGTGCTGGACGCTAAGCGTCCAGTGAAAAATGTATATTTTTAATTAAAATTATGCAAAATCTGCTAGGTTATTTTTTGTAATTAGCTATAAAAATCATTTTATCATGTATTAAAACTTCGAATAATCAAATAAAATATAAGTCTTGGCCACTCGCTATCCATCACAGGGTGGCAAGTGTTAAATTAACACAAACAAAATATGTATTTCGAAAAGTGAAAATTTACAAAAAATATGTAAATTACCGTTAATACATAAAAAATGTATTTCCAATTGCGAATAATGTTAATTAAAATCAAAACATAAAAAAATTGTATTTAAAAAAATCCATTTTATCTGAAACGTTAAGGGAGTAGAAGATACGTGTATTTACTTACTTAATAAATTAGTGATTCAATTGAAATTTTCCCATCTCAGAAAGTAAAAAAACCTCCTTCGTTATTTCTATTTGAATTCTCTCCCAGTTTTTATTTTTAAACTTATAAAACGGCAATTATGAAAGGAGAAACTAGGCATACGGCAGGAATAATGCAAGTACGGACCTTGTATATAATTTTACAGACTGCGCTAAGAGGAACGTAAATAATTTAAAGAATTCAAAGAAGTATATTTTTAATACGGCTGAAACACTGAGTGCTTCTGCGGAGGAAAATTAAAAAAAAAACTACGCAGAAATTTATTCGTGCATGAAAAATATTTTTTCAGGTGAATGTTAAACAAAATTTATCGTTGATTCTACGTTTTTTCTGAATTTATCCTTGATTTCTTTGATAAATAATTGATAAGATAAAAATAAAATTTTAGGTTTCGAATACTTTCGAAAGATTATATTATTCTGTAAATACTGACATACTATCACAGGGTAGGCAGAGAGGACAGAGCGTCATACTTTCCTATCTCGACACACATCCTTCGCCTCTTCCACATCCATACGCCTTCTACGCTTTATATGACTTTTAACAATTCCTTATTTCAGAAAATTATTCCCTTGATCTAACCATTCTTTCCTAGATCTTCCTCTCACACACTTTTTATTCACATTTATACTATATATATGTTTTGTTAATCTTTATTCATTCATTCGCTACACATGGTCAAACCGTTTCAAAGTTATCTTAATCATCACATCAGCTTTAAGTTCAAATTCATCCCCGATGCATTATTCTCAATGCACGCATTTCAACATAATTTATTCGGCTCCTATCTATCATTTTCCACGTCCACATTTTACTCCCATACACCATAGTTGGCACCAAAATACAATGATATACTGTTATATTGTGCAAGTATTCGAATTATACGAGGGTGGATCAAATATAAACGAGATTTTTCTGTTTTAATTTTTTTATTTGCAGAAAGAAAAAGACCAAATACACATATTTTTTTACATAATCTGCTTTAAAAACGCAATTTTCTCAGCGGATCGGTAGTTTTTTTTATCCTGTCACCGTAAAAAGAAGTGGGTTGTGTCATCCCGCAAGGAACCCGGCATATTGATATGAATATAGTATATATACCCATAAGCTTCCCACTCAAATTTGCAATTAATATCAATAGTTAAATCATGATTATTTTTAAAACATGATATTTCGGATTCTAAAAATATCAATGTATTATATATCAGTTATATTCAATTCAATGTAGATTTATAGTCATTATTCAATTCAATGTATATTTATACATAAGAATCAATTTATATTTAATTCAATGTATATATATAGTCATTATCAACATGGAAACAATTCTCAAAAATGTATTTCAAATTTATATCTATAGATAAAATCATGATCACTGTGGAAACATGTAATTTCGGATTCTTAAATTTTTAAATCATATTGATCACAATGGTAACATGAAAATTATAATTAAATTTTTTTTAATTCAATGCCGTATCATGTTAACTAAAATTCTATAAATTTTATGTTGAAATTTTTTAAAATATGTATTTACGATACGCAATACAATATTAACAGTTCAAAAAGTAAACAAAATATGGCAGAAACATTACGAACCATTACACACAAACTCTCACCCCCAATTCGTTCCGCGTGGGTGGCTCTCGCAAAATCTGTTCACGTAAATTCAAAGCTGGGTCTAAAAGTGTACTTGTTATGAAACATGGAATTCCCTCGATAGTCGCGTTATTTCGAGACATTGGGAAATATGTTGGAGAGTGGCTAAAAAGAAAATAAGGAATATACGACATATCGACAGCAAGCTGCAGTAGAAAATAAAGTCAATAGGACACTGAAATAAATATACTTAAACAAAGCAATATCAAGATTCATCAAAATGGCACAACAGCTTATTAGTGTTAATATGTTAACAACAGCGTATTATTGTTAATATTGATGTAGGTTAGAAAAACGTGGATGGTAAAAAATAATGAACGGAGCATTTGTGTACGCATTTGGTGAAAATGTATGGATTGGCCACAATGGCAATGTCTCAATTTGTGATAAAATAACAAATTTAATTATAAATAGTGAATGTTAACTTAAAACTAATATCTTACTCGTAAGCACGATTAAAAATATCACGTTGAAGTGGTTTGGATATGTTAAACGAAAGCGCGAAAGACTGACTCAAAAATCTACAAAGTGGAAATCAATGTAAAGAATGACCTCAAGAGTTGTATTGAGCTAAATAGCCAAATACAGTATTTAAAAAAAAGTAAAAAAAACATAAGCATCTGCATGAAAAGATGTATGAACATGGATCAAGTAAAGCAAGCATATCGTGATAAGAAAGTTTGACGCTCTGTCCTTTTTTCCTAACCCAGCAGGGTGTGATGTTACATATGTACCATATGTATATGTAATTAAATCCGAATTCGGACCGAATTATAAATATTTTAACGTCCTTAATATAAAAACACTGCAGTTATTTCGTTGCGAAAAAAAAATCCCGTTAATATTCATCTCTCCTCATCGCATCCAAAGTCCTCCCGTCCGATGGAGCGATCGTTAATAATTGATTGCGGTAACGTAGAAACTAAAACACGTCCCAAGGCTATGCTAAGACGTCACTTCCATTGCAATGCTCTCTTAGCGGGTGATCTTCCTTACGTCTTCGTGTGACTGAAGAAATATAGAAGGGCTGAAACAGCACGAGATAAAAATTTACTTAACTTCTAACAAAAAATATTCGAATTCACCTGGAAGAGCTTAATATCAAGCATAATTAATGGCCGAGTGCTTAATATTAAGCATAATTAATGGTTGAGTGCTTAATATCAAGTATTATTTATGGCCGAGTGCGTTAAAAATCTCATTGATACATATAGTACATACGTAACATCACGCTGTTTGCATGTTGGGTTAGATGTAGAAGAGTAAGCGTAAAATTATCCAAGATTTTTATATTAAACATATATACTTCACAAATAATACCGAGGATTGAAATTTTAATAATAGATCGTTCAGCCAGAAGAGTTATTTTGCAATAGTGTGAGTAACACTCTGTATTACATAACTTATGTAGTGGTATTGGTTTTAGAATGCCACACGATTGGTTCGCGCAGAGCGCACGTTTGTATATCCTAGTTGTTAAAATACTCGGTGATTAGAAAAACACAACCATGTCCAAATCAGGAGTGCGATTTTTATCTAATGTAATGTATCATTAAAAAAAATCGAAAGCTTAGAATGTACTTTGTTATAACTTAAAGTTTCCTATTGTAGAATTTAGTATAACTCCATCCACTATTATTTAAAAACTTTATAATTTTGGCATTGTAATTATGATACATTAATATTTTAAATAAGCTTACATTCATTTTATTTTTATGTACAATCTAATTAAAGCTGACGAACGTTTTTAATTTATAATACTTGTACTTATATTTATTTTTTATCTTGAAAAAATTTCATTCTTGTTATTTAATGTTTCCTAGAATCTGCCATGCCTAAACAATTAATATGTGAAATAAATTTACTTTCATTTTATTTTTATGATTATTAAAATTTAAGCTGACAGCATTTTTAATTTACAAAATGCGTGTGTTTATTTCAATGTTTGAATATAAAATATTACAATATTTTAATATTTTTTTCGCTTTTTTACTTCATTAAAAAAGTAAGTGACAAGTTTTTGTAAACGCACTGTTACTCACACTATTGCAAAATGACTCTTCTGGCTGAATGATCTATATTTGTGTTTATCTCATGCAGAGTCCCGTCATGTCAGCAGGTCAGTGAAAATATTACTATTTACATAAAATATATGAAAAAAAATAATACTCGTTCCTAAATCGTTCTACCACTATCTTCCTAAAATCTGACAATGTTGAACAAAATATGATATGCCCACATTCAAGTCAACTACCGAGTAGTACTCGCGGCACATTCTTTCTACTGGATTATAGAAGCCAATGTTACTTCTTAACGTTGCTACACCAAACAAAGCAATTATTCTAAGATATCGTAACACTTAAATCAATACCTTCTAGAGTCGCGTGTAAATCCACTAGACCATTCAATACTTCATAAAGAAATACTATACAAAATCGAGAGTACACCTAAGAGCATCAAGCGATCAATGATCGATAAAAGATAACCAATCACTGTACGACCCAAGAACACTTAGCAACCCTGATCAACCTGCACAACCCTACACCTCATAAATAAAGATATTTTGCCTTTTCTACACTCATAAAACTCATTCGATTTCTCTAGCATTTTATTCGTTCATTGAAAACATATATACGAGTACATATATTTATTTTGTTAGATTTTTTTCTTTTATTCGTTCTACATGCCTAGGCCATCAAAGGTTTACAAGCATTCCTAATCTCTTCAATTCGTATTACGTCATTTATTGCCACGCAATGTTTCTTCTCAACGCGACTTTCAAGAGCATTTATTCGGTTCTTTTGAGTGTTTTCTCCACGTCCCCATTTCACTTACATACATCAATAACACCTTTATTTTTTATGAAAAATCTGACATTGCGGGACATGTTTTTCTATGTTAAAATAATTTTGTGATATAAACAAATATACTTGCACATTATCACGCGATTGTCGGTCAGAGTCGGAAAAGAGGAAATAGCACTAAATTCTTATATTATGACGCTCATCTTTCGCCTCCTCTTTATTTAACGAGGAGGCGAAGAGTTCGATTTTCCTGACTTTCGTCATTTTGTGTGTTAAAATATCTCTCTCTTTAGTCTAACCTTCCTTTTTCTTGGTCTTTTCACGTCCTTCATCTACATTTGTCCTTTATATTTGTTTCGTCAAGCTTTAATTAATTCGCTCATCGTCCAAAAACAATTTCAAATAATCATAATTGTTGTGAAAACACAAGACAACCTTCGTTACTTAGTTAGTAAGACGCCTGTCTTCCATACTAGGAGTTACGAGTTTCATTTTCATTGGTACACAGACTTTTTAAATGCAATTCTAGAATAGTTTTCACTTAAAACTTCTACAAGATTTTTCTGGTTGACTGGAAGCTGTTATCACATGGCAATCAGCCCACTAGGTTGTACTGTGTACAACGAAATGTATAATACCATTGATTGATTTACTAGAACAATATTTTTTCACTTTAAATAACGCTAAAAGTCTACCGGTTTCAAGGTTTTCACATCATCACCAGGGATCTCCAACAATACTAAATTATGCCCGGGATAGCACCGACAGACTAGACTCATTTAACTGCAAAGTTCAGACTTTAAACGGTAAACATTTGGGCTAGGGGTGGAGGGTGGAGAATGGTATATGACTTTGGTAAGCAGCGGTGAGAACTTGGGAACTATGTGTCAACCAGGGGTTTATCCTAAGGCCCTGATTTTGATATTTCCAAAATTACTCATAATACATATATCTTATTTATTTTCCTCATGATTGATATGAAAGAATTTTTCATCTTTAGATAATATGTGATTTTAATAAAATCGGCTAGAAGTCCTAATTTTACCGTTTAGTATATCGTTGCAGCCCGGATATAGTATAATTCAGTCGTATTTGAGATTCTTTTATGATGAGGTGGAGTATTCTAAGTGGAAAAAACTGTATTTTAATAAATCAATGAAAATGTATTTAAATATATAGTGTTAACCCCTAACTAATCATTGACAAAGGAATTATTTAGTTCAAGTTAAGTGACTAAGTTTTTTAACCCATTTTTTGAATCCGTATCCTCATTGTTTCTTCAGTATCGCCTTCTCCTTCGTATCATTTCATGCCAAAGGACCATACTTCACATGCAACTCTGAGTTGGTCCTCGTTGAAATATTCACAAACAATGAAGTATTCACACCATGCGCAATTTCTTCAAACAACCATATTTTCTTATTTTCAACCATTCAAACTACTATGACTTATGCACGCCCTACATATTTGTAGTATGCATAACAACGTAAGCTTTAATTTTAAGTATAAATTGGTTTTACATCATTTTATTTTATTTCAATGGAAAAATGACATTTTCATACAAATGTTAAGAAAATTCCAAGAAATTAATTTCTGAATTGATATAAAAGTAGCATTATACAATAGAAAAATCTTTTAAAAAATGCATGCACTGATATGAATACGCGATGTGACAATGTATGACAGAAAAGGGAATTAAGTTATTACAGATAAATGTGAACTTAAGACTGATGTGTTGAGTAAGGTAAAACACTCAGATGATTAGGGCATGTGGAATGAAAGAACGAAGAAAGACTATCAAAACATACATACATTAATAGTCCAAATGGGAAGTATGTTTGAATCAAGAGAATTATATTTTGAAAGAAGAAAACGCAAAAAGTCAAAGTAAACGTATGTATTGTATGAAAATGTGTATGGATGTAAAAGAGGTGAAAGATGTAACGTTAACATAAAAAAGTCTAGCATTCTGTCCTCTCTGCCAATGTTGAGAATGGAATGATGATATGTATATGTATGTAATAAAAAATAGCACAATAACAAAACAAACCCATATAATTTATGTTACTCATTCCCGAAAGACCAAATTTTTCTCTTTACCCTTGTAAGTAGTCAAGGTCATGTCAAGGTCATATCAAGGGCATGTCAAGGTAATTTCAAAGTTTATGTAACGTTGATACCGATTGCGTTATCTATGTTGTCTTTTTATGCAGGAGTAATACAAGTAAATTGTTGAAACAATACCATTGTGGAATGTCTTTTTTGCCGGGTGGATTATACGAAACGTGTTAACGTGACAAACTTAATGAGTTTCGGGATGTCGATATATTAACAAGAATGAATGTCAATATTAAATAATCTTAGATTTCAAATATTTTTCTTCTATCAGACAATGTATAAGTACCATTATGAAAAATGTTATAAATCATTTTTATGGTATACTACTGGCATCAATAGCGTATTGATTAACGTAGGCCTAAAATTTTTACGTACTGAGCTCGACTGTAATGTGTGTCGGATGTTTGTTCAGGTCGTTTTAATTAAAACGATTTAACGATGTTCATAATGAAAAAAATACATAAATGGTTAAATAAATATTTTAATGAATAAAACATCTCTCTCTCTCTAACGGTGATTGATATTTTGATTTAAATTTAAGTACATCACCCGTTTGTTTCCTTTGTATTGAATTACATTTTTGTTGTGAATAATACAGCCTTACGAGTTCAGTGTCATATTACGATCTATTTAAATAAACCACGAATACATCCAAGGGGCCTGAAGGGAAAACTTAATTCATACCTTTTAAAAAAGAAAATGGATATCTATAGGAATCGAACCCGCAACCTTTGGGTTTTGCTAAATAAGCCATAGAGGAGTTTTAGTACATTTTTTCTTGATTTTACCGTTTCTTCATCTGGACTTCAAAGTTACTGAGTTTTAAGAACACCAATTCTTATCTTTGAGAGCTAGAGATAAAGTGAGTAATTTGTAAAAAGTGATCAATTAAGGTCGACTTTCGTTAAAAACAAAAACCTTATTATTTTCTCTCTAAATTTTTGATGACAATTTGTAAGTGTTCTTAAAATACAAAAGTGGTTTTAGTTTATACCACACAAGCTTATTTCAAATTATTATGCATTCATTAAAAAAATCACACGGAACAAAAATACTTAGACTTTTCAATATAAATACAACTTGCAAAATAAGTATTATTTCCCAAAAATAATGAACTAATTTTAATGAAAAAAAGTTACAATTATTTAAATTTACGGAAAATCTTTAAGACACCCTTGTTCTGAGTTTCGTAAATTTAGTTTTCGCTTTGCACGACGATATACACAATACAGCGTATGCCGCACATTTCTAAAAAGTAACAAAACTCTAGATTTAAAAATTGAATGTAAATAAAAAAAATTGATATAATTTTGCTACGTGTCACTGCGATTCAACTATTCATGCTCTGAAAACAAAATTGATAAGCCACTCCTGTAAAATTTTAAAACTTTGAGTTGTGCTGTCGTTATTTAAAAACTGAGATTAACATAAAAAAATAATTCTAATATGAATGCACTATTTTAAAATATAAATTAAATTTGAGTTATATTATCTTATCTGTATGTTTATGTGTAATGAGAGATTTAAAAGAGACATTGAAAGAAACGTAGCAACAGGGAACAAGGTAAAGGGAAGACTTAATATTATATACGGGGTTTCATATAATAAAAAATTGGAAAGAAGTATCGATTTATTTTTTCATGCTATATGTCCTCAGTGAGATACAGGCAAAAGCCTGGTTTACTGGGGACACGACAAATTAAAGACAACAAACTCAGATCTATCAAAATCGTGTGCAAATTTAATTACCTGCTGTTTTTCGCAAATTATGTATATTTCTTGTCATGTGTAAAATAAATTAAAACAAAAACCGCGCTTTATAAAGTTGCAAAATTAGCAATACATAAAAGTATGTTGGTGTATGAAATGGATATTTTAATTAAGATGAAAAAGGAACTTTTAGATGGTTTAGAAATTCGAAGAATGCATGATGAAAGAAGACTACGCAAATATATAAATCAGAAATGTTCGTGGAAGAAAAAAGTGAACTAAGAAAAAAGGTGACTGAAAAAGATCAAATGAACTCAATTTCGAAAGAACATAAAATGAGAAGTATGAATGTGGAAAAGGTGATAGCTGTATGTTTTAAGAGATAAGTTTGGAAATCTGTACTCTCTGACTGCTCTGGAAGGGACGAGACGTGATGATACATATGTATGTATATGAATATAATCCAGATTTCATTGTAAACTTTCTAGTCACAAAAAAGCTCACGAACAATTAAATGTAAAATATGAAACTTAAGTAATAATAATTTATCGTAAAATTTCATTGATAGTATAAGAGACTTATGCACATCGATTAATTTATATACCCAGCTTTACTTTCATCAAGAATTTATTATTTTTCATTCAAATTTCTTCCCTTTGTCTCCATTTTACGCCTGTAAATTATCTCTCTCTTCCACTTAAGACGTTCAAAACCACCCTAAGACCTCTTCGAATTGAACAACCAATCATTGAGAGTCTATCGACAAAATTTTATCCAATAATTTCAAGGTTCATTTGAACATTTCCCCTGTTTATGTGTTTGTAATGTCGCAAGAAACGTAAAGTACAATTAAGAACCACCCCACAGAGAATCGGATTATATCTGGTTGCCCCATCAAATTGTTATCATCGTAGCAGGGTTTTAAATAAATATTTATAAAATGTAATACTTGAATTTAATTTCTTATAAAATTAATATTGCAATGAATTTTAAACGACGAACTTTTCAGGTTTCAACTTAACTGTTTTGCGTATTTTCAATTAAACACAAAATCTCAAAGTGCTTTTGGTTTATACTAGCAAACCAAACAGGACAGTTTTAAAATATTTCGAATGTAACCTAACGTAACGTAACGTTCCTGTTACCAAAATTACATTGTTCCTAACGTTTCTGTCACTATAATTACAAGTTTTTTTTAAATGTTTATATTTTTTCCGAAACACATTTACAATTGTAATCGTTTAAATGGAAAGGCTTCATACATAGTACACGTAAATAGATATCCAAAAAAAAACTCCATTTCGTGATTCCATACATAATTTCGATCGCGAAATAATCTCTGAAATAATATCTTGTAGCGTACCTACGTCCCCTAAATAAAATAATTGAATTGTCAAACATAATTTATTGTTAAAATTGTAAACATACAGGGTCAACGACCGATGAACTATTTACAATTGTCACATACTAAAACGTCAACAATGTTTACTCACAAATAGTATTTGTCTTTCGCCAGCAAATAAATGTACTACCCGCTACGCTGGTGCACGCGCGGGAGTGAGACAGAGTATGTGTTGCGAGCATATTCACTCACTACTATAAATTACCTACTTGTAGAGAAATAAACATTATTATTCATCCAACTGTCAAGACTTGTTATTATTTACCCGCTATTCACTTTCGCTTTTATCCGCATTCCTGAGTTCTATATATTTATTTGAATACATATCAAAATCATCACGACGTATCAGATAAGCAACTCGCTACATTGATGACCCCGAACGAAAAGGAACGCAGAAATCGACTAAAACGGATATAGCGATGTCAACATCAACATCATCAGCACGTCCTAATAGGACACACGCTACATTTGTAACGAACATCGCTACAATCTCATCAAACGCCTTTTATTCGAAGTATTGTAACAATAATATATTGCATTTCTAATTCAGCTATAGCGTTACCAGAAAAAACAATTCAGCTATAGCGTTATACACAAAAACAATTCTGAAAACGAATTCAGCTATAGCGTGATCAGGAAAACAAATCTGAAAACTTATTCAGCATTACCAGGAAAACAATTCGGAAAACTAACGAAAATAATTTAAAAAAAACACTAATTAACAATAACAAAGGTTAACTAATGTGATTTAGTTATGAAAAAAGGTTCCTCAAGATACCTAGTAAAAAAAATTGATATTAATTACAATAGATTTTTTGAAATATTTTAAATTTTTCATCATATTTCTTCATTCAAAAACTATACATCACTTAAGAATATTTTACAAACCATAGAAACATTTACTAAACAACAGATAAAATAACAATAATAAAAAAAAACGCAATCCAAAATTCAAACGTCAAATGGAATCACATATAGTATGTATAATCATAAAATATATAACATCAACCTTGTAAGAGAAAAAAAACTCATAAAATCAATTTGTATATTTTAAAGTGCACTGAGCAAAACTTATTTTTAACAAAATAATCTGAGCAATTTTTTTACGAGAAGTTATGTGAATAAAATTAACAAGTATATTTTTAAGTATGGTACAGAATGAGATCGTTTATGGCATAACGCGAGCAGCCAGGGTGAGAGAAGGGGTTATATAAGGGATGAAACGCCTTCACCTAGCTCTGGAGAAGCCAGTGGTAATTCTTATGACAAGACATATTTTAAGTGTTGTTCATCTTATAATGATAAGTACAGTTACCTTGAGGAGTATATTCATTCTCTTGCAAATACAGCCTTTATAATGTTGGACAAGCCAAAAGGAGTGTGAAAAGAACACGCATGTCACAGCAAGCTTGAGAAACAACGAACAAACTTTATCAGTGTTTTGTAAAACACGTTTTCTTATGTATAGTTGCTGGGTTAAAGTAGTACAGATAGACTTCTTAGCTAGGTTTACACTTTGGAGTAGCTTGATGTGCTTCAGAAATAGCCCTTTGAAAAACGTAAATGAGGCATGCCCATGTTATGTGCGCAATTCTGCACTTCTCCAAACTCTCAAAGGAGCAACTCCTCTATACCCGATTTATGAATATTGTATGCACAACGAGACTGATTAGGTCGGACTCGGGTGACATAACTGAATATTCGAATAAGGATACACTAGTTATTTCATTAGATTTGCTCCAGGAAATCAATTATGTAATTGTGAGAAAAGCCATCGACGCTCAAAAAATAATTTCTATGTTAATCAAGAAGACGGCATCAAAAATTATATAGTATGGAAACCAGTTCTAACTGATGAGCGTATTTCCAAATACTCAGTTTAGTTTGATTCCACCACCACCTAACCTGTTACGGGGAATAAAATTAGTCGCATCCACCTCAATCAACACTAGAAGAAGAAAAAATCTTCTTTTTTATTATGAGCGCAACGTCATTTCACAACAAAGCTATCGTCGTCGTTACTGGGTCTCGAAGTCTAGGATTCCCTCACCATTCCAACCTCAATTTAGTTGGAAAACGAAGTTGTGCGTGAAGTTTTTTTTAAAGTGAGTAAGTCGTTGCACACCAGTACTACATTCGTTGACACACCGAAATAAGACGAATGGAGCATGTTTTTTTTTCTCTTTTAGAAAAAAATAGTGACTGAAGTCATAGGTATCCTTATATCTCCGAATATACTAGGTGGAAAAAAAGCGTGTTTCACTCGAGGGGAGTAGCATAACGCGGGGTTCAAACCGACGACCTTCCGCACGGAAGTCCAATGCGTTACCGCGCGACCATACACCACAAAGGAACTTTGCTGTTCGCACAGTAAGCAAAGTTTGTACAAACACACATATCAAACACCTCCGAGCCAACTTAAACTATTTACAGCTAAGTTTAAAGATATCATCTGCAATTATGGACGACATCTGGTCAGTCATCTTTCGTCCGCAAATATGAATGTCAGATTTCTGATGATAGGATATGCAATCGGCCTGAAATCTCGAGTTATCTATCCGAAACTGTAAAACTCAGTAAATGAGTTCTTCATCGTTAAAGATGAACATTTCCACTTCATAAGTTGGCGGTCATCATACTCGTAGCTACTCGTATCTTGACTTTAGAGGTAGCAGCTCTAAAAAAATATATGGTACCTCAATGATATGAGCCTGATTAGTTTTTATACCAGATGATGCGCCTTCTTTACGCTATGTTTCGGCCTTGAATTTACCCCAGCAATATCAGTTGAAGGATATTTTATTTTTCTCCTCGCAATATACGAGTACGTTCCAAAGTACCCTCACTTTCTCCTTTTGATGGTGGATAATAATTTTCTTTCTTCACCCGTTGCTAAATATCAACATTATACACTTTGTAAGCCCATGAGACTGTCAACATTTGTCAAAAGTACCACATTTCAGGAACTTCAAATTTCCTTATGGTGGTCTCAGTAAGTATCCTTGCTTTGACACTACAGAAAGTACAAAGAATATGTAGTAATATATTATTTATAAGTTAAGGCATTAACATTATGAAGGTTTAAAGGCATTGTAATTTGTTTTATCAAACACTGTTTATTAAATAAACAGTGTTTGATAAAACAAATAAAAATATGTAGTCACGAAAAATTCATATATAGTACGTTAATTAAGATTAAAATCTTTGTCGCAGAGATCCTAACATACATTTTAAATAAGCAACATCGTGCCATCTCCACTCTTACTATATCTCTTAAGACTAGTTTAATTGATCATTGAGCAAAGAACAATACCTAAGTACTTCTATTAACCGTAGATCATAGTCAAATGGTTTACAATCACGTTAAACAAGCGGATGTCCCAGGTTCAATTCCTGACAGATTCACTTCGAGACTGGTTTTACTCTTAAACAATTTTACATCTGAATTTAAGAATCAATATGGTACTCTTGTTAACGACAGTGGAGTTTTTCAACTTCCCTTATTTCTTTTATGGGTTGAGCTAATAAGATTTCGCTCTTAAGAAGTTAGGCGCAATACCAAATTACCTAAGAAAAAAAAACCTTTCAATTTAAAGGTCCCCTTAAAGAATTAGTGACAAATATATCCAGTGCTGAAAATTGCATAGAATGTTTAAATCTTAGATTTTAAATATGATTTATATTTTTTTTCTGCTTATATACTGTTCATGCTATTTTTAGTGATATTAATAACGTTAAATAGCTCTTTGAAAAAAAACTTTACCTTACGAAAGGCTGCAGTAGATTTAACCTACCTTTTGTCTTAAAAGTTTGATCTTCTTGCAATTGAAGCTTTGCATTAGATCTATGAAGGCTGTGCCCTTGCGGAAGTGCAACACACCATAAATCAAAACACGCACAGCAGTTTTTTGAAGTGAAACTTCTTTAGGCGCGGTAGGGCAAATTGGCCTGAACGTCACGAAAAGTGAAACGGTGTATTATATTATTATTTAATATTTTATTTATTAATAAATTATTATTTATTATTTTAACAATAATAATAATTTATTATTAATAATAATTCATATAATTAAGTGTATTTTGTGATATTATTATTAAAATTATTAATACTTAATATTAAAAATAAAAATATTTTTTTATTTAATTTAGAGAGATTTTCTTGAATTAAATTTCACATAACCATTTTTTACCTAATTCTGAAAGATTTTCTTGAATTAAACTCCACGTAACCGCTTCCTAATCCTAAAAAAAAATCGTTAACAAATGGAAAAAAAGCAATTCATAAAATCAACTTTTCCTAGGAGCTTAAAAGTTTCACTTCTACCGCGCGAGAGTTTGACGCATCTGATTTTTTATTCACAGAAAGACTGGCAAGCATGCTTGATCACGAGGGATTGCCTTTCTATCAATCTGAATCCCTATTCTCCAATCGTATATAGTTATAACTATATACTTTTTTTATGATATTTCATAAATTTTATTAGAGTAAATTCACAGGAGACTAGGATGATACTTATGTTTGCGGGACGCGACGGGAAGAGAATGAGATCGGTGGTGATATTTCCCGAGCAGCTGGGATGGGAACGGGCGTGATACATGGGATAATACGGCTTCTGTGCCGCCTTCACTTAATCGCTTGAGTGGATCTCAAAAATAATGGGAATTTTTCGTGTCCCAGGCCGCGAAAGGAGACGGGACGTAAAGTTTCGGTGGGAGAGTCGTAAGGAAAGGAAAATATGAAAATATTCCATGGCACGGAAGCATTCGACTAAAAGCATTCGTTGCAAAGTGCGGTCCTGAAACTTTACCATTTAGAATTTCAATACAAATATCAATTTTACATATTATTTCCTAGGTTCCTAATGTTTTATGAGCCGATACTCCTGCTATCCTAAATCTGTGAGATCAACATGACATTTTATTTACAAAATTATTTAAAATTACTACTGTCGAATTTTTATAACAGTGTTTGACTTTTTACGAACAAAATTAAATTTTTTTTTACTGGAGAGTATTTTTTTAAGTGTCTATTATAAATACTTAATTATAGATAAAAGTTAATTATTCACTATAAAATAAGGTTCATAAACTTTTCACATCGAATTTCATGATAAATACTAAATTTTTTATGTTTCTGATATTTAATGAGCTGAAACTGGTGGTATACCTGTAAGATTACAATAGAATTTTATTATCTAGATTATTTAGAGCTAACGTTTAAATAAAGGATGGATTTTTTTTGAAAGATATTTGTTACATTGATTGATAAATGTTACACGACTGTGTATTTTCAAAAATGTCATCATATATGTATAATAATTTGAGATTTATTACACTTTAATTGTATATGTTTTAGTGTTCCAGCTAAGTGGGTTTATTGGCGTATGGCAAAGTCTTCCAGCCAACCTCAAAGATATTCACGAAGTTTGAAGCAAAATCTAGACAAACTCTTTTTTTTATAAAAATAGGAATTCATACCTGTAATCTCCAGTATGATAGACGTCTTACTAACTCTGCCATAAAAATCGTCTCTTGTTATTATGAAATAAATATTCATCGAACTTCAAAATTTAAGATAAAGCTTTAAAATATTTTGATAAAATACCACGAATTTAGATTTTTTGTGAAGAATGTAGATTATTGTTTTTATTTCAGCAGATATACTTTTTTTTAATATTCTAAGCGTAAACAGTCATTAATAAACAATTTTAGTACACAAATATTACACTTCAAACAGACAAAATCAAGGGAAAATAAAATTACTTTACAATCCTTATTCGTGAATCGTTAACATTTTAAAAATATTATTTTCGTCACCATCCTTAAGTTTTGCGAACCACGGATTGAGAAAGTGTGATTCTAAAGCGAACGTAAAATTGAAATATTTCGTGATACGTTGAGAAGCAAAATCGCACATATCCGCTCATGTGTTGCAAAACGAGCCGCACTATAAGGATTATGGGGCGATATTCAGGGGCAGAGATATGGATATAACCAGTTTTGAACCATCACGTCATATGGATAAAGCCAGTTTTGAACCATCACGTCACGTAGAAATGAATGTGTGTTCTCAGGAATGTCACATTTTGTAGCTTTTGATAGGGGAAAGAGCGTTATAGCCGTAGAGCAGTTAGACTCCCCCTTTTAAACTGAAAACGATATTAAAACTACCGCAGTGTTAAAAGAATTTATGTTCATTTTATAACATCGATGACAAAAATATATTTGAAACATAAAGAGGTGACAACATTTAAATTGCTTGGTGAAAAAATATCTGCCTTTTTATACAGCGTTCTTACGAAAAATTAGAGAAAGATTTTTTATCAAAGCGGTTTTAACATTGTGGAACTCCGGTTTAGAATATTGAGTTATATATTTTTTAGATAATTTTATTAAGAGCTGTTCTAAAAGCGCTTTCTAACTAACTGAACTTTTTAACTTACAATCTAATGTACTGAGAACAAGGGGATTTTCAAATCTACTGAGAACTTTACTAATTTGGAGATTCACTTCACGAAGGACGGAAGATTACTCCATAGAAGAGATCCTACTGCCTGAAATGTTCTGTCAGAATATCTAATTCCTTTGTTATTCCATTAATTATTCCTCGACATGTTTCACATCAGCATACATTTTCTATAGTTTCACTACAGGCACTCCTCTACAAGCATCATTTACACAACTCTTAGGTTAAATGTGTAATGTTTCAGAATTAATGCGTAATTCATAAAACATAACATAATGATTATTACGGAATTCAAAAACTAAAAAAAAGGACTTTTTACAAAACATTGCTTGTAACAACAACACCACAGGCGTATGAACAAAAGTGTATTTAATTTTAAATAACTTTGTTATTCTATTAATTATATTAATTCAGATGACACGTGTTTCTACATCATATCACGAGGCTCTCTTCAGGCAAAATGGGAGTTTTGAGAAAGAAGGTAAAACACGTGTCGCGAGGATTTATTTAACGAATGAAATACGTAATAGAGTAATTTACCCTTTTGTATGCGGTAATGTTTGTGTCATGTTTGTGTTTAGATATTTATACATATAAATATATATTTCTGCATTCACTCGGTCTCTGATTAACATCTTTGAATTCCTATATTCTTACTGTATATAAGATCTTTGAATTTAAGAAGTATTTATGCATAAGACCTTTGAATTTCCCTGCATTCTTTCTATATAAAAGACCTTTGTATGTCTGTATTTTTTCTGTATATATCATAAACATACAAGATCTTTGAGTTTATGTATTACTTTTATATAAAGGCCTTTGAATTTCCTTATTTTTCTGTATATTAGGCCGTTGAATTTCTGTACATAAGGCTTTTGAATTTCTGTATATAAGGTTCTAGAATTTTTGTATTACTTTTATTTATTAGACATTTCACTTTCAGTATTCAGTCGGCCGAATTGAAAAATAAACACATTTTAATTTGTTTAATCAAACACTGTTTATTCCACTTTTTTGTAACGGTATAACCCTATCGGTTTCAAGGCTTTCCCCTCATCATTAGAAGAGCACAAACGAGACTGAATTATGTTCGAACTGGTACCGAGCTACACGCTTCTAACGGTTAACATTCGGGTTGAGGACTGAGGGTGGAGGGAGGGATGAGACAATCTCGGCCAGCAGCGGAGAAATTCTTGGAATATATGTGTTTGCCAGATGTTCACCTCGATGCACTGACTTAGAAATTTCTAGGGTCTCTAATCTGTCCAATTTATTTCTGTTACTACTGATATGCAAGAATTTGGCATCATCGATAGAAAATGTGTGAGTTTTCACGGTGACAATGATTAGCCATTTCAGAATAAATTATAGGAATTGTTAAGGCGGATTTATGTTCACGAAATCTCTTTTCAGAAGATCTTCCTATCTTTCCTTTATATAAATTATGCAATATTAATTCCTTAACTATAAATAATATGAAAAATAAATACTTTTATATGGTTTTATAAGTTATTAATAAAAAATGTTTATTTTTTTTAATAATCATCAATACCAATGAAGATCTAAATGCTCATTGTAAATTTGGCCACATTTATTTTAAAGATAATAACTATAATGCGTACATAAACATATTCAATAATCTTGCTACTTAAACGTACGATCTAATGAAAAATATACGAAATAAGCATTATTGTAAGGTACCCTCCATATTGCGTCAAAATTGAAAAACATGTTGCGTCAAAATTGAAGAACAAAGCTATTACTTTCACCGAAACGGCTTAAGAAGGGGAACTTCCCTTCATAGTCTATGCACTGGGGGTTAAAAGTTATCTTGGTAAGGTAAACGTATCCTGTGGATATGAGATTTCCCTTTTGTAAAACTGGGGGGGAAAGTCGTAGAGATCAGCATATTCGAAATGGATATTTTTGTAAGTGGGTGGATTAATATTTGCAAATAATAGCAATGCACTTACGAAATCCCTAGGGCATTTGTTCCCAATCGGTGGGCAGCTCCATCCAAATTGGTCGACAAAGGTACGAACCGGGTTTTAAATTAAAAAGAAAAGCAACAAATGGAACAATGCTTTGTGTACGATGAGAGAACATTTATTTTCTTTAAAAAATAAAAATACAAAATGATTTATAATAGTGTTTGTATTATTTACAAACGTTATATTTTAATGGGAAATAAAGACTTTCATTATTAGATAATTTATTAGAACATTTGATTTAGGATACACTTAACATGAAATATATTTTTAGTGAAAAATTATCTTTGTTGTGTATTAATGATTAGGGACAGCCATTATTATAATAAAAAATAATTCACGTACGTATACATTTAAAATAATAAGATATTTAATTGTTCGCATCAACAATTATTTTTCTTTCGTAATTTACTAAATGCGTATAAAGCTTAAAAGTTTAGCAGAATGGTTCTTATGGGAAGAGATGATGATGGTTTGTTGATAAATAATAAAACACGTTAGATCGCAATGCGGAAAGAGAGAGGAATTTTATTAGTAACGTAGGTATTTATATCTTTTTAGAATGTGCGCGAGAATGCGCTCGCGATATGCCTGCGTCTCGTTTCTGTAAATGCAAAAACGATTAATTGTTATATGTAGGTAACAATCTATTTACGGAACCAGCGAGACAGCGTGGTGCGTTCTCTCTCTAGTATGGAGTGCGGTCCGCTCGGCTACGGGATGACTGGCCGGCGGGTGACCTTCGGACTTGTTTACTTAGATTTATCGAGGAATCCGAAGGTCATTTCATCGGTCATTGACCGTATGTATGAACGCCGAGTGGGCGACTGCCACAAAAGTAATGATTTATATAGAAGACCACGATACACGATTTTGTGTTTTTTATCGAAAGGGGTCATGATTTCAAAAAAGTTGACAACCACTGTCGTAGGTATACAAACAGTATGGGACAACGCAGTCAGTTTACTTGGAATTTTAAGGTTTTCGTTAATGGTCGTATTGTATAATATTTACATTTCATGAAAAATATTTTCCAACTAAGTGATTTAGAAAGAATGTCAACTTAAGGGTAATGTATTAAATAAGATGAAGAAGAGCACTCTGAGATGATTTGGGCATGTAGAACGAATAAATAAAGAAAAACTAACAAAACAAATATAGTAGAGGTAGAGTGGGAGAGGAAGACCAAGGAAAGTTTTATTCGATTAATTGAATGGTTTTTACATAATAGAAATAAAAAATGAAAAGAAATCATATGAGTTGTATGAGAACGTGTATGGATGTAAAATGAGCAAAAATGTGTCGTGAAAGGAAAAAGTATAACGTTTCCTTCTCTCTACTTCCACCGGAATGGAGACAGCGTTATATGATTGTATTGAATTATACTTTAGGATATGTATCCTAGAGGGAAAAGATGATGAGTATGATTTGTTGACAAACAATAAAACACGTTAAATCGCAATGCGGAAAGAGAGGCTGTCCTATTTTATAAGTAACGTATGCTTAATGCGCTCGCGATATGCCTACGTCTCGTTTCTGCGAATGCAAAACGATTAATTGTTGTATGTAGGTATCATTCAAATACGGAACTGGCGAGACAAGCGTGGTGCGTTCTCTCTCTAGTATGGAATGCGGTCCACTCGGCTATGGGTTGAATGGCCGGCGTGTGAATTTCGGACTCGTCTATTTAGATTTATCGAGGAATGCGAAGGTCATTTCATCTGTCATTGACCGTATGTATGAATGCCCACAGTATCCGAGTGTGCGACCGCCACAACACTTTTGTTGTATGTTATACAACCTCGTGGGTTAATTATCATGTGACAATCTCTTTCAGCCAACCAGAAAGATATAAGAGGTCTTAATTGAAAACCAGAGTAGAATCCTTTTTGAAAAAAATGTGGTGCCGACGGGGATTATTTAACATTATTTAACCCGCAACTTCCAGGCTGGAAGATGTGTGTTTTACCAACTAGGTCATGGAGGTTATCAATTATTATTCATGGATGTTCATATTTTTTCATATTTTGTAAATCAAAACAATAACCTTCCACATTCATAGCATATTCTCAATATTAATACTCTTTTTATTTGATAAAAGGATTGTAATTTTCAAACGATATTTTAATAAAGTGGTGCCGAAGCTATTCCGGGGATATTTTATTTTAAAATATGTTTGCAATAAACCTGATACACGGAAAACGCAATAAAGGAATGGAATGTTTCAATTTAATAAATTCCTTCAGCTGCGTGACGATTGTCGATTAATTTTTATTTATTTAAATGTAAAATGTCAAACCGTGTTGAATAATCAGAGAGGCCACAATGTATTGTTTTATACTCTCGTTGAATACAGTACAACTTGTCGGGCTTATGTCAATCTCTTGCAACAATCCAGAAATAAATTTAAGAGGCCCTAAACGAGAACCGGACTGGATTCCCGTAACTTCCGGGCTGGAAGACAAGTGTCCTACCAACCAGGCCACGGAGGTCATCAGAGTGGTAATATTAATTATTTGTTTGTTCTTCATTGTGCATGTATATACATGGTAATATGAAGAACTTATTGCTTTACGCCATTTATTTCCAACCAACCAGAATATCTTGAATAAGTTAAGGCTTTCCTATCACAATATATTTCCTTTGCCTTCTTCACTTTCATAGATCTTCTCATATAGTTCATTTAGTATATTCAACTCCTTACAAAAATCATGTTTTTTTATTCAAATTCTTTAGTACCCCTCAACTTAATCGAATTCGCAATGAAGATGTATTAAAGAGCGTGTCCCCATTATCATGCCATAAGGTTAAGAACTACTGAACAGGTAAGAACCTCACATTTCGCTGTCATATGTATTGGGAATAGTACCGCACGTGGACAAGAAACAACGCTCGCTCATGTCTAGCCCGCCTGATTTTTACTAGACAAACTTTTTTACCAAACTTGCACCCTTTTTAAATTATTTGGTGAATATCTGGAATAGAGCCCAATACCTCCTGGTGGAAGATTATTAGCTTCTTTTTAACTTTTCCACAGAGTCCATCACAAAACTTATTAGAATAATTATATTCGTAATAAAACAGATTTTTTGGTCTCCGTGAGCACGTTGGTAACACACATGTCTTATAACTCGGGGATAACGCGTTACCTAATTTTAAAAAAAATATTCCAGTATGGTTTTCGCATAACATTTTCTCCTAAATATCTTAATGGTTGGTTGAAAGATATTAACACATTTCAATAATCAGGCTTTACTGTATACAACTTAAGTATATTAAAAAAAACTCAAATAAAAAATAACCATAAATTGGGTGTAAGTTAAATTTGTTATATGAAATGATGCCACGTCCCATTATTAAGTCGCGGTTAGTTAGTTGGAAGTTATTATACGAAAAGGGGTTATTTTATAATCCTGCGGTCACTGGATATGAAGCGTAAATTAATATTTGGTTCATCAATTAATTGGATCAAGTTATATACCTTCCAATGATACATCATTAAAACCATTGAAGTTGGAATGTCGATACCAACTGTTGATTAATAACATGTAAAATCTCTGAAGATCTTCTTCTATTCGAGGTGACATTTGCTATTGTAGGTTGGCTAGTATCATGCCAATGTTTATCTCACTCACTGAAATCCGAAACAACTTAGCAGAACTGTACCCAAACTGTTCCCACTAAGTCTTAACTCAAGAGACGCGATGTCATCCTTTGCCCCGTTTGACAATTATTTTTCCCAGGATGATCAATTGTATTACTTACAATATACCACTAAAATCTGAAAATTGCCTATTTGAAAAAAATAAACGTGCCAGGAGTTAAAATTTGATACACCAACAATCAGTAAACCAGGGTTGTTAAATGTTAAAAGACGTATTGTTTCGTTGTATTCTGAAACCATCAAAATTTAATACTTCACGGATATAAATTTTTTTTGAAATAGGAGAATAGCAGGAAAGAAATAAAACGATATCCGACGTCTTTGAATTTCTCCCGGGTTTTTCCTTTCTTTTGAAAGAAACTTGATAACTGCGCAAAATGTATTAAATTTTTAATATTTAAGAATACAATGAAACAAAACAGCTTCTATCTGCTCTAGTTGACATAATACTGTGGGTAAATGTATCAAACATTTACGGTGATATATAACTTGACTGTGCGATCAACGTGGGTGTCTAATAATTAATAAAAATTAATATAATATGTTCTATTTATTATTCATACAGTTTTATCATATAAATGATGGTATATGGGTTTATATGAAATTAAGAAAATAACACTAAAATCATTTTTAATCTGTTTATTAATTAAGCTTCTTCACATAAAGGATGGAATGAAAAAAATTTAAAAAAGCAAAAAAAAAAAAATATCTTCAAACATTCATTTAGGCTTATCGCATGAATGCTTGTGTATGAGCATACATAAAGATTTTTTTTTAATTTTTATTAATTAAGCTTTTCATCGAAAGGATTAGTATTAAAATATATTTAAAAAGTAATGAAAAAAAATAATGTGCTAAATAATTTATTTAGCTTTATTGTATCAATGTTCGGTACAACAGTATATATAAGATGGTGGTTGCCTTATTCATCGGTGGTTGCCTGGTTAAGTGGCAGGACGTGGTTAAATACCTCGGCCTGCACCTCGACCGACGACTGACGTATAAAACCCATTTGAATACCATCAGACAAAAGTGTCACAAAGGCATAGGGGCTATCAGCTCGATATTTCATCGACGCAGCTTCCTTTCACCCAAAAATAAGCTCCTCCTCTATAAAACCCTTATTCGTCCTATCTTGACCTATACTGCACCCGTTTGGGGTAGTGTGAGCAACACGGATCACCTGAAACTCCACAGAGTGCAGAACAAGGCATTCAAGATATCTTTTAACACCCATCCCAGAACAAACCTTACCCGACTTCACGCCGAACAGCGAGAAGAAACCCTACAACACCACATTCTCGCTTAGACCGTGAAGTTCTATAAAAGCCAACAAAATCACAGCAATTCCTTAGTCGCTGCCCTGGGGGCTTACGAGAGTAAATCCGACCTACCCTTCCGTTATAAGCACAAGCTCCCCAAGCATTATCTGTTGCCTGACTAGTCCACCTACAGTATTAGCTGGGACGACCAAGGTCTGAGTGAATGTGATGGTATACAAGTAGCCTGAACGAGTGGACTTGTTTTTGCTAAATAATTAGTGTAAGAATGGTTATCTAGTTATAAGTAGTATGTAGGTGTTAATTATTTCTAAGATCTCATATATTAAGTTTGAAAAAAATAAAATTAAACGATATGTAGGAAAATGAGATTAAGTAAGTTCATAAATTATAACATATAATTAAGATTAGTTAAGTAATAAATGTGTATATAGGTATTGCCTTGACAATCGTTTGTACAATAATTTACTTTGTTTAATAAAAAAAAAAGTATATACAATATAATATTTAGGATATAATGCAACAATGTATTTATTCTGTTCATTCATTAAGTTTCTTTTCGTAAGGGCTAGTTTAAAAGAAAACATCAAGAAAGAATAAAAAATTAAATAATTTGTTCAATTACTCATAAAACTTTTAGCTCAAGTCTAGTATAAGAATATAAATTACAAAAATAATTTTAAAAATAACTTATTCTGTTAATTCATTAAGCTTGTCCTCGTAAATACGGTAATATGAGTATGTATTCAGGAAATAATACAAAAAAAAATCATATGCTCATTCATGAAGTTATAAAAATTATACAAAAAAAATATCTGTTCTGTCATTCGTAAAAAAATATCCGTAAGAAGACTGGAATAGGAGCATATAAAAAGAAAGTAATTAAAAAAAAAGAATGTAATATTTTTAATTCAGTTCAATCATTCATAAAGTTTATCCTCGTCAAGGCTGGTATAAAAATACATTTCGAACAAAATTATACAAAAACATAATTTAATTTGTATAACCATATGCAAATCTTATAAAGACCGGAATAAAAATAAACATTAAGGAAATAACACAAAAAAAAATTTTTTTTTTCAATCATTCATAAAATTTCTTCGTATGAAGACTGTTATAAGTAAACAGATAAAGAAAATTTATACCATTTTTTTTCATCTTTTCGATCATTCATAAAGCTTTTCCGTTTAAAGGCTGGTATAGAAGTATACTCGTATATTAAAAAAAGTAAAACGAAAGACAATTTCCTCTATTCTACCAATCATGAACTACGTTTAAAGGCTGGTATATATTGAGAAAGTAAAACAAAAGATTATTTCTT
Source organism: Odontocerum albicorne (assembly GCA_949825065.1). Classification (NCBI taxonomy): domain Eukaryota; kingdom Metazoa; phylum Arthropoda; class Insecta; order Trichoptera; family Odontoceridae; genus Odontocerum; species Odontocerum albicorne. The sequence continues at coordinate 8,719,671 of OX463849.1, read as the reverse complement.
CTTTTCTATTTATCGTAAATCTTTTCAGTGTCAAGGCTGGTATAAGAATGTTATTTACAAAGTAAAACAAACGATAATTTTCTATATTATATAATATCATTCGTAAAGCTTCTTGTTTAAAGGCGTGATATGAGAGTATATATTAAAAAGTAAAAGAAAACATTCGTCTCTTTTTTTTAACCTGGAGAGTTGACTGCCATGTGGCAATCTCTTCCAACCAACCACAAATATGTTTTAAAAGGTCCTAAGTGAAAACCAGACTGGAATACCATAATAGATTTTTTTTTAATCTGGGTTCCAGCTAAGATCGAACCGTATTACGCGTCTTACCACTAGGCCTCTTCTATCATTCATAAAGCTACTATGTTTCAAGGCTGTATATATTAAGAAGTTTATAAAGAGAAAGTAAAACAAAACTAATTTTTGTCTTTTCCATCATTCATAAATTTCTTCATTTAAATAATGGTATAAGAGTTTATATTAAGAAAGTAAAACAAAAGATAATTTCTACTATTCTAAAAAAAAAGACAATTTTGTCTATCCCATAATTCATAAAGTTTCTCCGTTTCAAGGCAGGTATAAAAGTATATATAAAGAAAGTAAAACAAAAGATAATTTCCTGTTTTATATCATTCATATAGTTTCTCAGTTTAAAGACTGGTATAAGGGTTTGTAATAAGAAAGTAAAGCTAACAATAATATCGTTTATTCTATCATTCATAAAGCTTTTCCATACAGAGAATAATATCAGAGTATATAGTTATATATCTCAAGGGATGAATAATGCGACTTAAACAACCCTACTCTTCAAAAGACAAAATAAAACAAAAACATCCGACTAAAGTTCCAACAAACCCGTAATACAAGCAACATAAATATTTCATATTGTGATATACTGAGATTAAACCGCTTCAAACCTGAAAAAAGTCAACGAAACCCTATTATATTCCCTTTGACTTATATTCATCCTGGAAAGTTTAGCTTGTGTCAAAGCTTAAACAATAAAAATATCCAAATAACATTTTTTTTAAATATTGAAAAAAAAAAACGTTGAGTGGTTAAATGAAATGTTTTTAATATGAAATTAACTTTGAAATAACAGTGTTCTATAAAATAAATTACAATGTTTTTAAACATCCACAATGTTAATACCTTAACCATAAACAATACAAAAAAATATACACTTAGATCAATAATAAAAAAATACATTTGCAGGTAAATCTAGCCTAAAGTCTGGCAACTTATTAACAAGATCACGGAGTTTGTCATAAGTTTAATAGTTTTACATAGGAACACATAACTTCTCGCAGTTTCAAAACGTTGGTTCACATCAAAAGCTCTATTTATGCTGAATATAACACTTTCCATAGCAATTAATGAGCATTATAATCTGGGTGCACAGTGAATGCTTATGAACTTAGTAGAAATTCCATTCGACAGTTAAAACTTGTACACAAAGCTACTAAATATATTACCCACCCATCACTCAAGAAACATATAAAATTATTATAATACAATACAAAATATTACCAAGATCGTTAAAAGAATTTACCATGTTTCTATTTTCTTTCTCATTTACAAGAAATAGTAAGGATGATGGTTAATTTTTCATTAAAAAATCACGACCTAATGCAGCGTTAAAAATACCACATTTGTTTAGTAGTTAGTTATATTTACATATTAAAAAATGTCTCCCGAAAAAGCTACATTTAAAACATGATGTTTTTTGTCTTTCGCTTCGAATATAATCGAAATCAGCATTTATGAAATGTAATAGTCGCGCGAAAGGAAATTAATAGAAATTGAAGAATTTATAACAAGTGGAGTGTAAAAAATGAAACTGTTATATAAACGGAAGTTTTCTTATTCTTTTTTGAATGGCAATAAAAGGTATTAAAATATAAAAATAACAGTTTTCAACGAAATACTTTAAAATTCGTGCAAAATATATTCCTATTCCCCATTATTTTTTAAAATATACGAGTAAATGTACCATATTTTTTGTATTCATTTTTCATGGAACTGCTTGCCAATTAACTAGGAATTTCTGTTTGAAGTCAACTAACTTACCGCGTATGTTAATTTTATAGATATTCTCGTAACTGAATGGATATCAAAAGAAAACTAGAAATGTGTAAGATTTATAATTTATTTTTTAAAGAACAAAAATACATTTAAAAAATAATACTAGTATCACTTTACAAACAAAAAAAACCTTACCCTTCTCAATAATGTATGTGATACATAAACATGCGGAATTTTACATTTCAACCCAACATACTTGTAATATTACAACAAATCTATGGATAATAAGATCTCCACCTCTTCATATTCTCAATGAAAAATGGTGTCGAACATTTTAACGCTTAATTCATCGTTTTCCTTTAAATAACTAAATGTATATTTTGTCACGAAAATTATTAAAAAAACAAACAAGAATATTAATAATTTAACATTTGGTTAAATATAAAAGAAAATTGTCACAAAAAACCACATAGCAATTAATTGAAAATTAATACGGTTACATAAGTATCTCATAAGTAATTCAGTTTCGTACAAATTTATAATCCATTTAGTGTGTTCTCCCAAATATGGACTATATAACGGTTCCAACTAGTGTGTTTAAACACAAAATCTTTAAACACAATGGTTCAACTAAGTATCTGCAGCGCATAAACAATGAAATAATCCCATACGAAAATCCACAATTGGTAATATATAAAACCATTAAAGAGGCATCCAATGTGAGAAGGGAAATGTGGAACAAGGATTCAAGTGCTAAACCCGGAATAACCTTTTATGGTTGCGCCCGACATATTAAAATTTGGTAATTCCAACAAGCACTATCAAAATTGCTTTTGACCATTTTCTTGCGTTTTATGTATGAACGGAAAACGAGGATCTATTGTATTTTCTGCATGCAACTAAGAAAGAAATAATTAATAGTGTTTATTTGTAAATTCAACTTTTTCTCATAAAAGTGTAATTCATGATAAATAACTTTCGAAAGCGCCTTAGTAAAAGGTATGCTCACATAAAATTTTACCGTGTTATTTTTCCTCTCAAAAAATTAATATTGCTCTTTTTAATTTTATTCTCATAACTTCAATGATTATTCCTATCTAATATATATCCGAAGGCTAAAGCTTTAAGCTAGTCCTTTCACGATGTCAAACAGGATTCCTAAAAGGCTAGAACTTTTAACTGGAGGAGCCTTTCGCAGTACAGCAGAGATTAGAGGGTAGAAAAAACTTTAAGGAGATGTTAAAATAACATCCAACATGGGTTATTAGGCTTATTATAATGATAATGAAGATCAATATTTATTAATTTATTGATAAGATTGATAAAATTTACAGACCATAGCACCATTTATTAAACAAAAGTAAAAATATAAATAACTATAAAATATACTATATGATTATAATAAATATAATAAATACAACATTAAAAAAATAAAAATATTAATAAAAAAAACACACAGTTAATTAAATTTTAAAAGATATAATGGAATAACCAATATCCTAGTCCAGTCTTAAGACTGACAAAATATCGGAGAGCTGCCCTTCTCAACAACTCAACAACATTTACATTAAAGATATTCTCTAAAACAAAAAGAGACTTGCCTTACTCTTACGTTCTAACGATTGATTAAGTACAAAATGCAAATTGCTATTAACAACGTGTAAGTTGTTAATAAATTGCTATTAACACAGTCGAGCTGTAAAACGTTTGTTTTAAGTTTCTAGCATAAGTGTGGATACCAATTATTGAGGTTATCATCGATATTGTGAATAATCTCAAAAAGTAATACGAAATAAAAAGTTCCAGATAATTTAAGTAGACGGTGCTATTTTAAAACAGACCGTATTCAACCTTTTCAGAGTAGATGTAGAGGTTAAAAAATATATCTATATAATACAATAAAAATAATATTTTTGAATTCATGAGGAAAAAACGATTGACTTAAACGTACTTTACTTTCTTAAATTGGTTTATGCTCGTCGAGTGTGGTAGAAAGTATTGAACAGACCATTTTCATTTTCTGCGACGACAAACCTTTTACGAGTACAACCTTCAGTTTTCTAAGCTTCGGCGATTTCTGTATTTTATGACAAAGCTCGCGCTATTCAGAAATTCAGGTTTGACTCCTTATTCTATTTACGACAACGCCTTGCTCCGCGCACAATGCATTGGTTCTCTATTTTCCTCACCTGCCGTCCATTGAACCGGCTACCACACCTTTCTTTCTTTAGCCTTAGTCCACCGTTCTCGTAATCTTTTTTTCATTCTTTGTTTCTTTTGTTAAGACCTGTTTCTGTTTTTCCGTAAATACTATTTGGCGTGTGAACTTTTCAGTGCCACTTCGCTTTACGTTTATTTCTTGTACTTTTTTTTATTTATTTCGTGATTCAATCGATTTTTGAACGTGAATTTTCTTCACGAAAAATGAATGGACATTTATTATAAACGAGCCTACAGAATTAATCAAAATATTTTTATAGTAAAAATGCTGTCATGGTTTTAAAGGTGTTTGAATTAAGGGGTAGGCAAAAATAACAGTAATGGTTTCTTGGACCTCGTATTTTTCCATAAAACTTCTCAGTTAGTTCATTGATAAAGTTTATTTCGGTGATATGATTTACTTGATTCAAATATGTTCCTCCCTCATGCTTACCACTCGAATTCGCAATAAAAAACAGTTTTGTCGATTTGTCCAAACCATTACTTACATAATTTTACAATATAGCAAACCTTTAAAATGACAAATGATTCAAAATATTTGTATACATCTTATATATTATATTGGTTCAAATTGGTTACCACACTCCTGCTTGAAATACATAAAATATTTTGAAATTAAAATTTGTCAATAGCAATTTTCTAATGATAATTGCATGTTGTAATTCATTAATTGTGAAATAAAATAAATGGGTTACTAAATTTCTAGTTCTATGTATATTTTTAATGTAAATGTTATTCAGCCCAGGAGGGCCTTTTCCCGGTATTTTCTGGTCTTAGAACTTGACTGAGATTGATTATTTTTTATTCAGATTTTTTTTTTCGTTTTTTTAATAACTTTGGATTTTTTGACTGATTTGTGTATATTGAATATTTCAGTCTTATTCTTTATATAAATGACATATGTTATGTCGTATCTGTTTTATTTAATTTGTCGATATTTTATTAAGTGATATAGTTGATATAGTTTGTAAAGCTTTCAATAGAAAAAAAAAGCATTCAAAAAAGATTTCTCAAACATGTTGACTATAAAACTCACATAACAAACAATTATATATTAGTCATGGAAAGATGCCTCAAAGCCATAACATTACTTCACTTTTCAATAGAAGAAAAGTTATCGATCTATTCTGTCTACACAAAATGTTTATCAACTTGATTGATAGTTCATTCCTGCTGACTGAGATTATTATACGTCCCCCTGAGCCTATCAAGGCTCAGCATGTAGTTTTTTTCAAGTATCCAGGACCAACTACAATATATCCAATCAAGCTTCATAAATCGGGTCTGCATTGCGTACAATACCACTAAGCCGGACCTGTTTGTATCGTGCTTGACCAACTAAAATTTATGTGTTTTACATACTATAGATATTTATTTATACACAAATTTACACATTTGAGAAAAATAATGTTCAAAGATAACAACGCTTAAATATACCTGTTACATATCACTTCCAGTTAATCCTTAGCTACCTTTTTCCACACTCTTAAGTCTTGTTAAAATGATTGGGAAAAAGTAATGTAATTGGCTTTTATTTTATATTTGCGTTTCTCGTATATTGTTATTATACTAAAAAAAGCTTTATTATTTCTTAAATGAAAAAAAAAAGGGTGTTTAATTGTCTTATTCTTTAATCTAGATATGCGGGGGTGTGGGATGGAAGCCCCCTGATGCCCTTGCGGTCGTGATCGCCCTACATTGGTGGGGTGTATCTCGGCCGGGGGAATGTTTGTGGGATGAGCCCGGACCTTTTAGTGTCTTCTCTCTTGAATGTATTTTTTTGTCATCTATTTATTTTCTGTGTTTATTTTTTTTATATATTCTTGTTCTACGTGTTCAAGGGTGTGGACTGAAAAACATCTGGTGTCCCCGTGGCTGGGTTCGCCCTATATTGGTGGGGTGTATTTTGGCCGAGGGGATGCTATTAGATGAGCCCAGACCTTTTGATAGCTTCTGCATTTAATGTATTATCTGCAATTTATGTGTTTAATAAGTGTTATTTAAATATAATCTGTACATTCTATGTTGCTATCAATAAACCTATTATTTATTTATTTATATATATTTCCATTAAATAAATATAAATATAATTGTTATTAAAAATATTGAGATCGACATGTATCTTTCTAGGAACTGAAGTGTTTTGAGAGAAACCAATCTCATATTTCCGTGTGCAATACCATGCGGCAATATTATGTGTCGTCTTTTACACACAATGCAATAAGCAATAAATCATCTGGAACGCTTTCAGAAAGCTGGGAATTTTTTTTTTTAAGATTAGTAACAGAATGAATTTATCTATCACTTTGCTGTGATTTAACGTATCATTATTAAATGTATTATTGTGAACATGGATTATATTTCAAATATATCCTTAACAATACAAAAAATGTAATCGAAAGCCGTTACTAATTTTTTAACGCAAGATGAGCATTATTTCGTTTAACTTGGACATACTTCATATTGATCGGTCATTCGATCTTATATAATAGTATTATTCAACATTGTCAAAATGGTTATACGAATATTTTGCCTCTCAACGATAATTAACTGAAAACGACGTCCATTTTAAAACCGAATCTAGTTCAAAACTACCCTCAGGGGTTATTAATTATCCGCAGCAAATCTCGATCAAATACCGAATGTAGGCTTTACATATACCATGGTTTTCCATCATACTTTTATTTTCATTTGCTTCTTTGAACGCCACAATATATGTTAAATTGTCTGGTCTGACGTGTGTATTAGTAAATATGACTTCTTTTTTAGTGCAAATTATATAATTTAAGTAAAGGTTTTGATTTTATATCAATATTAAAACATCCTGCATTTCTGTATTCAAATAATGTTTCTTTATGGAAATGTTTTGTTTGAAATTTACCGATTTTTTTAAATGGGGTATTAATATGAGTTTTACAACCAATAATTTGGCAAATTACCTTACAGTTTTTCAGAAATAAATAAATATTTCACGATGTCGATAATTCTGATTTAACCCCTGACCGATTCATGTTAACTAAAATTTTAAATGAAATTGAATGAGAGTCTGGAAAAATATCGGTAGGAATTTTTAATAAATTCAAACCGACCATTCGTTCAATTCATTCATAAACGTTTGAATCTAAATTTTGAAAAGTTCCACTATTTCCGAATAAATAGGAAAGCAATACAGGTTTATCTCTTTAATTTATCACCTCACATTTCCAACTTGAAGATTTATAGAGGTTTGAATCTGGGAATGTTTTTTCAATTTTTCACCAGGAATTGTGTATATAGGATAAACAGGATCGAACTTATCTTACGAAGCGGGATAGGACCTAAGTTTGTGTATTATTTCTCAGCATTTCAGCAATAGGGTATCCTTGACCTGGTTGGTTAAACACCTGTGTTCGGGCCCGGGGGGGACAGGTTTGATTCTTGTTGAAACATTTATTTGAAAATTGGTTAAGTATGATTTACACTAAAGGCCTCTGTAACACATTGTACTCGTATTTATTTTTGGTATGAATAGATAATCACATAGGAATGAAACAAGATATGCAAGAAAAATGTAATACAATCCACTTTAAAAGGGAATGAAGTAGTCTAAAAAATTAAAATATTTTTAATATATTAAATAAGTTTAAACATTTTTTACTCATCCGCATCGTCGTAGTGAGTAATACATAAATATTACAAAGTGGCAATATATGTTACAACCTTTAGATAAATTTTTGTTATCGTCATCTGTATTTTATTAAAACCTATTGTGTATAAATTATCCTAAAAGTCGGCATCCTTAACATCTATGCCATCATTCCCCTATTTATTCCTTTTATCTTTATACTTTTATCTTTATACTTTTATCTTTATTCTTTTATTTTTATACTTTTATGTTTATATTTTTATCTTCATACTTTTATTTTTATACTTTAATCTTTATATTTTTATCTTTATACTTTAATTTTTATACTTTTATTTTTATACTTTTATGTTTATATTTTTATCTTTATACTTTTATCTTTAAACTTTTATTTTAATACTTTTATCTTTAAATTTTTATCTTTATACTTTTATCTTTATACTTTTATTTTTATACTTTCATCTTTGTACTTTTATTTTTATACTTTTATCTTTATAGTTTTATTTGTATACTTTAACCTTTATACTTTTATTTTAAATCTTTAATCTTTATACTTTTATTTTTAATCTTTTATCTTTATACTTTTATGTTTATACTTTTATTTTTATACTTTTATCTTTATATTTTAATCTTTATACTTTAGCTATATACTTTTATCTTCATACTTTTATTTTTAATCTTTTATCTTTACACTTTTATCTTTATACTTTTTACTTTACACTTTTATTTTTATGCTTTTCATTTTTTTTTCATTAAAATAATGTAAATATATTTGAATATATATTCTAATTCACAGCGTTCTATGCAAACTCACAGAAAACGCATATACTCGTATTATGATACATTATATGAAAAAAAATAAGGGCTTTAAAAGAAATCTACGAAGATAAGATTGTTGTAAGAAAATTAAAAAAACCAGTAAATTTTAGGCGCAATCATCTTTAAAATAATGCAATTTCATATGCAATTTCATATCATCTTTAAAATAATGCAATTTAAAATAATGCAATTTCATATAAATTAGCCATATTTAAAAAAAATCGGATTAAGGCAAAGTTGGGAGAAAGATTAACACAATGAGGATTTTATCAAATCAATGTTTTTTTGTAATTTCCCTTTTAAATATTGCTAAATGATTAATAATTGGTATTTTTTTACCTAATTTGTAAGCTATAAATATGTTGACTTTATATTTGTAGTGCCGCGGTGCAGGGTCAATCACACTGATATTTTTATAATATACCGAGAAATATACCCAGTTGCTGAGTGTTTCAATGAAATGGTGTAAATATATTTATTTTTAATGTTGAAATATTTGTATGTTAATGAAGAGAGAGAAATTTCCGGGGCGTAAGTCAGCTGACTTGGAACAGAAATGAGCCTTGTATGATAGCTGATAACATATATGTCGTTTTTCTTAGAAAAAATATGTAAACATTTAAATATTATACATACCTATCTTATAGTGTTTTTGCTTTATGGTACATATAATATTTATGTAGTGTGTTTTCCTTAAAATGTATCGTCGTATTTTAAAAATGCTTTAAAGCAAACCTTTTTATACGTGGTAAATAAATAAAAATACTATAAAACGAACCTTTTTTTACATGTTAAATAAATGAAAATGCTATAAAGCAAACCTTTTTTTACATGTTAAATAAATAAAAATGCTATAAAACAAACCTTTTTTTACATGTTAAATAAATAAAAATGCTATAAAGCAAACCTATTTCAACATAATAAATAACTAAAAATGCTATAAAGCAAATCTTTTTATACGTGTTAAATAAATAAAAAATACTATAAAGCAAACCTTTTTATACGTGTTAAATAAATAAAATAGCTATAAAGCAAACCTTTTTATACATGTTAAATACATAAAAGATTTAAGATTATTTTTAATGTTCTCAAGAAAATAACAATTTTAGTAAAAAAATGTAACGATTTCCAATACATTTGATGTACGAAAATTTACTCCTAAACAAAAGTATTCCTTATTTTATTTTTAACTTAACATAATCTACTATCGAATAATCGTTTTTTTACCATGATTATTTACAAAAATCTTCAATAAAAAATTAAAAAAAAAAATACATTTTAGAAAATCACTTTTCAAATTCACCCCTGCATTAAAAAAAGTTTCACTATATACTGATACATGGAATAAGATCTATCAGAGACAAATGGAATATGTAGAAAGAAGCTAATTTATGATCATCCAGAGACGTGATAACCTAGCAAAGGTGAACTATCAACACCATCACCTCATGCTCTGGTAACTTATACGCTTCCTTCCTTTCTGCTCGGATACATAAATCACTGTCAATATACTTTTATTTTGTGGCAATATCTGCCAGATAATTATTCCTGAATATCAGTCTGAAAAGATACCAAGGAAGTATCGATTGAATGAAAAATGTGCTTTTTCATTTTTATTTATTTTTGAACTTGAATTTACGCAGTTTGGTTTTCTATTATCTTGCATCTTCTCAAGAATGATTTATTTTTCATTTTATGTAGAACACTTGTTGATGTTTTTTTTTATCTAGAAGTAATTTTTAAACTTTGATAATGAAATTTTTGAATGGTTTGTGTGTTTGTAATTAAGAATGATAATTATTAATAATTTATTTAATATTTTGCTTTAAAAACTCAAACTTCATTTTAAGCGGCTGATTTGTATAATGAGGTCTACGAGACACACATAAATCATTTCAAGCGGCTGATTTGTAAAACGAGGTCTACAAAATACAGCTAAATTATTTCAAGCGGCTGATTTGTATAATAAGGTCTACGAGATACAGTTAAATCATTTCAAACGGCTGATTTGTATAATGAGGTCTAGAAGATACAGCTAAATCATTTCAAGCGGCTGATTTGTATAATAAGGTCTACGAGACACAGCTAAATCATTCCAAGCGGCTGATTTGTGTAATGAGGTCTACGAGACACAGCTAAATCATTTCAATCGCCTGATTTGTATAATGAGGTCTACGAGATACAGCTACGTCATTTCAAGGGGCTGATTTGTATAATGAGGTCTACGAGATACAGCTTAATCATTTCTAGCAGCTGATTTGTATAATGAGGTCTACGAGATACAGTTAAATCATTTCAAGCGGCTGATTTGTATAATGAGGTCAACGAGATACAGCTAAATCATTTCAAGGGGATGATTTGTATAATGAGGTCTACGAGGTACAGCTAAATCATTTCAAGGGGATGATTTGTATAATGAGATCTACGAGATACAGCTAAATCATTTCAAGCGGCTGATTAATATAATGTGGTCTACGAGATACAGTTAAACCTTTTCACTGCCTTTTTTTATATGAAGTTGTGTCATTTGAGTAAAAAACTCCAGAAAAAAAATAATGAATCAATAAAACAGTGAATTTTGTAAAAATATAGCAAAGAAATTATTTAACCAAATGTTTCGAATATTTTGTACATACATTTTTGAAATAATCTGTTTTAATATTTAATATTTGATCAGGGCTGTCACAAAACAATAAAATATTATTTAAATAAAATAGACAAACAACACATTTAAAAAAAAATTTAAAAACACTTAAATAAAACAAGAATATATAAATACTAATAATATTAATTAAAACATTGTGATCTTGACTTCCAAAATAAACCTCAATTTCTTAAAATTTAAAAAATCTTTAATACGAGTTTACACGTTATACTATTTATTTTGCTCATACTATTTATTTTTTTCTCTTTTTAAACATTCAATAAAAACCTTTGCACTAATTTATTGATGTCATTATCAAAAACTGTTTTAATCCACACAAGTTATTTTTAATGATACGTATAAATGTAACTATCTGTTCTTAATTACGAAACATTGATTAATACGTGTATTTATGTAAAAACATTGACAATAAGAAAGATTTATCTCGGAGCTGACAGCGATTAGGTTAAAGGCAGTTTATAATGACGCTTACACTAGGTTTATTATATTTTTAAGTCATAAATGACAGTAAATTTCTTACAATTATTTTTATTTTTTTTTATTTTCAAATAAATTTCTAATAGCAGAAAAAATCTTTCTTTAATTTTTCAGTGAGATTTTTGGATGTATAATATATTTACTTCCTTAAATTGTTTATATTTCTCTTAAATTGTGTTACCTTATTGTAAAACAATGACGCTTATGCCGACTGGCAATAAGCCTCCCATATTGTTTTGCAATGAAGTGTAACGTATACGACAAAGAACAAGGATGATAAAGCTTATAAAATATGGTTTTAAATTACTTTTTTTGTGAAAGTGATTTATTTTTATATTCCAATTATTTAAACAGTTGTTTTTGTATTATTTCGAAATTCGAATTGCATAAAATATTAAGTTTTTTCATAGGTTCGGTTCTCCCTTTCAGATAAATGTTCTCATATATTTTTTTTTTGATAATATTTCTCTTTTATAAATAATAATGTTTTTGTAAGATGAATCCTTTACCATTGAAGAAAATATTTTACATTATGTTTTTGTAAGATGTAATATTTTACATTATGTTTTAGTAAGATGTAAAATTTTACATTATGTTTTTGTAAGATGAATCCTTTACAACTGAAGAAAATATTTTACATTATGAGAAGACAGCGAGTCTAAAGCAAAATAAAATATATTCGTTCTTTGTCACTCGGGGTACGGCAAAAACTAAAGAGATACGAAAGAATTCGTTTATGGTATCAAATCTCAGAACTGCTCGTGATTTGGGAGGCGGCGGTGTATGCATAGTGTATTTCCCCTCATCCAATCCGAGATGCTGTATCATTGGATCCAGGATATTTGTGGAATCCTGACACGCTCCCGAGTAACGGTTATACCTTACATCACCCCCCGCTGCGGCCAGGGACATTCAACCAGGAAGAGTAATATAATAAAGGCAACACGAAGTATCTTTGTATGCGAGGCAGGACGACGGATTGTTACTTGGTAGCTTTCGATGACTGAGTTTGTCAGTTTTTCAATTTAGCACCATGTTATAATAAGGTGATAAAAGGATATTTTTGCATTATTTTGAAAAATAACAATGCTTGGATTTTTGGGTTTTGCTGTCAATTTTCCGATGTATTTTTTTTGTCAGACTAAAATATCTTTGTAAAAATATTTTGTCACAAAGATACTTCTTAAAATATTCAAACATTAATCATTATTATTATTTGCTTAGTAAAAAAGCTATTTTGTTTTTTTTTTATTTTCTTTATAAATGATTTAGATGACTTAAGTAAAATATATATAAATTATTCTATTCTCTGACGTACATATATTTGACTTAGTAAATTTATAATTTTGAATTAATAAACAGAAAAAAAATATTCTCCTCAACTTATTTTATATTAAATATAATATTTATAAGCCTTTCATTCTAGATATTAAAAAATGTCTTTGAATATTGTTTTTCTTTTTTAGATTACCTTTTTTTAAAGTGAAATATAAAAGCTGAGAAGTATTTTTGAGGCTGAAAATTAGACAAAATCAAACTTTTTTTTTTCAAGATTATAATTTACGATACGATATGCTATCCCTCGTGCTCGAGTATCAACTGTCAGCCATAGTGTGGCTGGACGACGCCTAAGCATGTGTTGGTTTATTGTGTGCAAATTATTCTTCTTCAGCTGGCGCACTGATTTGGCAGCATCCATACTTCAGCAGCAAGAAGATTAAACTTTCAAGAATATAGGCAGGTCTATTCAATAACAAGCCTTCGTTAGGCAGAAATGTATCTTCCTCGTGGGAATGTAAACCACAGCCGCCGACATGGTTTATGATATATTGCGTGTTGAACGAAATGTTTTTGTTTTGATAAAAAAAAACACACCTTTGAATTACACAAAACGAAATAAATTACAACAAAATAAAACATGTAACATTCGAGTTAGACGCACAAAATGAAACATTTAACATTCACATATTGCATTTTACTAAGAAATTGATATTTTTACGAATTCACATATTGCATTTTACTAAGAAATTGATATTTTTACGCGTGTTTCATTTAAAAATTAAATTTAATATCTTTTAAACATAGCAATTTTACACATATTTGAGTAGGTAGATACAAATGCATGAGTACATTAACCTGTCACTTTACAAATAAAAATTCTCCCTAAATATTTCTGTAAAAATCAGCAAATACAGAATTAAAAAAAGTGTGGAGTCAAGTAAAAAACTTAACTTAAAAATAAGATATAGTTCATTAATGAAATAAAACTTGGTAACGCACACAAATTAAATCTAATTCTTCATTAATCAACATTGATTTACTTAAATGAACTTTTAAATAAAACCTATAATAACGAAAATCCCCTTTCAGAATGTTTACAAATTGTCCGAGAATATATAATATCTAAATCCAGCGTCTGTCTGTTATAAAGATTATACATGTGACACATTTCAAAAAAATATTATTAAAAGGGTGCTTTTATACTGTACAAAACAAAAAAGTCTAAAATGTATATTTAAAAAATAATCATTACTAGGGGTAGTTAGCTTTATAAATACTAAGGGTATAAATCATATCAAACTGTTCTGAACAATTTCACTATTTAGGTTCACCTCCATCTGTTTTTTTAGTCCATGATTGATTACATTTTAATGAGTTGATCAACAAAACGAATTATTCAATTTGGATAAAACAACTCCATTCCTGTTATCCAGATTATATAATATTTTTTCAAACATCGATTAACAAAATACTTATTATATTTTTAAGGAATGTTGTCAAAACGTTATCTTTTTAAATTTCTAGGATAAGATAATTACATTTTTTTATGTCGACGATCTCGGTCTAACTGTTAGTATTTACGCTAAGCAAGCGGGCCTCACAGCGTCAGAGGGAAACAGCTTGCACGCAATAAACTGATACACACAAGCATCTTCCATCCGCAAGAGGGGTGACAATCATAATTGATCACGAGTGATTGCTTATTATGACAGATTTTTTATCTTAATATATCAATGAGCGAAAACGAAGTAATTCAATGAAGATTTATTTATTAGAATAAATAATTGTGAGACACAGACAAAGACAAATAAATAAATAATACATCGGAAAAGTATACCAAACAGTTGTCAGACCCGCACTCCTCTATGACTCCAAATGCTGGACGATGTATAACTCTTACTCTAGGCAACTAGAAACTGCTGAAATGCGTATGCTAAGATCGTCAGCTGGTGTATCCCTAAGAGACAAAATAAAAACCTCACGCATTTGTGGAAGCCTAGGTGTTACAGACATCAACAGCAATTCGGAGGAGAGGCGATTGAGATGGTATGGGCACGTTGGACGCAGAGCACCCGATCACATTGTGAACCAGGCCATCTCCATGGATCTTCCTCGATTAACAACCAGAGAAAGACCAAAGAATTCATGGATGGTGCAAAAAGATAACCTGATACAGAGGCACGGCCTGGGGGACGTAGTCCAGGATAGAAGAGCATACAACCTGAAGACGAGGAGAGCTGACCCCAACAGTCTTCGCAGACAGTGAGTTGGGATGGAGCCAGGGAGAAGAAGTCATAAAAATGGAACAATCCGAAAAAAAATCATAACTATGTATTCGCGGAAATCAGCAAAAAAAAATCGTATTTTCTATCTCGATATATCATATATACTTTGCCATTTCCAACAGGAAAATGGCTAAATTGTATTTACAATATGTATGTACGACGAAAAAACATTTGGAGAAATCATATTGATATAAATTTTATTCTAAAGTATTCAAAACTTTGATTAAAATAATTCCGCTGATAGCGACTAGCCTGTATGGTTTTTTCTCTTGTTTTCCAACTATGCTAAAACTTAATCCTTGCATCAGATGCAGTAATGTCAAACTTAAATGGTCAAGTATACACAGAATTATTTTATGTGAAAAGTTTAAGTGAAAAACATCCTAGTTATCAGATTGTGTATTTTAAGTTATTATACGTATTTTATTAAAAATAAAACAGCGTTTTATCAACCTTCAAGTATTCTCCTTCCATAAGGCCTTGTTCAACTACCGAAAGTTGATTATCAGAACTTTAATTACAGCTAACGGAATAGCTGTTCTAATATCTGTCCGAGGTACTGCTGAAGAACTCTTCAACCATTATGTTCGTCGTCTTCTAAGACCGTGATAATCCTCGATTATGTGATGAAAAATGTGCTATTTTTTCTAGATAAAGCATAACATGTACAACGTATGATAACTTTTACCCTTCCGTGTTTCTATTGAGGTCTAGTTTTTCAATAATTATTGTCTTATACCTCAGACAATTATTATTCATAAATACACACACTATTAACATGGGTCAAGCAAAATTGGAACTAAAACTATATATAGATAAATTAAATATATCTTTTGACCAAAACTTCAACCCCTATGACGACTTTTATAATCTAGCTCATAAGAATCTTATTTTCCGACCCTGGCATCTTGATTTCGATGTCTGTTGGTACCCAATTTATTTTAAAAAGTTCTTTCTGTATATTTGTCACTTAACAACTTCATAATTACGCTATTTAGATATAAGAAATCGTCACGCGGCAAATAAAAACCTGTTGAGTTTATGCACATCGACAATATAAAGGGTCTTTCAAATTGAGCGATTTTTTCAAATTCTTGGAAAAAACACAGATGCCGTCGCGAACTTGCCTGGATCTTGTAACATTTGAGAAGTGTCATGTATGATATTTATAAAATTGGAGTCGTAAACAATACAACAATGTGTTCAAATTGTCGAAATATTTTATGTATTGTAATCTCCGGAAACGGTGTTGTTAATTGCCCACCAAGATCATGTGATCTGACACAGTTGGACTATTTTCTCTGGGGTCACGTGAAAAGCCAGGTCTATAAGAATGACCCCCAATTAATTCCTGAGCTGAAGGACGAAATTATTCACGGTATTGGTGAGTTAGAACCGTAATTATGCCAAAATTTCATCGCAAAATTTTGACATAAGAGTGGCCATCTGTAGAGCTGCAAGAGGTAGACATTTGACAGATATTGTTTTTTTTACGTTTAAATGTCATACATTATACTTCAATGACCAATAAAAAGTGTTTTAAAATCAGTTTCATAAAATGTGTGTTTTATTAAAAAAAATGAATTAAAAAACCCGTTTGATTTGAAGGACCCTTTTGTAAAAGTATACTTCAACTTTGCACAAATTTAGCTCATTTATTCGATTTCCATAGATTTTTAATTTAGCAGGGGGCCACTACAGAAGACGTCTTAATCATTACTAGATTATGTAGATTTTCATTCTTTGATAAAATCTCTCGTCAAAGATTGAACATAGTTAATTGTTTAAGAAACTTAAGAAATCAAAATAAACACTTAACACGCGAACCTCAGGTTTTCCACCCCCTCTCATCTAGCCCATGATCTGTCAAGAGATGTATTAGGCAGCTGGAATGTTTTGTACGAGATCAGTGACACTTATATGATTGTTGATGGCGTGACGGTGGCAAATCTATCGGCAAAATACGGAAAATAAGAACAGAAAAATGTGATCAGCTGATGGCGTGTGAATATGACGCGTTTGCAGACAGATAGATATTAATGGTGTCATAAAAACCTCCGTCGAAGTCAGATTTGAACTTAAATCTATCTTCTTTTTGAGCTTTTATACATTATTTTATATATTTTTTCTTTCCTTGTGTTGATGTCTCTCTTAACACTCCCGAGTTCCATAAATCTTCTGTCGGAGGCTAGTTGCAGACAGTGGTGTTACTTACAATTTCTATATTAAAATAAATCTTCTACTTCGTATTAATATAGAATGAATAATATAACTCTGTAAAAAAATATCACAATACGAGTATTTTATTTTTAAAACCGTAAAAAATATCACAATAATTTATTTTATTTTATTTCAACAGTCAAATGAGCTTTTTGTAGAAAACATTACACAAAACAAGTAAAATTCAATGTTGCCACGTAAACTGTGTTTTATAACAGAAAAAAGACGATCCTTATAGAAGTAAAATAACAAAGCTTATTTAACTGCGTTATAATACAAGAGGGAAAAAAATATTATAACTAACATCCTGGTTTCAGCTTATGTCATTCTAAACATCCTACTTACAATATTCTTCATTATTAACATCCTGGTTTCAAAAGTATTCATTATTTACAAAATGATTTCTACATAATCATTTATTCCCTTCCTGGTTTCAATGTTATTCATTATAAACATTCTGATTTCAATATTAACAACCTTGTTTCAATAGTATTCATTATAAACATTGTGGTTACAATCATATTCATTATTGACAATCTTGTTTGAATATTATTCAAGATTAATATCCAGGCTTTAATCTTATTCATTATCCTAAAAGTTTTCATCAAAAATTATATTTCATAACGCTTAAGCATTGAAACAATAGTCAAAAAACATTTCAACTACTCGTATATTGTTTCTCATCATTACCTCCTTCAATATATCAAAAAGGTCAAAAACAGTTTTTAATGAGAGAAGTACATTGTTATTTATCAATCGTGAAAGCTCAAGAATTGGGTTATTCCACATCTGGTTTAGTGGATATTTTTATGTAGTCATTGTTGAGTTCAGGAATATCCTTTTTCAGCATTTCTTTAGACTTGGATCTTACCTGGGAGATGTTGTTCCATTTTATCCAAGTATCATTTTAATTACCTAACAATTTAATTTTATCATTACTCTTAAAAGAGGTTTATTTTTTTCCTACTCAAAAATTACATCGTTGATTGAATCAAGTAAATTCTATTTGATATTTTTAAACAAACTTTTAAACGTTGTTATTTTTATGCATCATATTTAAAAAAATATTTTATATTATAAGAATCCTTAATTGTTATTTTTTTTAAATGTTATGTTATATTTTGTTTTATAATTATTTTTATGATACGTAAAGAACACTTCGGTGTATTTTATTGTCTCAGTACATAAATAAATATATATAATCGAGTACTTATCCCCTATAATATACCAAAATATTGAAGGAAATAATGTCCCTTGTGTTTGATGTATATAAAAGCCACTGGTTCTTAAGGAAAGAGAAAATTTTATTTTTGTGTGTCATCCTTTCTGTGTTTTATGCCTGTGTTTATCGCTCCTAAGATCTCTAATAATAATAAACCTAAGTAGGGATCCAGAAAGTCGTAATAATTTTATTGGAAATAAAATTTCTGACGATACTCAACGTTCAACGATTCCAAATGTGTACCTAACTTTGAAAATGCACTCCATTGGTTGTCAATTTTAACGATAGTAAAATATTATAAATAATTGCTTTTAATTTAAGCAATACGCACAGTGCTTAAGAAAATAATTACTGTTTTGTCTAGGGTAACAACTATTTGATTTTTTTTCCCAAATCGATAACCTCTGTAGCCTAATTGGCAAATTGCCTTTCTTGCAGTCCTAGAGTTTGCGTATTCAAACTGGGAATATTATAACATAATCAATTCGTCACCGGAAATTGCGTTTTTAAGAAAAATGGTTGATCTTCATAAAGGTGGATGAATATATAATTTAATATATATTTTCTCTGCGTTTCAGCAATAGTGCATACGTGGCTTGGTTGATAAAATTATTTACTTTCAACTAGAGGGCTACGGATTATTTTTCCGTTTGAACCTACTTTTAAATAGGGTTCCAGTATGTTATACACTCACGGCATCTTTTACATCTATCTAGTTTGTTATAAAAGATAGCCACATAATAATAATAAAAAATACTTTTAAGTAAGAGTCTTTCCGGTTGGCTGGAAGAGATAACTACGAGGCATATCCAGAAACTAAGTGCACTGAATTTTTGTAGGTTACAATTTTTTTTATTTAAACAAAAAAATTACGTGGTTACCGTAGTACATATGTAAGCTATTTTTCGACATAGTCGCCATTCCTCTCAATGCAGGTGGTGAAGCGGGGTATCAACTTTTTGATGCCTTCCTCGAAGTAGTTTCCCGCCAACCCCTCCGTCCACTTCTCCACCTCCTCACTTACCTCCTCGTCGGTCGAAAACCTTTTCCCACCCATGTGCAGCTTCAGGGAGGTAAAGAGATAGTAATCTGAAGGTGCTAGGTCAAGGGAATGCGCGGAATGGTTCAGGACATCCCATTTAAACGAGGCGAGCAGTTCCGTCTGTCATTGCCGTGCAGCAGGCAGACTCCCTTTGTCAGCATGCCTCTCCTCTTGTTCTGAATCACCCTCCGTAATTTTTTTAGGGTCTCACAGTATCTTGCAGAGTTGATGGTCTCCCCTTGAGGCATATATTCAATTAAAATTATGCCTTGACAGTCCCAAAACACGGATGCCATGATTTTCTTGGCTGAAATTGTGGTTTTGAACTTTTTGGCGGAGGGTGAAGAGGTGTGACGCCACTGTTGAGACTGCCTTTTGGTTTCAGGCGTGTAGTGTGCAACCCAAGTTTCATCTCCAGTAACGATGGAGCGGAGAAATTCATCTCCATGGAGTTTGCAGCGCCTCAAAAACTCTTACAAGCCTCCACTTGGCGGGAGATTCGATTGACATTTTTCACGAAATGTGTTGTCGCGTCGACACTTCTCAAAGTACTGACCTTGAACCGGTCTCGTTGTGGAGGGGAAGGGTCAGGCTACACGGAAATGTAGCCAACATGTCGAAAATAAAATTCATCCGGTCGTGAGAGCCTCAGTACACTTACTTTCTGGATACGCCTCGTATATGGAAAAATCTACAAGGTTTTACTGTATACATCGAAGGTGTAATACGAGACAATGTAACAAAACACCATAAATGATTTGACAAATAACGTTAAATCTCATATAGAAAGATCTACAAAAACTTGTTTTAGAGTTCATCTTATCCTGGAAAGTTTTATACGATATCTTGTCAAACGTGTACCTTATACGAGATTCATAAATGTTATGGTACAGTCGATACCCTTCCGTATCAAATGGTACGAACAATATCGTTTTTTTTCTAATTATTAATCGTTTTTTTATTTACATAACTAAATTATTACATTTTTATTCTCTTGAACCTTGGGTTTGATTTCGGTTTGATCTGAGGCTTTGTTTAATTAGCGCGCCAGTTGGTTTAATAACTGTGGCTATTAAGTAAATCGAGTTGGTTGAATAAATATGGTTTATAAGTAAATTAAATCGGTTGAATAGTTGTGGCTTTTGAGTAATCTGTTGGTTCAATAACTGTAGCTAATAAGTTTTTGAGTAATCTGTTGGTTCAATAACTGTAGCTAATAAGCTTTTGAGTAATCTGTTGGTTCAATAACTGTAGCTAATAAGTTTTTGAGTAATCTGTTGGTTCAATAACTGTAGCTAATAAGCTTTTGAGTAATCTGTTGGTTCAATAACTGTAGCTAATAAGCTTTTGAGTAATCTGTTGGTTCAATAACTGTAGCTAATAAGTTTTTGAGTAATCTGTTGGTTCAATAACTGTAGCTAATAAGCTTTTGAGTAATCTGTTGGTTCAATAACTGTAGCTAATAAGCTTTTGAGTAATCTGTTGGTTCAATAACTGTAGCTAATAAGCTTTTGAGCTATTTACCTTATCCCATGACGTCGAACTTTAAGTCCGTCATCGCTACTATTATTTTCCCACTCTGGTGTGTCACCGTAGGAGGAAGTTTTTTAATCACTACATGGCGCCACACTCATAAATTATAAACAAGCTTTGGATCATCATTTATAGATAGCGTTTAATGGGGACTTATTTTGTTCCCATAAACAGCGGGGGTAGTGGTGGGATCGAACTAAACTGAATAAACATATATAAAACATCGAAAATAAATACACACATTTTATAAACATAATTTAAGCAATAACTTGCTTATTACTTTTTTTTTTTATAGGTGTTTATCCCGTAAACTATTTTGTTTGAATTCCTTTATGCTCATATTTACAGACAAAGTCGACTTTATACAATATTTCAAAGCTCTGTAATATTTAAAAAAAATTAATTTTACATAGTATTTTCAGTCAATTTAAACTTTTTAAAGTTTTTATCGTATTTTTCATCCTAAGTTTTTATTACTACAACTTAAGTTTTCATACTATTTTAAGATAAATGTTATGGTACAGAACAAAGGGTGATTACCCAAAATATGCACACCACGTCAAGTTTCTCACGGTGTGTGCTGAGTTAAGAGTGAGCCACAAAACAAAAAGGCTAGAATCCATTGCGATATTCCTACTAAAGGTTTTTCAAGGTTGCTTCCACTGTCCTTCGATACTTGAAGTATTAAGTTTATATGTACCTAATAAATATAACCGTACAAGAAATAACACTCTATTTTCTAAACACTCAGTTACGTGTGGTATAGAGATATTGAACCCTATGAATAAAACTGTGGATATATTCTCGACAGAGCCTAGCAGTATGAGAAGAATCCTGGCTGATATTCTTCCTAACAAATAAGCTGACTAGAAGAAGCTAGACGCAGGGCCTCTTTGTTTAACAGGAGAAATCCTTTTTCTAGAGTACAGGCAGGTAAATGGTATCGAAGCATTCAAAATAATGCCTAAGTAAATAATATATAAAATGTGTTTCAGTGAAACTTAGGCTTTATTGTGCTGATATATTGTCACTTAATAGCACCGGAAAATTAATACATATAAATATATATATTAATTACTAAGCAATATATTTAACGTTTAATAATTAAATCTATAACTTGTTTTAAACAAATTTAAATTAACCACTTCGATAGCTCTATATCCTTTTTTATTCATTTTTGAGAGTTATTTTATCATGCAATGTCCTTGTCAAACATTCCACGGTAAAACAACTGTCACTAATAAAATTTTAAAAGTTAAAAACTATCGAAGCACTTTATTTACATTTTCCAAAACATAGTTGTATGAATTAAAAATCAACAGCACTAATATCTGCAGTGGTATCATAACGAGTACAAAACGTATCACTAAAATATACTATAAACGTGACGAATCTTACTTTTAAGAAATTAGATCATGAAGAAAAAATCTATCATGAGTAAAATTGGAGTATCTCTTCATATAAAAGAAACTAAGTGAAGACACTTCCATACTTTTTGACGAGCTTTCGCTGAATCAGATTTTTGAAAGCTCTTGCCAAAGTCCTTGGAAATTCAGTCAAGTTTGGCGAAAGCTTTCAAAGCTTATCATTAAGTTATTGACGATAAGATCTTTACTGGGGAATTACGTAACTCGTTTTGATTTTAGTTAAATACTTTATAATTTTATGTAAGGTAGGCACGCAGATTAAGAAAGAAAATAAACTCTTATTTAATAAGTGTAATAAAAATGATATACAACGACAAATTTTTGGTGTAAAATTTAAGTTACGGAAAAGGTGCAAAGAAATTTGAAAGGCATTTTTTCACAAGAAATAACTATCTCAGGATGTTAATAACAATGTATTTACCCTTATCCCTAAACATTTGAAAATTTACAAATAAATATAAAATATACAAAAAGGATTAAGTGTCATGATCTTATGTGTGTTTTATACTTCGTCCTGTATATCCTAATTTTCATAATTTCTTACATCCTCTTTGATCATCAGTGAACTATTTTGATTTTATTTTTGCTGAAATCAATAAATATGTTAAGGTGTCCCAAAAAATATATACACAGTTTTAAATAGTGCCGTTTACTTGAACTTGCTGCAGAAAATTGGTAATGCCACGCATTCATGAAGAATTTAAGGAAGAGGTAGACTTTTAAAGGGTCTTTCAAATTGAGCGGTTTTGTTAATTCTTGAATAAAACACAGGTGGCGTCGCAAACTTGCCTGGTTTTTGTGACATTTGAGAAGTGAAATATTTATAAAAATGAGCCCTTAACAATATAGCAACGCGTTCAAATTGAGAGTTATTTTATGTATTGTAATCTCCGGAAACGGTGACGTAAATTGGCCACCAAGATCATGTGATCAGACACCATTGAACAATTTTCTCTGGGGTTACGCCAGGTCTATAAAAAATAACTCCCAATCAATTCCTGAGCTGAATGATGACATTTTTCGCATTATTGGTGAGATAGAACCTCAATACAGCCAAAATGACATCAAAAATTTTGACAAGAGTGGACATCTGTGGAGCTGCAAGATGTGGACATTTGGCGGTTATTGTTTTTTGTGTTTAAATGTCATACATCATACTTGAATTCTCATCACAATGAGAATTCATCAGAAATAAGTTTATGACACCAACCTTGCAAAAATCAATTAATTAAGAGCAGCTTTTCAAATAAAATGCGCCCAAATACCAAAACAAATAATTCCCAATGTTTATTAACAGAGAATGAACCAGAGCGTAAATTAATTTGTGTACTTGCGATATTATTGTAAAAAAATCTACGTCAATTTTATTAAATCAAGAGTTTTAATCTTAGATATACCTTAATAAACACTTATTTATAATACTTCAAAGTAAATTTTTTTTTCGGACATGCTGTATGTAAGGATTTTAATCTCCATTGATGAAGATGAAATGGCATAATTTATGAATTGAGTTAATATTGAAATCCTACAATTTGATCTTGAAATAAATTGAAAGCAAGACCAAAATGTTAATTGTTGACTAATTCAATTAACTGTCCGGAAGCACTTTACTTAGATAATATGAAAAGGTTGACAGATTCAACTACCTAGAGGGACTAAGATCAAGTCAAGCAAAAATACCGAGAAGAATTTGTATGGTGAAAACTACGATAATCAAACTTATATAGAAATATGGTTTTTTTTATTTCTTATGGTAAGTTTAGTATGGTAAGACCACTGTTTTTTTCCTAGCTCGAGAAAATAAAAAAACGAGACACGTTTTTGTGATGTTGGCGAAAAATTATTCACTTTTGATAAACTGCAAAAACAGCAATATGTGCATCCTCTAAGATTAATATGTCAAAGAAATGTTTCCAACAACATACAAGAGAAGAATACTATTGTACTTCAACAATGTAGTGTTAGAAGATGAAGACACTTTTTAAGATGCTGGTAGTAATTGGATTTTTTCAGGGGCGGCGAGCAATAAGACGTTCTCTAGCAAAGTGGAAAGGTACTGAAAGAGTTGAATAGTTACTCAATGCATATTACACTGAATTTAAAGATTTCAGCCTGGTAAAATAATTCACCTAGTAACATTAATTACGTATATTAGATTTTTGCGAGCATTGTTGCCTCCCCACATACGAGCTAGTATTACCAACACGTGCGATGATGAACCGTGAGTTTCGTTTCTACTCCAGTTGCTTAAACCTAATGTACTATGAATAAAACTGAGGACAAGACAATTGTTCTGCGGGTCACGCTCTTTATCATATCTGAATTAGTTATTGGAATATGTTAAAGGATAACTTACGAATTGAAAATAAAAGGACTACACTCATCATGTCCCATAATAGGGAGGAGTTGAAGCAAATCTAAAGTATAGGGAAACACATTGTTCAGTCATGACCAACACGATTAAGAAGAAACAATATATTTATAAGACTTTCAATTTATTTGAAAAAGATCAATTTATCTGTTATAATGATCTAACAGTTAAATCTGTAAAGGTTTTTTTTTTATTTACGACTTAAAACAATAATAAGTAAAAATAAATATAAATTATGTGCGTTCACGTCAACTCTGGACAACTGTTTCAGCTTATACGTTCCTTGTCATCTATACAAAATAATTACTATAATTGTAGTTTAAAAGTTAAGCGAAAATTCTTTAACAGTAATTAACTAAAATCCTAAAATCACCTAACATATAAAACTTAGAGTAAATCCTTTAGCCATTTGGGTAACTTTGTGTCATGGCGTGGTTAATTACATGGTTTTATTCTATATATGCTACCTAATTAGGTCTCAATTAACATTAACAGTTGTCCTGAAGAAATAAATAGAGTTATTAAAACATATTTTCATGTTTTATTGTAATTTAAATTGCGTGATGAGTGTATATTAATTAGGTCTTACTGGCATCACATGAAATTTTAATTTAATTTCTTCGTATGATTCCTATTCCCTTCGACATATCTGACTGATGATTTGGACATATTGAAAGAGTGACCGGAGGACCATATTGTTTTAAGTTCTATTAATCGATCCTGGATCTCGCGGTTTGCCAATTTAAGTGTTTTTTGTACTCCACATGTGAAATAGAAACAACACTCGTAGTATTGTCACCAGATGAACTCTGGTTCCAAACTGGGAAGTTTTTTTTTTTGGAAACCATTGCAAATCGAACCTCAAGCTTCCATGTGAAAGAACAGCATCTTAACAATAAGGCGACATGAGTCGTCTTTTAGTATCTTAATAAATTAATGTTAATAATTGAACATTAATGTTAAAACACTTTTTGTCTACAAAATAAAATGAAAAAAATGATAAAAAAGTATTAAAAATAGTGAAATGATCGTATCTGAAGAATATCAAACCTAAAAAAATATATATATTTGTTGAGTTTAATTTCCCAATAAAATAACAGACAATATAAACATAATGTTTTATTTCACTTAACTATCAAGTCGACCATTAAATAAACAAAAAAATATAAAAGGTTCGATGCTAAATAAATACAGTAGAAGAAAGGAAAACTTTTCAAAAAACAAATTCAATATTTATGTAAGGTATATAAAGAGAGAGATATATAGACTAGAGGTAAAATGAATTAAATACCTTTACTGAAAATTTACCTGAAATTTTTCTCGTTATTTATTTCAGCGCTGAAAGTTATTTTAGTATATTTTAAGGGTTCGCTTTTCTACGCGATCGTCTTTAACGTTTTATTTTCCATGTTATTGAAAATGAAAGAAATTCCAAACAATTTAAAAGTAATTACTTTTATAGTATAAATAACAAAAATAAAAATATTAAAACAATCTATGGATTACTATACAAGCACATAATAATGATATGTATCTTTTGAAATAAGCGTTCAGGACAGATTTTAACAATCTTCTATCCACAGACACTGATTTTGCGTCATTCAAAATTCATACATTCAGAAATAAACGTATTATTTACCTCAAAAAATATCTTATGCAAGTTTTATTATTCCTCCTTACTCAGCTATAATTTCATTTTTTTATCTTTCCTTTGTCTTCATCTCCCTTGTGCTTCATACAATTTACACTTTTTTAATTTTTTTATTAAATTCAGTCACTTAAATTGATTAAGCCGAGACTTCTGCGATGTTAACATATATAAAGGAACATGATTGAAAGAAAATATGGGAAATAAAGTCTAGAAAAAGGGGATGAGGTCGTCCAAAGAAACGAAGGAAGGGTAGTATTAACCAAGACATGAATATTGATCTTGGACAGCGTATGATAGAGGGAGACGACTCATCACGCTGGTCCCAAATAAATTGGAAATGAAAGGATTCTTAACATATGAGTCATTCTCTCTAAACCATCTCAAAATTCGTTTCCCAATTTCCACTTCAAACCAACGATTCATAGAACCAGTCAATTCTTCGTTCGATCATTGCTTTCTATAACATGCTACAAGTTGTAATAAGTGATATATTTTATCAAGACATACATTTTGACCGCATTCGTTATGATTCTATCTCCTTTATACGCATTTATTTAACTGAATCTTTGTTGAAAATACTTTTGCACTTAATTTATACATTTATTTTAGATGTAGTGACAACTACAACTTGCGTCGAGGAAATCATATCACCTTTTTACAGTTACATATAATGATTATATGACAAAACGTCTCAGTTAAAATTGCCATCGCCAATGATTTGATGAATGACGAAGCTGTTATTCATTGTTAACCCTTCCTTCCTTGTGATGTGTAACTAGTACACATTGCTTCTAAAATCTTTAATATCTATATAAATATAATAAATACTGGCTTCAGATTTAAGGTATTCTTCCGTGAAACATTTGCGCATTGAATGAAAAAAATATATATTAATAATAATTAGCACTTATCGGCCACATCAGAGATATTTTGTGAAAATTGGGAATAAATTCACCAATACAATTAAACATGTGCCAGTGTGTGACGTAGGTATATTCATTCTAAAAAAACCGCTATGGGTGAGAAGCGACGCTATTCATGTCTCACTCTCTCTCAACTTCGGCATAAGGGAACGCAAGAAAAATAATCTAAGTTCGCTCGCTTCTCGCGCTTCAGTAGCTCTCGGGCATTCGTTTGAGATGGTCTTTTTGCCCATTTTGTGAACGTCGGCCAATGTTTTTTTCATGTTTTCAGCAATTAAATTTCAATTATTATCACTTTTGACTTCAAATTTAATTAATTTAAGCGATTGGCTATGAATATTCTTATTTTTCCGATTTTAAATAACTCAATTTTTACATGTGTATGTATGTGTATTGAATACACAGCACCGGAACGCGTGGATTTTTTTAGCACAGGTAAAGGTTAACGTCGTGGTTTTTGTTTTTCTGTAAGACTAAAGTAAAAGTGAATTTTACAGCGACGCTCATAAGTCACAAATTTTTAATTTCAAAAACATATTTTGTAAGTATTGATTACATTCACTCCTAACTCCTACCCTTCTGGTTTAGTCTCAAACCTGTATTAATATTTTAAACGACAAACGATGATAAACCTTTCTCCCTAGAACAGGTTATAACTGAGAGAATGGTATTTTTTTTCTTAATATTTTTAATATCAATTAGAATAATAATCCTTTATTCCATAAAAACGTAAAAAGACGTCATTTTCAAATACGAATACACCTTTATACACAGAAAATAGTTTACTCTTTGGCTAAATCAGTTTATCGTTTTATAAGGTAAAATTTAACACTGATCAAATCTTCTTTTTCCTGGCACTGTCTCAACTCATTGCCTAGTTAGACTCTTCTTGTTCTGGTAGGCTGTTGAGGTCAGCTCTTCTCGTTCTCAGGCTGTATATTCTTCGGTTTTGGGTGTCGCTTTCATCTAGGCCGTTTCTCTGTAGGTTTTGGAGCATGGAGTCACCCAGGAGTTCTTCGGTCTTCCTCTGGATGGCTGTCGAGGAAGATCCACAGACATTGCCTGATT
The DNA here is from genome assembly GCA_949825065.1 of Odontocerum albicorne. Classification (NCBI taxonomy): domain Eukaryota; kingdom Metazoa; phylum Arthropoda; class Insecta; order Trichoptera; family Odontoceridae; genus Odontocerum; species Odontocerum albicorne. The sequence continues at coordinate 8,690,820 of OX463849.1, read as the reverse complement.
TTCAGTATGGTCTGGTGCTCTCTGTCTTATGAGCCCGTACCACCTCAGCTGTCGCCCTTCCCGCTTACTATTTATGTCAGTGACTCCCAGGCTACCACGAATGCGCGAGCTTTTAATTTTATCTTTCAGTGATACTCCTGCCGACCACCTAAGCATTCGCATTTCTGTTGTTTCAAATTGCCTAGAGTAGGAGCTGTACATCATCCAGCATTCTGAGCCATACATAATTGCGGGTCTAACGATAGTCTGGTATTCCTTTCATTTTAGTTTTATAGGCATTTTTGGATCACACAAGACAAACTGATCAAATGTAATCCTGAATGTAATTTAACATTGAATTGACTGAAAAGAGACTGAAAATTGATTGAGAATCAAGATAAAATGAGATTTTTGTGGTCGTACAACAATTCTGAGCCTAAAGAAAAAATGTAGGACATTGATAATGATCATAATATACTCACTTGGTTAATCTGTGATTGAATCCTCCATTTCCTGAAACAAAAAAAAACAAAAGACTTATAATTATCAAATTGTCAAACTTTAAATAAAACAGCCACTTAAATTATTTGTCAAAACACCTCTATCTCTAAAGCATCCTTCTGTTATTTACCAAGTGGATCAAAGAGTTTTAAATCATCAAATATTGTATGTATTTTCACTCCCTCAAAAAATTGACGAAAATGTGCTTTTAACATTTTTAAACTAGCTTTTTAACAAAAGAGCACCTTTGAAAACGAAACCTTTTAAAATTGGCCTTTTTATTATAAAAACCCAAACTTTTCAAACCAAAATAACCACCTACTTGCTAATCCAAAACAACTTTTATAACAAGTTACACAAAAGAACTTCTTTTTTAAACCACAGAAACCTTTTCTACCTAATCTTTTCGAAAGAAATTAAATTCAATGGCCCACATGTTTTATTTTTTTACGAAATACGTTTTTCATAGTTGCCTGTAAAAACATGAGATCCGAGAATAATTTTTGAAGCATTGTTATAGGCTTTCTTCGCAAAACCCGATTACAACAGACAAATATAATAATGTTATAAATTCAAATCTTGTTTTATCCTTAGAAATTCTTCCCCTTGGTTTTAGGGACAAGCATTTAATTAAAATAATCAAACGGCACACCTTCAAGCCTTATTTACATAATCAGAAAATCCCGAAAATAAGTTCAGTTTATTCAAAATCTTTTCATAATATATTCAAACAAAAAGTCCGAAGCAAAACATTTTCTGTTTTCAAGAGATCGTTGCTTGGAAATTATAACAAGAAAAGTTTTACTTGACTAAAGCCGTCCACGAGATATTTCTTGTTTGGTGATCGAATTTTAACAATATACAAATGAGGTTAATATTATAACCATCATGATGCAATATTGTAAAGAAGGTAAATATTATAATAAGCATGGGTTTATATTATAATAATCATTAGTTATGTTGAAAATTTATATTCAAAATAATTGGGACTTTTTAACCCATAAAAATAATATCCCTTCAACTTTTTTTTGTTTTTTTTTTTCATTTAAGACAATTCACACTGCTGAAAATGCTTAATGTTTCACCCAATTTTTTTCCCTAATATTTTGAATAACACTTTTGTTGTATACAGTACAATTTGGCGGATTTATTGCTACGAGTAGGTATGTGACAATACCTTTCAAACAAACCAGAAAGATGTTTAAAGTTGTGAAAACCCATTGGAAACCTTTTTTTTTTTAAAAATTGGGTAACAAGACCCGTTTTTGAAAACAGGCGTCATATCATTGAGATATTGATCACAAATGATTTTTAATCCAGATACTAAATGAAAATTTTATGAAAAAATATACATTTTAAATATAGAATGTTGCTTAGTTTGCAAATCACTTCTGAAAGATATAACGAGATGTATGTATGCCTAAGAGGCAAGCTGTTAGTGCTGATAGAAAGGCAAAGAGCTTTGTCCTCTTTGCTCACCTCAAAAGGGGCACGGCGTGATGGTATCTTTATAAAAAAACATTCTTCAAGAGTAAATTTTCCTGGACTTTCACAGCCCTGCCCTTTTATGTGGAGTAGTATATATGAACCTTTATAATCTAGTTGGTAATAAGCTTGCCTTCCAACCCGAGGGTTGGGGCCCCATTCTCGTTGTTTCCCAGATTATTTAAAAAGATTCCAGTCTGATTTTCCCTCAAGGTATATTAAACGAATTTGTGGTTGGTTGGAAGAGATTGCTACATGGTATTCAGACCAACAAATGTAACTATATACAACAACAGTTCAATATAATACAAACTCTTTTAGACTGCCAATTATATTAATCATGTTAGTGATTCGATAGAAATATCTTTATTTTAACATCTTGTGTTTCTATATTCACGCTCATTCGGATTTTTAATTGTATTTTGTTAAAATTATTAATGACCGAAGTCAACTGAATATAGATAAATAAATTTGGAAAGCTTTTCATCGGTTAAAGTGTTCTTTATAGAAAATAAGCTAAAGACATATGTTTACTATGCTTAAAAATAAATACAAATGGAGAAAATATTTACTATTCGAAAAGATTTTTCTGAAAAAATCCATTTTTTATTAAGGGTAAACCTAAGATCAAGTACAAATGAAACCTGATTTGATTCGAAAAAGTGTATTGTTCGACGTTCCTTTTTTGAGAAGCTATTCTATTTGTCGAGGATCTCTTGTACCGAGAAATGGTATAACTGGTGACAACGTTTTCTGGAAAATGTTTCGGAAAGTACACAAGAACTTGCAAAGTCTCTCCAAGCAAGTAACATGTTTCTTTTATGTCACATTTGTGTGTTACACCATATCGAGTATACAAATAGAGGAAGTTGTTTGGAAAAGTTACAAAAAACTCCTTTGATTTTTTTCCTTGATATAATGATCATTTTTTTTTTACTAAAACCATGTTAATTTTTTTTAGTAATTGGGGATCATGAAGAAAAAACGTAATCCTAATTATTTATGAGTATACCTCACAAAATATTTTGCTCTTCATTTTGAGGAAAATGTCGTTTATTACATTTTCCATGAGGGGGGGCGTTTATTAAGCAGCATCAATATATTTTGAAAATCTATTTACATTATTTAAACTGAGAGAAAAATCAGACCGACCTCCGTAGTCTAGATGATTACACCATGTCTTCCGATTCGAAGGTTACGAGTTCGATTTTCTGTAGTACAAAACTTTTTTTTCAAAATAAGGATACAGTCCGGTTTTCACTTAAGACTTATTTAACACCCATTTGGTTGGTTGAAAATTAATGTTTTGTGGCACTAAACTCGCCAGTTTGTACTATATACAACAAAAGTGTAATATTGTGCAATATAGGTACAAAAAAATTAGAGATAAAGATCATTTGTGGCCTAATTGATTTGAGAGTTTGCGTGCCCTAGTTTATTTTAAGCCAAAGAAAGTCAGTCAGCCAGTGGGACATTGATTCAATTCCCGTCAGTACCATTTTTCCTTTAAACGTTTCTCTTAAGGCCTTTTTAACACCTTTGTTGTTGATTGGAATATATTTTTACACGGTTATACATTATGTATACTGTATACAGTGAAAATGTATCACTATACAGTACAGCATGGATTATGAGATGTATGAATGTGAAAGGAACAAAAGATGTGAGCTTAGATATAAAATTTCTCGTGATGGTTTGTAAGTTCACTATCGAAGCGTTATTACTTTTTATGCTTAAAAAGGAAAATAAATTGATTATTGTGATGCATTAGATATTCATTGTATTGTTACAACTTGGTGGGTCATGTTACTTTGATTTATATATGAAAGTAGGGCTTGGGGATATTAAATGTCGCATATGATAATCGAAAATCGAAACAGATCAAACAATAAGTGTTCGATCTTTTTCGTAGTAAAATAATGTGTAAACTACAAATAACTTTCCTTATTCCTTTATGTTCAGTGATCTTCAACCGTTTTCCAATGAGAAAATAAGAGTGATTTAAACGCCTTTTGTGAAGGATTTCAGAAATTTTCTCAGCAAGTGGATTTTGACTGAAGAGTCACTTTTGCTTTTAGAAATGACCTCCTCCTCATATTTCTATCCAGTTCTAGTTATGTTCACATGAAACCTGTGAAGTTCTATTGAAATACTTAATTTACTCGTATATGCATCACGCTTTTGATAAATTTATCTTAATTTTCATTATCGCGTCCTTAATGCTAAGTCTGAAACTTAATGCATCATTTGTTTTCACCCTCCCTTGTTCTGAAACATAATGAATACAGCGTTTAAAAATTATCCTATAACCTCATTTATTATCCTATAACTTGAAGGATACCTTTCTCTTGTACGTTTCTCTCAACTGTATTTGAGATGACCAACTTCTTAAACCTTTCGTGGTCCTTTCTGGCAACACACTCGATTAACAAATATGCGTTGATGTGCCTTGCGGTCAATTAAATACGCAATATCAGCCTCTATCATCACTACTCAAAGTCATCTAACATGTTTTTTCCCTCTTTCTCTCCGCTAATATCCAATTCATACATTCCCATGAATAATACTAAAGACTTCACTAGATAGATGGTTTCAAGTTGACAAAATACGTTTATAGAAATATGTTGATCCATTAAACTGTTCTGTCAGAATAACCTGGAAATCTAATAGAAGGTTCCGAACAGTAATCAGCTGGACCATGAACAACATTGCAAAATGGAAAAATAATATGTAATGGACCGACTTTTCGTAAATGTGGTCCATGAAATACTTGCTGCAACGCCAAACTCCATTTGCAAAAAAACACGCCTAGTTCTACCCAGTTAGCAAAATTATGGGCGGAAATAATTTAGTATCTTTGAAAAACAGACAGAATACGGAGAAAGAAAAAGTGATTTGAAAACAGTTCAAGTAACATGTCTTTTCAAGTTACTTAATTAATAAATTAAATTCAACTTCAAAAAGCACACCCGACGTATAAATTATTTGAATAGAACCATTTATTTTGTTTTCTTTAATGAGGATATAATTCGTCTGGATATTGAAAATAGATTTATTGCGTGATAAAAATGATTTTTGTTTCCCTTTACTTTGAAGGATTTTGAGAATTGAAAAATTGTTATGTGATATCAGAAATAGCATGACTCGGCTAACAAACATAACAAGTAAAATAGCAAATAAAGTTTCCATCTGAACAAGTTTTACCCATTAAAATGCCAAACAGAAAAGTTTCGTTCTATTTTCGCTAGCTGAGAGTTCTCGTATAATATTAAAATTAAGAAATTTAAAAAGCGTGACCTCAAACATTTATAAGTTGCATGAGAAGTAATCAATGGACTCGAGTCACGCTAAAGTCATATTCACTATTCATGCAACGAAACGAGTTTGCTCGGAATCAAATACACAAAGCACTTGAAAAATTGACTTTTAAAAAAAAGCTTATATCAAAAGTTCTAGTTTTGTGAAGGAAATAATCGCAGACTGCAGTATAAAGAAAATCTAATAATATTATGATTTGAATAGTGATGTATAAAAATACACAAACCAAGGTTTCAAAAATACACATATATTGAATAAAGGAATAAACTAAACTAAAACGGTAAAAAATGATACTTTAATTGTTAAAATACATTACATACTTTAAAGCCCCTTGATGACAAGTATTTTAGTTGACTTGCTTAAGAGTGATTTATAAATAAAAAATTAAAGAATTTTTTATATCAACTTTTGAAATATGATCACTTACTTTATTTGCTAAAGTAGTGGGATCTTGCTGATTTGTGAGTTCGATCGCTATTAGTTGGTTGAAAGAGATTATCACTGGTAAATGAATCCAGCAGATCATCATGCAATGAAAAATTGAATAAATAAACTTAATTTTTTTTAAAGATTCCAGCCTAATTTTTACTCGAGGCCTTTTTAAAAATCTTTCTCAATGTTTTGAAGACACTGTCACATAATAAAACAAGCCGGTAGGTTATAGACAGCAAAAGTGTTATAAAATACAATTACTCCAAATGAAAGCTGCGATTCAATGCCTAAAGTCGAATGAGATTTTTCCATCCTGATGTAAGGTTCTAAAAAATTCAAACCTAGCCCGAACACTTTTTAATGAAAATGAACGCTAGCTCAAATCCCAAGGCAGATACGAGAATTAACTATTAAAAATATCACTCCTTATTCGCGTTTTGCACCCTAGTTAAAACTGTCGCTTAATAGTTGTTTGCCTAAAGCATTTTTAATTACTTTCGGATAATATTATGCTAATCCTCGTCTGGGCTTGTTCTAGATTTTGTATAATCTCTCCCGTAATACCCAGTCTTAGTGTAGTGTTGTTCTAGTAATTTCTAGTAAATTAAATGGCATTCTATCCTGCGCCAATGACCGCAAAGTGCTTTCAAAACGTATTTTTGCTTTACAAAGTAAACTTCTACTTTGTAAAGTCAAAGGAATTTTGTAAACAAATTTAATACAATTTGTAACTGTATCAAATACATCGGATCTTAGTGATTTATAGTTTGTAAAACTTATTTCATATTAAGACAAACTTAAAATAATATATTCAATATCAGCATCAGTAACTGAATAAACTGTTTAAAGGCTAAGCGAGTGGTTTATCAAATTGGATTAAAGAATTTAGTCTGAAGTGAGTTATGAATCAGGTATGAGATAAAGATAGTCGAGTAATATTGTAAAGTGCATAACTCCAAATAAATATATTTTTACCATAAATTCTCCATAAAGTGCGGGAATTGAGAGGTGAATGAAAAATTGATTTATTTTTATAAAACAACGACTCCTGTAGCCTAGCTGGTAAACACGTTGTCACCTGTATTCCATCTTAGAAGTTGCGAATTTGATTTCCGTTGGAACCAATAATTCCCAATCTTTTTTTTGACTTAAGGTCTCATTAAGATATTTTTGGTTGTTCGAAAGAGATCGTTTGAAAGCAATAATCCACTGAGTTGTACTATATACAACGAAAGTGTAATACAATTCAACACACTAGCAGGAAATTAATAATTGAATACACAACAAATCAAATAATTTTTAAACAAACCCAAATATTAAAATTCCAATTACCAGTATTCATCACATGCACGGTTCAATAATGCATGTTAGTAACAATGCTATAAGCATTTATTCTTCTTTGTCGCGTGCTCAATACTAAGTATCGCGGTTTTTTTATCGGAACTTTTGGTCAATAATTCGTCTCTACTCTTTCCAGTACATAGGTAGAAGTAAGATGTGTGCTCCACTTAATAAGGAACAAATCATCTCATTGATTTAGTTTATCCACCTTGCTATCCGTATTCTTGCTAGGTATTCCTCAACACTTCCAATTACTATCAGCTAAGTAAAAAATTATGGGTATAATTGGAAAAAATATATTATTATATAGGAAGGGAAAGAAAACATTCATTATTCGGCCAATTTTACACCCTTCCTCCTAAGTGCTGACAGCGTTGAACCAAATAGTCAACATCTGAAGAAACTACCCTTTTGAACTATTAAAAAATTCTCACTTATGGGTTTTATCAACCAATGCTTTCCATAATTATGTTACCAGTAAGTACTTCAGTTCTAGACGACTTACTTGATGATGACACAGCAATTGTTTAAATGTTTTTTTTTCTTCGCAATAAAGAAAGTAGAATAAAAGAAAATTACTTTGTTTTCATTTTATATCAATGTTTTTCATTAAGCTACATTGTATTCAAAACCTTCTTATGTGTGCTTTCATGATAATATAACATCAAGCTTTCATTTACAAGGCTTCGTGTCTTTAACCAAGGCAGGTCATAAGTTATAAACTAAAGACGTTGCTCAAAACGCGAATTCAAAAATATAATATCTTCCTTCAGTTACATAACGTGTTTTTACGGGTTTTTCATCATACTTTAATCTAGTCGTCCATTCTTTCTCCAAACCATCTACAAAGTGGTTAAATTTATATTTGTTTTATATGTATATTGTTTCTTTTTTATATGTAAAGGGTGTGTGGTGGTATGCCGCACGCCGCAATCTTCGTCCGCGTGCATCCAACATGCATGCGGCGCATACGCACTGCAACTCGCTACTCGCTTCCGCTCGGTGCAGCGGACGGCCCCCCCGGCAGTCGAGTTTAATGTGCGACGGCGAATGCACGCGCATTCTTCGATCTACTTCCCGCGCTTCTCTGCCGTAAACTATTACGTTACGAATTAAACAGATAATTAACTTTAATCTATAGTATACGTTATCTTATTGTAAATTGACTTTGTGACTGTTGTGTAAAAAACGTGCATCCTCGAATAAAACTTTAATGGTGATTTAATTGTGTTTTGTTATCTACCTATCGACGGACCCAACTGTGCACGGTAACTGGTACTACATTGGTGACACCGACCAAGAATACGACAAATACGAAATGCAATCGGAAAACGTGGAAGTTTTTCGCGTCGGCGTACGTATTCCACCCTTTTGGCCCGAAGAACCGGCACTTTGGTTCGCTCAGGTCGAAGGTCAGTTTGTTCTGTCAAATATCACAAATGACGCTACAAAGTTTTACTACGTGACTGCGCAACTGGATCACCAATATGCAGCCGAGGTGAAAGATATTATCACTGCACCACCGGATTCCGACAAGTATGACAAGCTTAAAAGTCAACTCATCAAACGGCTGTCGGCTTCGCAGGAAAAAAAGGTAAAGCAGTTACTAATGCATGAGCAGCTCGGAGATCGCAAACCGTCTCAATTCTTGCGTCATTTGCAAGATTTGGCTGGCCCGTCTGTACCTAAAGACTTTCTTAAGACCATATGGTCTAGTAGATTACCGCAAAATATACAAACTGTAATCGCGTCACAGCCCGATTTAAATTTAGATAAGCTAGCAGACTTAGCCGATAAAATTAATGAGATCGCGCCAACGACTCCTCAAGTGTGTGTCGCAGAAGCAAGCTCATCTAATAATGTTATCAGCGACATGGCAAAACAAATAAGTGAGTTGACAAAACAGGTGCAAGCACTTTCCTCTCAAGTTAAAAATACCTCTCGTTATAGATCACACTCGCGCCATCGCCAACGTAGCCGTTCACATTCTAGGCAAACACGACCAAACTCTTCACATTGTTGGTATCATACCAAGTTTGGTACACAAGCAAAGAGATGCACAAAGCCTTGTTCGTACGAGTCGGAAAACTCTCAGGGCAGCCGGAAGTAGCGGCCAGCGACTGCCCATCACAAACAGGCCGCCTTTTCATCACCGATCGTGCATCAAAAATGGCATTTCTCGTTGACACTGGGTCAGATTTATGTGTTTTTCCTCGCACTGCTATAAAGGCGTCCTGCACGAAAACGGATTTTCAGTTGATCGCAGCTAACAACTCTATCATCCAGACATATGGCCCCGTACGACTAAGCCTAGATCTAGGCCTTAGGCGAAATTTCAATTGGAGCTTCACTATAGCTGATGTTGCTAAGCCCATAATTGGCGTAGACTTTTTAAGTTTTTACAACTTGCTTGTAGATACGCGACATCAGCGCCTTATTGATGGAACTACGACGCTATTTGTTACTGCACTTCAACAGAAGAAGAACGAGGATGTGGCTTCCATCAAGGCTATTGCAGGCGAGACTGAATTCCACGAGATCCTGAGAGAATTTCCAGAGATCACCAAACCTGCAGGTACGTCAGCTCCTTCTAAGCATAATACCATGCATTTTATTAGGACTACGCCTGGTCCACCTGTTAAATGCAGACCACGTCGCTTGGATCCTGAACGCTTACGACTAGCGAAAAAAGAGTTCGAGGACTTAGTAGCCAGTGGCATAGCTAGACCTTCTGAGAGTTCTTGGTCATCAGCACTACACATGGTTAAGAAAAAAACTGACGGCTGGCGACCCTGCGGAGACTACAGAGCTCTCAACGCTCGCACCATCCCCGACAGATACCCTGTCCGTCACATCCAGGATTTTTCTCTCCAGATTCATGGATCCAAGGTATTCTCAACCGTAGACCTGGTCAAGGCCTATAATCAGATAAGGGTTAATCCTGATGATATTCCGAAAACCGCACTTACTACGCCTTTCGGCCTCTTTGAATACCCATTCATGAACTATGGTTTAAGAAACGCTAGTCAAACTTTCCAACGCTTCATCGACGAAGTGCTCAGAGGCTTGGATTTTTGCTATTCCTTCGTCGACGATATCCTCGTGTTTTCTCCATCAATAGAGCTCCATAAACACCATCTACGCCAGCTATTTAATCGCCTCAAGGAGTATGGTGTATTAATAAACACAAACAAATGCGTTTTTGGTGAATCAGAGGTAACATTCCTCGGATATCACGTCTCAACCGCTGGTACTAAGCCATTGGACAGCAAAGTTCAGGTTATTGAAGACTTTCCTACTCCAAAAACTGTCAAAGAACTCCGTCGATTCTTGGGAATGCTGAATTTTTATCGTCGCTTTATTCCCAATGCTGCGCAGATTCAAGCGCCACTCAATTCTTTGTTAGCTGGACAAAAAGTCAAGGGTTCACAGCCAGTTCACATGTCACCCGAACTATTAGCTTCCTTTGAGGAGAGTAAAAAGGCACTGGCATCCGCAACGCTACTGGCACACCCGCAAGTAACAGCAGAGCTGTCTATCACCACTGATGCATCAGATGTTGCGATGGGCGGTGTTCTTCAACAAAAAAAAAATAACAGTTGGGAACCACTTGGATTTTTCTCACGAAAGTTGAGTTCCGCTCAAAAAAAATACAGTCCGTATGACCGGGAGTTGCTAGCCGTTTACGAAACCATCAAACATTTTCGTTACATGGTAGAAGCAAGAAATTTTATAATTTTCACGGATCACAAGCCACTCACTTTCGCTTTCTCCACACCACGTGAGAAATCCTCTCCAAGGCAATTCAGATATCTGGACTACATATCGCAATTTTCGACTGACATTCGTTACATCCCTGGAAAAGATAATATGGTAGCAGACACACTATCCAGAATCGAGGAAATAGCCTTAGGAATAGATTACAAGGCACTTGCTCGTTCTCAAGATACAGACCTGGAACTTCAACAGTTTTTGACAAATGACTCATCGTCATTAAAATTGCAAAAAGTCGCAACTTCAATGTCGAAAATACCAGTTTATTGCGACGTTTCTACGAATTTTCCAAGACCATTTGTCACAACTAGTTACAGACGTCAAGTTTTCGACATGCTGCACAATTTAAGCCACCCAGGGCGTACAGCTACAGTGCGGCTGGTCACCGAGCGTTTCATTTGGCCAGGGATTCGCCGAATCTGTAGAGAGTGGGCAAAGGAATGCATGCACTGTCAACGGTGCAAAGTAACGCGTCACACATCCGCTCCACTTTCCACTTTTCCTAGTCCTTCCTCGAGGTTCGAACACATCCACCTCGACCTCATAGGGCCGCTAACCGTTTCGGCTGATTACAGGTACTGCCTCACCGTCATCGACAGATTTACACGATGGCCTGAAGCATACCCACTCACTGACATCACTGCCGAGACCTGCGCGAAGGCATTGGTTTCTGGGTGGATAGCTAGGTTTGGATGCCCAGCTAGAATCACTACGGATCGAGGGCGGCAATTTGAATCTCACCTCTTCAAATCTATCACGAAGTTAGTTGGCGCACACCACTATGCCACTACATCGTTCCATCCGTCTGCTAATGGCTTGATAGAGCGCCTCCATCGACAGCTGAAGGCAGCCATCATGTGCCATGCTGATTCACAGTGGACCGAGTCTCTTCCCTTAGTCCTACTTGGCATACGCAGCGCCTGGAAGGAGGATCTACAAGTTTCACCAGCAGAGCTAGTATACGGCGAACCTTTACGTTTACCAGGTCAATTTATTTCACCTACGGATGACCACCTAGCCGCCGATATACTAAACTTTTCCACAAGACTCAGCAGCTACATGGCCAAACTATCGCCTAAACCAACGTCATGGCACCGAAATGGACCATTTTATATTCCACGGGACCTTAATGAGACGTCACACGTGCTGGTGCGACAAGATCACGTTCGAAGATCGCTGGAACCACCCTATGTCGGACCATACAGAATTTTAAAACGCAGTCCAAAATTTTTCAAGCTTAATATTAAAGGCAAACCAATAAATGTTTCCATAGATCGTTTGAAAGCTGCATATACGGTAAAAGAGACTGATTTACAAGTTGAACCGACACCAATTCAAGTTCCATCATCCACCACAAATGAAAAACGTACACGTAGCGGAAGGAAAGTACATTTCCCAGAGTACTATCGATCGTAGTAACGATCTCAGCGAGGGAGTACTGTGGTGGTATGCCGCACGCCGCAATCTTCGTCCGCGTGCATCCAACATGCATGCGGCGCATACGCACTGCAACTCGCTACTCGCTTCCGCTCGGTGCAGCGGACGGCCCCCCCGGCAGTCGAGTTTAATGTGCGACGGCGAATGCACGCGCATTCTTCGATCTACTTCCCGCGCTTCTCTGCCGTAAACTATTACGTTACGAATTAAACAGATAATTAACTTTAATCTATAGTATACGTTATCTTATTGTAAATTGACTTTGTGACTGTTGTGTAAAAAACGTGCATCCTCGAATAAAACTTTAATGGTGATTTAATTGTGTTTTGTTATCTACCTATCGACGGACCCAACTGTGCACGGTAACTGGTACTACAGGTGTTTCAAATTGAGCGGTTTTTTTTATTAATTTTTTTTAAATTCTTGATTAAAACAGAAATTTGCTTTGATTTCAAAAACTTTTTATTGGTCATTGAAGTATAATGTGTGAAATTTAAACACTAAAAACAATATTTTCCAAATATCTACCTCTTGCAGCTCCACAGATGTTCACTCTTTTGTCAAAAGTTTCGATGTCATTTTGGTATAATTGCGGTTCTAGCTCATCAATAACTCAAATCATTTCGACCTTCAGCTCAGGAATTGATTGTTGATCAGTTTTATAGACCTGGATTTTCACGTAATCTCAGAGAAAATAGTCCAACAGTGTCAGATCACATGATCATGGTGGACAATTAACATAATCCTTTCCGGAGATTACAATACATAAAATAATTCTCAATTTGAACACATTGTTGTATTGTATACAACTCCATTTTTATAAATATCATACATTGCACTTCTCAAATGTCACAAGACACAGGCAAGTTTGTGACGCCATCTGTGTTTTATCCAAGAATAAATGACCGCTGCATTTGAAAGACCCTTTACATGTTTTTATTTTATATGTATTTTTACTTTTTTTATATGTATTTTTTGACGTTGTATAGGTTTTTTTACACACCAATAATGTTACAACTGTATTGTTAGTTGAAAAAAATACTTATAAGCGGCCATGTTGAACTTCGAGATATAATGTTAGAGCCAGATGATTGGCATCCTATGAACCCCAAGGCGTAGAAGTTTAATATTGTATTTAACGAAATCGAACTATTTTGAATAAAACATTTAACAAAACTAAAATAGAAAACTCTAATTGAGATACGAATACGTTCGAGAGCATAAAGCTCAACTTTGCATGAATTTGTTGAAGAGTAGACTCCGAAGCTCTTTATTTTCTTTCAGAGCTTATTCTGAAAGCTTTTGGTTAAAAAAACAAAATGTTTTAAACTACGACCAAACTTTATTATTACAAGCTCTTAAACTATAATTTATTAAAGAATAAATGTTCTGTGAAAATATCTTATTGGACCTAAATCAAATGTAACATTTTCAGTGAAACAAAGGCAAGTATTTATTTTTTGTTTTTAATTTACTTAAACATGGATGTGGGCTGAAAAATATCTGATGCCCTCGCTGACCGGTCTCTCCCTCTTTTGGTGGGGGTGTATCTCGACTGAGGGGATGCTGTGAGAGGAATCCACATCTTTTGATAATTTCTCTCTTAAAGGCTCTCTTTAATTCTTAGCCAATATCTTGAAATATATGTAGAGTTCTCGCAAAATATATAGACTTTCGGGTATAGGATGGTTCAAAAGTAGATTTAGTAAAAAATGTGTATTTTTCAATTTACCTAATTAAAAAAATATAATATCTCTATTATTAAAAACATATTTGTTTAACAATTCACCGCATCATAAAATAACTATGTAGGTAAGTAATGTAAAGTTATAGAGATTTATGTTGAAAATTCTTATGTCATATTAATGTAATTTAATTATTTGTAACTGCCCAACTTTCGAAATTACTTTATTATTTTGTATTTACCATAATTTATAATGACATGACTGACCCTAATAGCTTATTTATCAATTACAGGAATTCAGTTTATTCTTATTGTTATCGTTATCTATGCGTTTAATTGAACTAATAGACACTCCGGTTACTTTTGAAACTACACAATGTTATTTTTTTTTCTGCGCGAAATGGCCTAAAATGTTCTTATGCATTCGCTATTATATCTTTCGACTGTTTTTTTTTTCAAATGAAAACCACGTCTAACTTTTGAACACATTTTTTTTTATTTGAAAATAAAACTATTAAATACTTTCGGGTGATACTGTAGCTGAGAGTGCAGACGGACCAATGCCAGACTAGAATGAGCTCAATACACTGATGCATTATACGTACTATAGAAACAATTTTGAATGTATGTGTAAAGGTCTTTATATTTTGCGGGAATTATACGCGTATATGCAATTTTAGGATATATGTACATATTAAGTTCCTTTCAATAAACTTTTTTTTTAAATTATTAATTTGTTTTTCTAGAAATGGATTCTTGATCCAATTGACAATAAAAAAGGGAATTGTTGAAGAAAAAGCAGGAAATACGGGAACCTAATGGGCCAAAAGAGTAATAAAACGAGTTTGCTCATTTATCTACGACCAATAAATTGTGATAAATTTCTATGAAAAAAATATTTCTATGAAACGTTGCTTGATCAGATTCGGAGAAGCTTTTATTATGCTTTCTCGTATGACTTGTATCGATCCCTGGTTTGATATTAACTCATAATTTTCAATGAATTTTATGATCAAGCCTCGATTTAAGTTTAAATATGAAAGAAGAATTCTTCTTCCACTTCCTAAGACTCAAGAGTGTTATTGCAGCATTGTCCTCCTGTAATGCTGAGCTTCAGCTATCTCAGCTCTCCATCGTTTTGGGGGTCTCCCTGGTGGACGCCGTCCATCCGGTACCCCATGCAAAGCTATGTATAAGATTATTGTGGAATTCATTCTCTGTACATGTTGATACCAGTATCGTCGACGCTGTCGTCCCCATCCTACCACATCTTAGACCTCACAGACCTCTCGGATTGTAGTGTTCCTAACACGATCACGCAAAGTCTTCCTAGCAATAGCACGTAGAGTTCTCATTTCCATTGTGCTTAGCATACTTTTTGTCCAGACAGTGTCCGCCCTCGCTTCGATGCCATATGTGAGGATAGGTCACACACAGGTCTTTTAAATGCGTACCTTGCTATCCGTTCTCATATCGAAAATAATAATTATGTTTCATTATCAACAAAGGTTGTGGCTTTCATACTCAAGCCTCGTTTTATGTGTAAGAATGAACGATGAATATGATAACATGTAATTTTGTACAACGTTAAATATGTTAGAGATTTGAGTATAAACGAAGAATATATATTTTTTTTTATAAAGTTATTAAGAATCGAGCCTTGTTTAAGGTTTGAGTAAGAACTATGAACAATATTTTTTTAATAACGCTTATAATATTCAAACTCAAATCTCCATAAAGGTTTGAATATGAACGATTAATAACACATCATTTTAATAACGTTAAAATCTTTCACACACAAACTTTTTTTAAAGTTTGAGTGAACGATGAATAAAAAGTAAATTTCAATTACGTTATTCAGGCTGAAGTCTTATTTTAAGATTGAGTAAGAACAATGAATAATATAGGTGTATCATATATTTTCAATAACGTTAATAACGTTCATACTCAAACCTCGTTTCAGGTTCAAATATGAACGATGAATAAATAAGCCTTGTTTTAGGCTTTGGTATCGACGATAAGTAATCTTAAATGTAATTTATATAATATATGTCGTAATATTCACTAATAAAGTTTATATATTATTTATATTTAACGCATAAACATTGCGAAGGTTCAAAGGTATTGTAATTCTTTTTATCAAACACTGTTTACTCGACTTTATGTAACAGTATAACTCTATCAAGCACAAACAATTGTGCTCCCCTGATGATGGGGTAAAAGTCTTGAAACCAGTAGGGTTATATCGGTACATACAGTGGAATACACGATGTTAGATAAAACAAATTACAAAAAATAAAAAAGTTTAGAATACTAACGTACCTTTAATTGAGTTTGCTGTAGGGCTTAACATGAACGTGAGTAAAACTAAGTTCATGGTGTTTGGCCGACTGGATCACGTAGGAGCACGTCTTACATTGAGCGGTGCTAATATAGAGAGTGAAAAAAATTAAATACCTCGGAAGTATCCTAGTGGAAGATCTCGACCCAGAAACCGAAGTCAAGTGCATAATTGAATCATCTCATGCGACTTTTAATAAAATGAGAAGTGTATTCTGCGATGATAACCTACTTAACTTGAAACTTCGACAACGGTTAGTCAAATGCTACGTTTGGTCAGTGTTATTGCATGGAGTAGAATCATGGACCCTCAAAGTAAGTAGTATGAACCGACTGGAAGCATTTGAAATGTGGATGCCCCGGAGAATGCTACGGATATCCTGGACGGATATGGTCAGCAACACAAGGGTTCTTCAAAGAGCCAAAGTTGATAGAGTTGCTGACTAATATTAAAATCCGAAAGGTATCCTACTTGGGTCATGCACTTAGAGGAGCAAAGTACAAATTACTGCACCTGATCATCCAAGGCAAAATAGAAGGCTGAAGAGGTGTTAGCAGGAGGCAAATCTTCTGGCTCCGCAATATACGTGATTGGACTGGCATAAAGGGCGTTGGAGATCTTTTTCGGGCTGCCGGGGACAAAGATATCGATATAGATATCTACTCTCAAGTAATATTCAACGTTGGGGGGACCTGACATGACACTGAGAAGAATAAGAAGATAGAGCTGCAAAACCTTGCAGTTGAAGGGTTGCAAAATATTTATTTCAGTTTAATGCATACACGTGATGAAACTAACTTATGATAAGCATATCTTGTTGCATTTAAGCTATAGAGCGTCAGTACTTGCATCTTATCTGCAGTTTCTTTCTCCAGTGGGTCCATCACTACTAGCAATCATTCTACGCCATTCTGACTCGATCTGCTGCTGTTTGCTTCAGGTTGATCTGATCATTTATATATTCAAGTATTGTGTTAATTAATCATATTATGATAAGATAAAATAATGAATTAAGATTCTTTTGTGATATTTCTTTACTGATTTGTTTAATTAAATTAGTATGAAAATTGTATAACACTTATTCAAATTTACTTAGATAGATTCCAAGAAATAAAAAAACTATATTTATACATTTAAAAAGAAAGGTGAACATTATATGTATATAAAAAAAAATCTCATCTTTTTTACTTAATTAAAAATTGAAATAAATAACAGCCCACCCACAATAGGCATCAATCTCATAAAGGTTTAACAACAGCACAACACAAAATTTGGCTTAAATTTAATTTAAATTCCTCTTTTGATTTTGCCAGGGAATCTTATATAAATTTCTGTTTCCGTGACTGCCGCCTCCTACTGCTCGCTATGACAGGGCGATGCTTCTTTGGCGCCGCGACGCCCCCGAGCCAAACCTCGGGGTGCGACACCCTTCAAATCTATCAGAATTTTCAAACTTTCATCCCCATATACACCTTTTGTTAAAAATAAATTATATACGAAATAATTACTTTACAGATTTTCACTAATTTAACTTTTCTATTCATCACAAGTTAACGGTACAATATACAAATCAATTCAGAATCAATAACACTAAAACTCGATTATTGAATATTTTTTCTTGATTAAGATTTCCATTGAACAATGACTTTTTAAAATTTGTAACGAGTTATTCTTCTTCTTTCGTTTAAAATTTAAAAAAAATCACTTTTACGTGTCTCCTTGACTATTTGCTTATAAAATTTTATAATATACATATATAACGATAGTACGAGTAAGTTCGTAAGTTTAGATATTTTATGAATATTAAATTAATTCAAGTAATCCATTCGTACTCCAAATGAATAATATTTCAAAAAATGTTTTTACATAAACTGTTTTCTTTGTACCCTTTTATGTTCTCATTTACATACATATTTTACTTGATATCTCAAAGTTTTATTTTTTGCACTGACTTCTTCAAACATTTTTACAATTTAATTGTATTTTCATTTTATTGTAAGATCCATTTTGAGTCCTAATGTCAATTAAATGAAGAATTTAAATTAACTAATGTTTCGTCAATATTAATCATTTTATAAAAGAAACACTGCTGTGTCATGTGTAAAATAAATTATTTAATTAATATTTGGCACTAAAACATATGCTGCTTGGATCGTACAGTACTAAAATATGTTGAAATGATAGTACGCAATAGTATTTTAGTACCGATTTCGATGTACGATAGTAAAACGTTGACATGGAAAAATACTGAAATTATCATCATAAATGCGTGCCCTAAAAATGGTACATGGGGGAACAGAATATCGATTTAAGTGGTAAGTGATGCATATTAACTTAAGGCTGTTTTATTAGGTAAGATCAAGAAAATCACACTGCGATAATTTGGAAAAGTAGAATGAATGAATAAGGAAATACTTACAAAACAAGGTACAGTGCAAATGTGAGTGAAAGGGGTAGTAGAGAAGACCCAAGGAAAGTATGGCTGAATTAATTTAATAAAATTTTCAGTTTTGATTTTTTTTTTGTAAATCTGTCATGGATTAAAATAATTTAATGTATATAAGATGAGATAGTATGGGTTAAATTGCTGGACGGCAACAAACCTGCCAGACGTACCATAAACACAAGCGAATGAAAATGAAAATAGCACCTTTAATAAACTCAGGTAGAATGATTTCTAAACGTGTGTTAAAAATGGAGATGCCAGGGATAAATAACAAGTCTAAGATTCATCAGATTATTGACAATAATAATTCTGCTTTTGACGTTTTGATAAACCTGTCAATAATCACTCTAGGTAACTCGGCAATCAAACCCACTATAATTGTAAGAAAATTTGATAACATAACGTTATATTGTCAAACTCTTATTCTTATTTATCCTTTCTATAACACACAACAAATTCTAGATCTAGTTAAGTAAATCCAACTTTTTCGTCAAAAGTTTATAGCTAGAAGAGCGCTTTTTGTAACATCTTAGTTTATCGAGTACATTATATCTATAGTATCCACTACATTAATGGCATTAAATTTGATCCGTTCCATATACGCCAAGGATCAAAATGGATTTCAACTATTCAGAGAATCTAAGGACCGAAATACCCCTAAGAATCTCTGAATAGTTGAAATCTTGAAGGTATCTTTATTCCGATAAGAATAAATTATTTTTTTTGAGAAATTTCAATAATCAAATACAAAACATTTAAAAAAATTTATTTGCTAATTGCTATTTTTGTTTTCCCATTCATTAGTATGTTACTCACTCACATATTCGTATAGGTGATGTGTACATATCAAAAAACGAGATCAAAAGATATCTAATCTTATTTTTTTTGTTGGAAAATACATGGTTTTATGTTCTTGTATTAATTTATTGTATTCGTTTTTAGACTAGCAATAAGTGGAACTAACTTGTCAAGTGCTCTTTTTTTGTTTCGCGGGCTGTTGTTAATAGGTTTTCAGATATTGACGTCTTCAATATTTTAGAAAATGTTTTTAAATACAATATTTTCAACGTTTTCAGCCATGGGACTCAGTTGTTTGTATATGAGAAATATTCTTTAATTGTTGATTTCTTTCTAAGTGCATGTATTTCTTTTTACGCTTAGTACATGCTTGCACTTAACCTGTATACTAACACGTTTTTTAAATTAATAAATAAAATTATCTTTGGCCCCATTTATCGGGCTTTTGGATTTATATTGTAGAACCAATAGAGTAGACACGAAACTTGATTGTTGTCATAGTACATGTTAGCAGCACGAATACCACTAACGATATCTTGCGTGCGAATATTGTTACTAGATGAGTTCTTGGTCTGTTTTTTTTTGTGAGAATTGTGTACACTGACATATTTATATTAAGTAAGTAAACCATAAATAAAAGAGATGGCCACCTAATTTAAGATTCTTAGCAGGCCTCTGATCGAAAAACAAAACAAAATAAGTGATTCCGGAGAGTATAAATTATGCAAACATTGTAATGTTCAAATACCTTTTAATATTTTTTTTACTGTGCAAAATAATAAAAAAAAACTCAATGACAATATTACAATAAAAATTTCTCCTCAATAATCAGTGAAGTTAAATATTCAGACGTTCTCCAACTTTACCCCCAGACATATTTTCAGCCGTGCTAAATTAAGTGGGGTTAAATATGGCAAACATCATATTGAAAGAATACGCGTTAAAGCGCTAAATATCATTTTGTAATGATACTCACTCTTTTAACACGATAATAATAATGATATTAAACAGACCATTCATATAGCGCCGTTTAGATAGCAAACACTCCTCAAGGGCGATTTATCTCAACCCTCGAGCACACTTTTATCGACATATTAAAAATATTACAAAGTAATTTATAAAGCACGCGCGCACGCGCACAAGCATGCACGCGCTGTTAAGTTGAATATTATAATTGAAAAGTAGTGGTTGCGACCATTTGATAAGGTACTACATCACATCTGCATATTTTAGGAAAAACATATTTGGTAAGAAAACCGCAGAAAACTTCTAAAATGAAAAGGGGAACTACAAAGAAACCGTTGTTGATCTTCCAGTATATATTAGTACCATATTCGGGTTAAGATTAAAGGTTTAAGAAGTGTTCAAACACAATCATATTTTTTCATGAGACCTTCCAAAAATGGTTGTTTTCAAGTTCTTCCTAAAGCTGCATACCCCGCCTATATCTCTAACGTTAAGATGTAGACTATTCCACGCCACTGGACTAGCAATGACAAAAAGTATATTCTAATATCTCACCCAATTGGACCGATTTAGAACAATCAATTTATTAGCTGACGATAAAATTAACTTGAAAGATTCACTCCTCTCCGAAGTAACGTCTCTCAGATACAGAAATTTCAGATTTGAAAGATACAATCAAAACATACCCTCAAAGGGATCTGAATACGGATACAAAATTTAAAATCAACCCCTTCACGACACTTTAGTTTATGTAGACTATTTAGATGCAGACTAATATGACAATATTTATGACTACCACGAGAATAAACAAAATGATAATAATTCAGGTACTAAACAAGTAAATTAATAATAGTTTTATTGTTTATATTTGAAATTTTCAAAATAATAAAATTATTGCGTCTCAAAGTTAAAGAACCCTTATTTCCAAGTCTCACAACCCCACCCGACCTACTACACAACTCACATAAAGAAAGGTTGCAGCAACTTTTGCAAGTCAGATGAAGATAATACCTACCGCAAAATTTACATGAAAAAAAAGAACATTCGTATTCAAAGGTTTTGCTTAGGGGGTGAAATTTTAACCCAAAGGGTATCTGGAAGACATATGTATTTAGGAACACAGCGGGGGTACGTACTCGCATTTTGGAATTGTAAAAAAGTGTCTTTGTGTGAATGGATACACCGCACAACAAAGGAAGCGGAATCTATTGAAAGAGCTAAGCGGAGAATTTCTTGTGGAAAAAACAATTCCATAAAAAATTTTCTCTTCAATTCAGACTTTTCAGTACAATTAGGCTTTAAGGGAAGTAGTGATTTTATTTGTTTGTCCTGAATAGAACATATATAAGTTGTTAATGCCCTCTCAAAACATTTGTTAAAATTTATAGGATTTTATAAATATAGTCAGTTCAGAAGCTGAAACCACAAGTTATCAAACTTGAAATAATTATCGTGATTTATTTATCAAGACAGTTAAGCAAGAATATAATGGACCAGACAAGAACATAATGGTTATCAGTCAGTTCGAAGTACCCATGAAGATGAGTTTCAAATTACTTGAAACTACAATAGATGGGTGAAATATACATTTTCAAGTGGATTAAAGTGTATTTCAATCATACTCGTATTTAAAAAATGACGATTTTTTAGTGGTAATGCTACAACCTTAAAAATATTAACATAATGGTAGTTGAAAGTGGAAAGATAACACTTGAAAATACAAAAAGAATATAATTTTAGCAACATTTAATAAGTATTTGATAAAAATAACGAAAAAAAAGTAAGATTCGAAACACACATTAAGCCATTAGAGCTAACAAAATAGTAATTCAAAATTGAATGAATACCCATAACGGCCATAAACCATACCCATCGCATCTATGGGTCGTGCATTTTAAAGAAAACTGAAACCAAAATGACAAAGATTACAAAATGCTTGTTGTAGGTATTGTTTCAACATTCCCTCCAGATAACCCACCAATTCTGTTTTGTGAGCTTTTAAAATTATTGACATGAAACAGAGACGATTTCTTCACTTAAGCGTACTCAGGCATAAAATTACCAGTACAAAAATACCACTTTATCTCTTCGAAAAACTGAATTGGGCTAGAGATTTTGACGGTTACGAAACTAGAAACACCGAAGCTCTTTAACTGATCCCAAACCATAATCTAACTACTATTCGAGAGATCCTTCTCATACTCAGCCAGCAAATGCTGGAATGAGTTTCCCCTGACCTTGTAAGAGCCGGTGAATAGTTGTATCTTCAGAGATACTCTAAAATGTTACCTTTTAAATGGTTAGTGAATTTTTTTTTACGATTTGGACTCTTATTTGCTTTTTTCTTCTCTCTTTTCGCTGGTGATGAGTCGGGGGTTGTATATGCGTGTTTGTGCGTTATCTTCTCATTCATTTTTATATTAATGTTTAATTATTTCCATATATAGTGTTATGATTTGTACGTGTAAACATCATTTTCCATTTGTCATTTATTTTTATAAAATTTGGACTCCTTGAGGCTTTTCTTTTTTTCGTTCTTGTTGACAGTTAATCTGAGGTGATGTGGATTTACTTTTTATTTTGTTTTCTGCCATATATTATTTTCTGATTTTTTAGTCTATATGTACAAGAGTGTCAACTGAAAGCCATACCGATGTCCTTGCGGTCGGGCTCGCCTTACATAAGTGGGGTGTATCTCGGCCGGGGGAATGTTGTGGGATGAGCCCGGACCTTTTAATGTCTTCTCTCTTAAATGTATTTTCTGCAGTTTATTTTGAGGTATGTGTGCGATTTCGAAATGAATTTAATAAACATATGTACACATTGTGTTGCTGTAAAGGAACCTTTATTTATTTGTTTGAATTAATCTGAGGCGGTATTTGTAGATTTGCTTTTTTTTCTGCCATCTGTTTAATTTCTGTTTTTTTTCTTATTCTACAGGTGCAAGGGTGTGGGCTGAAAAACATCTGGTGTCCTCGCGGTTAGGCTCGCCCGATATTGTTGGGGTGTATCTTGTCCGGGAGGATGTTATTTAATGAGTCCAGACATTTTGATAGCTTCTCTCTTAAATGTATTTTCTACCATTTATGTGTGTTTGAAGTGTATTTTAATATATTATGTACATACTATGTTGCTATCATTAAACCTATATTTATTATTACCCGTGACGAGTATAAAAAATACAGAATACGAAGTAGGGGATCAGGAAACTTGAGAGTGATGCCACTTCAAATAATTTGTAATAGATATATCCTGCTACATGTAGGGCAAGGAGTTTAGTACTTCAGCTTATCTGCGTCTTCTTTCTCCATTGGGCCCCTGATAACGAGTAACAGTTCTACACTATTTGGCTCTATCGACTGTTCTTTGGCTCCAGACGGGCTGAGCATTTATGTTTATAAGCGTCTCATACAATACGTCCTTATGTCTCTTGCGTTGACCGCTGTGCTTTCTTTCGTCTTCCGCCATCTCACCAAAAGGGTTGAACCAAGGTCTAACGAAAATTAACAAACACAACAAAATCATCATTTATTAAGATGTTTATATTGTTTCAATCAACGTGAAGATTGTGTTATTTATAACAACCTCTATGGAAACGGAAAAAAAGTATCTGAGTCTGATAAAAAAGGCAACAATACTGGTAACAATACTCCTCCGTGTATGAGTTCTGTTATCACATTGCTGCCGGACTTTCCCTATATTGGTGGGGTATATCACGGACAAGGGAATGCTATGAGATGAGCCCAGAACTTTTGATAGCTTCTTATTTAAATGCATTTTCTGCTATTTATCTAGAGATATACTCGTATAATATACGTGATTTTGGAATATATTAAAATATGTACATACCATGTTGCTATCAATAAACCTTTATTTACCTATTTTTATTGATCTTAATGTATGTAATATATGGTATAATCTTGGGTATTCCTAATCTAAACTGCTCAATTAACATTATCTCTTAGCTGTTTTCTGTCTTCCAAATATGTTGAGCTATATAAACGAGTTGTCGTACATAACACAATTTAAACCTTAATAATTCAATTGCAATTTATATAACGCCGTTTAGAGGATAGACTTTCCTCATGGGCGCTCTAACTAGGGACCCAAACCCATTATATAATCTACACTACTACTAAATTATCGCTACACGTCGTTCGATATCCCTTGTAGTTCTTCCATCATCTGAGAAAAATACTACCTAAATTGCGAAATTCCTTAACTTGTTCTTGAGCTTTGGAATCTGAGAGCATTCGAGAGACGTAGAATAGATGCATTTGAAATGTGGTGCTGGAGAAGGATGAACTAAAGGCTCCATTCTCGAAGAACTGATTGTTGACAATATTCCTTCGGTGAGTCTTCTTATTCTTTACGCATATTACTCGTAGCCAAGGAGACAGTTTGGAGAAGTTTGTGGTTACTGGAAGCGTTGAAGGAAGACGCAAAAGATGAATAATCTCAATGCGTTGTACTGACCAATTGAGAGATGCAATTAAACTACCCTTAACAGCTCCCCTTCAAGCCGCGGAGTGCAGGGTTGGATGGAGAGGAGTCGTCAGAAGCTATCGTGAGAGTCACGATACTCAATCATGAGCTACACGACAGGATGATGATGATGATTACTTGTTATCATACTTCATTCCTAACTTATTAATTTACAATTATTTTTCCTTTTCGCAACATTCATTTTCAAATCTTTCTCTTCACTTCCCTGTATCAGTTTTCTTATCAAACTGTAATTTATTCTCAATATTCGCTAACACTATTATGTTATCAGCATAGTCATCTGCATGCGTTCCTTTTCCTACATTTTTACTTTACCGTTCTCATTCTAACATTCATATGAATTCAAAGATTTTTATTAATTATGGAGAATAATTTAAAATGGCGTTCTTGATGAAATCATTTCAGCCAATTTCCAAGAACCACTTCATCTTGCAAGAAAATTCAATACCAAAACAATAAAGCGATTGAATAGAAGAAACGGGAGTTAAATCGAACTATTTATTTTCAACTTCTGTACTTCGATTTCATGACCTCCGACCCTCGACAGTATCCTCGTCACCAAGTCCTTAATGGCGCGCGTGTCCCTGCCCATAAATAACATCTGCTACGTGGCATTATTGCGCTGCACTGAACACCGACTCATATTATCAAGGAATTCTGCAATAAAAAGCTAATTTATATTTGTCAGATGTGAATAAGGGGATATTTGTTTGTTTATTTTTATATTACTTAATTTATACTGGTTACTCATAAAAATAAACAAATTGCATTGTAATTTATTTTTATCAAACACTGTTTATTCCACTTTTTTGTGACGGTATAACCCTACCGGTTTCAAGGCTTTCACCTCATCTTCAGGGGAGCGCAAACAATCTTCAGGGGAGCGCAAACAAACAATTTGTTTGATAAAAATAAATTACAATGTCTTTAAACCTCCACAACGTTAATTCCTTAACTTTAAACAACTTAAATAAATTGCACTTTCGTTAAGCACAGTACAAAACCTTGTTGATTAATTGCAAGGTGGCAATATCTTCCAGTCAACCAGAAAGTAATTATAAAAGCCTTAAGTGAAAACCAGACTGAAATCATTTTTGAACAATGTGGGTTCCAACGGGAAACGAACCCACAACCTTCGAGTTGTAACACAGGGATCATACCAACTAGGCCATACAAGTCGTGAGACATATGTGCTTGATCGACATTAGGGTTGAGTCACGCGATACATTTTTGTTATTTGATCTTAAAAAATAACAAGTTAATGAGAATATTTGGCAAATGAATTAACTAATAGTCAACGATCGGTTAAAGTATAAATATTTTTTTATGTTCATATGCATATGTTCATAGTTAGATACAGATCAAATCGTAGTTAACTGGAGTCACGACAAATAAAAGGCACCAAACCCAGATCCATATAATTTGATTGTCCTATTTAAATTACTTGTTTTTGTATGTATTTTGTTTCATGTATTATATACATTCATATTATAATGTGTATACCGATCAGATTCAGAAATAAAAATTTAAATATGTAAAATTGATGTCAGAAATTATAGGATAAAGCCTGTATCCGCAAATATGTTTTATCATAATCATCAAAAATATTATTGTTGGGGTTCCTAACGGTCAGTCTGTTTGGTCCCGCGTGTTTGTCGGCCATTTTGTTCAGTCACAAGAAAACGATAAGAGCAAAATGAATGCAATAGAAATGCGTGCCTTGCGTCAAATATATTGTATATTATTACAATGTTTGATACAGTAAACAAATATTAGATAAAGGATAACTGTCTGCTAGAGATGGATATTTTAAGGACTATAAAAGGACGACCTCCTTGGCCTGGTGGTAAGACGCTTGTCTGCCGATCCGGAGGTTGCGGGTTCGATCCCCGCTGGAATCCAGTTTTTTTTTTAAATTGAATTCCAGTCTGGTTTTCACTTAAGACCCATTAAAATATATTTCTGGTTGGTTGGAAGAGATTGCCATATGACAATAAACTCGTCAGGTGAAAAAAAAAAATAAGGGTTTTTGAGATGATTTCGCCTCATTAAGAGAATGTGCGGGGCAAAAGAAGTGAGGAAAGAAGACTGGTTATCAGATTGAAGAGCTGAAGTTGTTTCACTGTGGAGCCTTATCAGTTGCATCTTCATTCGATAAAGACATGATGATCGTCAACCTCCAAATATGAGAGGAACTTGCAAGAAGAAAAACATATTATGGATCGATTGGGCTTCTCAATATATCAAATTATAGAGCATGCTGATTGTTTCAAGTCTCAGAATTCTCATCTTTTAGGGTTTAAGACACACGTATCTCGGAATCGGATAATATTTGGGACTTGTTTTTTACGCTGTACTGAACAATAGTATAAGGTCTTTCAAATTGAGGGGTTTTTTAATTCTTGGATAAAACACAAATGGGTTGCCTCACATTACTGTCCTCAAATGTCACAAATGTTCAAATTGAGAATTACTTAATGTATTGTAATCTCCGGAAACGGTGATGTTAATTGGCCACCAAGATCATGTGATCTGACACCGTTGAAGTATTTTCTCTGGGGTTATATGAAAAGCCAGGTCTATAAGAATGACCCCCGATCAATTCCTGAACTGAAGGACGAAATTATTTGCGTTATTGGTAAGTTCAAACCGCAATTATGACAAAATGTCATCGAAAATTTTGACAAAAGAGTGGACATCTGTGGAGCTGCAAGAGGTGGACATTTGGCAGATATTTTTGTTGGTGTTTACATGTCATGCATTGTACTTCAATGACCAATCAGAAAAAGTTTTTTGAAATCAAAGGAAATTGTGTGTTTTATTCAAAAAGTTTATCAATAAAACCGCTCAATTTAAAAGACCCTATATTTCAAAGGATTTACATTACAAAAAATACATCTCAATTTTTTCATGACGAAAACGGTAGTCTTTTAAATTGAAAAAAAAAATGTAAAGTCTCATTAATAAAGTCACATTAATAAAGTCCCATTAATAAAGTCACATTAATAAAACATTACCGTGAAATCATTCCGCTTGCTAATGATATTAAAAAGTATAAATAATTGATTCACATAAATAATCTACAATAAATAATAGGAAATCCCCGTTAATGGACTAAAAAAATTAGATATCGAAAATTTTTAGATTCTTATCACTTTGCGGCCCTCATAGTTTGGGGTTGACAGGAGATATCTCCATACCTTCCTATCCACGTATAAAGATATCCTCTCATCCACATCAATACATCTCAACCATTATCTTATCTTAGTAGTTAAATCAAATCTCCCTTTATATTCTTGAAGATAATTTTTGATGCTTAAAGATAATATTAACAATTGAAAATAATGTACACATATAATATGTATTTGAATAATAAAAAAATGCTGTCAATTAATTGCTGATGTGTAAATAATCAACTTTAAAAACCACTTTCTAATCAGTAAAATTTCAAAATTAAGGTCTTATTTGAAAAATAAATCCTTTTCACTTTTGTAAAAGATATTTTAAGTTAAAATTTTAAAACCAGGAACATTCACAGTCTGCTTTTCTTTAGTTAAAGGTTTTTGACTCATCCCCTAAAGTTGTTAATTTTTCTTCCGCTTTACTTTAAGTGTTATTTTAAGTAGTTTGTCAGTCTGAGAAAAGTTGGTGTCATTCAACACAGCGTTAAAGATTGGTTTGTCATCAAAAATAACGTCTAGGCATTCGCAGAAACGTGGCCTCCATTACGAGATGATATACGATGCAGCATCCACTAGAGTATGATGGGATAAATGCGCCTTTACGATGATGTGTGAGCCGATTATCCGAAGTTTTTTTCCGTTCCCACCCTCCGAGCACTCTACAAATCATGCGTTTCTGGAAAATTATTGAGGGAATTTTCAATAATACGGCATTTCAGAATATTTGTATTAAATTTTTCGATGTTTTTCTTTTACCGGTAGGGGATTCGTTAAACTTGTTGCAACCCGTGAAATATTCACGGAAGTAAAACAAATTCTACATGTATGAAAATATATATTCATAAATATAGAATTTGTTTATATATCATTTATACATCGTCCCCTTTTACACCGGTCAAAAATTGTTAGCTAGGTATTTAGAAAATTCGTTCAGTTATCACGGACCCACCGAGATCAAATTTCGAATAACTTTCGCAGATAATCTAAAATTTCGTATCTCGCTCTCTTGTATTCAAAATGCAATTCTCGTATTCTTTCTTTGACGGCAACTATCATATGGGATTTGGCCTATTTATACAATGATATTATCTGCTGTAACAATTGATTTTCATATTGTAATTTATTTTTATCAAACACTGTTTATTCCACTTTTTTATGACGGTATAACCCTACCGGTTTCAAGGCTTTCACCTCATCTTCAGGGGAGCGCAAACAAGACTATTTATCCAGAATGTCGAAATTCTGTATATTATTTCTTTGTTGATATTCGAAATTTTATTGCTTTTTTTTTCTTTTGCTTAGGTAAATATTTTTTCCAATGTTCTTGCATTTCTTTACTTTAATTATATGCTTATTAATATACACATATTTTTGTTTTTTTATTATTGTTAAGTACACTATCTTGGATGTCATTTTTTTATTTTAGCGATTTCCTGATTATGTTATTAGGGTGTCATAATAAACTTCGTGGCCTTGTTGATAAAACACTTGTCTCCCAGCCCGGAGGTAGCGGGTTCAATTTCCGTTGGAAACCAAGTTTTTTTTTTATAAAAAAGTATTCCAGTCTGGTTTTAACTTAAGGCCTCTTTTACATCCTTATTTATTTAACACTTCTATTGCAATACAATCTGGCGGGTTTATTGCCAGGCGGCAACATCTTCCAACCAACCAGACAAAAGTAAATGAAGCAAGTTACGTGGTCGCATAAATCATTCAAATGACTATCCATCCCCACGAAATCCATAAACATATACGTGAGCACATGCCCACAAACCCCACATAACACCCCACTAAAGTGAGATATCATCAATCAAAAGGAAAGGAACGGATGGTGGAGAGGAAAGGAAAAGAAAAAATAGGAATGAAACATACAACCCTTCTGGTTACTTTGAAAATATTGCCACATTGCCAGGCCTGTATACAACGAATGTGTAATACGATACAATAGTATTAAATTCAGTGAAAAGCTCTTAAGATTTTTTGAAAATTTATAAATTCATTCTACCACGTCATTATGTCCCTTTTGGATTGAAGGGAGCGATCTGCAAAGTTTACTTTCCACACGGAGAGCATTTTTCTCACCCCCATCAGAATATCTCGTCACAAACATACCCTTGTTATAGTTCGAGTATCCTCAACTATATATGCATCTCCTCGATCTTTTTCTACCGGTTATGTTTATTTTGTTAACAGATTTATTCATAACAAATCATTTCTTAATATGGCCAAGCCATATCATGATTTTTCTACCTCTTATATAACATACACTCCTATTAAACAATAAAATTATCATTCAATATTCTGTCACCCATGTATTATTGTTTTATTTTACATAATACTCAAGAAATGTTAATATTCTTCGGATCTTTAAGTGGAAAAGTCTTTTAAATTATTTTCAACTTTATGCTCCATATATTGTATGTTATACAATGAATTTGTTTAATGCCATATCAATTGAAAATGGTAGAGCTATCGAACCATTAACTTGTGGATTAAACTTTAGAATGATTATACAATATCTTTGCCAAGATTATTTTGTTTGAAATACTTCACTTTTTTTTTTAATTCAAATGCTTGCAGTCAGACAACGTCCGCTGACAAATACACTTGTGTTTATACGTCGTCGTTGCTGAGCCTCGTAGTTAAGGATCCCCTCGCCATTCCAACATTAATCCAATCAGAAAGCAAAACTTTTCGGTGGAGTTTTTTTTAAGTAAGTGAGCTGTTGCACACCAGCAAACTTTCCAGCCACACCGCTGAACAGGATCCAATGGCAAGCCAAAGTGAGACGATCAGAGTACACTGATATGTTTCATTGATTCTCTTTTTGAAAGAACAGATATAACTGAAGTCATATGTATCCTTATACCCTTGAATTCTAGGCGGAAAAAATACCCGTTTCATTCTAGGGGAGTAGCACAGTGCGGGATTCTAACCGACGACCTTCCGCACAGATGTCCAATGCGTTACCACGCAACCATGCACCTCATGTGTTTATACACACTCATAACCGTGCTTTTTATTAATTAATCTAACTGTGTGAACTTTGATACTAAACCTAATTTCTGAAGTTTTGGGTCTTAAAATTATAAATCCCTCCCGTATTCATTGAATCTACCCTTGCCCAAACTTTAATATTAAAACTTTACAATTATAATCTAATTGTTTGGACTCCGGACATTAAGCCGCTATTAAGTAAATTTATTTTCACATTTATTTTCCATGGACAGCAAGGCGAACTAATGCCTCCAAAGACCTGAGAATCGCCGACAGATTGTTGACAATATGTATTCGACGAGTCGTCCGATTCAGCCACGAGCATGCCACGAGCACTGTGCCCAAAGAGAGTTTGAAGAGGTTTATGATTTCTGGAGGCTTGGAAAAACGACGTACAAAAGGAAAAATCCCAATGCGTTAGACTGACATGAGAGACCCAACTGGACTATCATTGACAGGATAACTACGAGTTGATGGTCTCCCCTTGAGGCATATATTCAATTAAAATTATGCCTTGACAGTCCCAAAACACGGATGTCATGATTTTCTTGGCTGAAATTGTGGTTTTGAACTTTTTGGTGGAGGGTGAAGAGGTGTGACGCCACTGTTGAGACTGCCTTTTGGTTTCAGGCGTGTAGTGTGCAGCCCAAATTTCATCTCCAGTAACGATGGAGCGGAGAAATTCATCTCCATGGAGTTTGCAGCGCCTCAAAAACTCTTGCCCGGCATTATTTATTTCGCACTTGGCGGGAGATTGGATTGACATTTTTCACGAAACGTGTTGTCGCGTCGACACTTCTCAACGTACTGACCTTAAACTGGTCTCGTTGCGGAGGGAAAGGGTCAGGCTACACGGAAGTGTAGCCAACATGTCGAAAATATAATCCATTCGGTCGTGAGAGTCTCAGTACACTTACTTTCTGGATACGCCTAGTATTTTCCCATTCAGGTATGTCACCACCGAAGCAGTTCTTTGGAGTATTTAATTATTCTCTTCATAACGCCGCACTCACAAAAAATCGATCTTCCATCGTAGATCTCGCTCGATGAGGTCTTATTTTGTCCCTTATAACACCAAGTGTGGGGGCTGGATTGAACTGTAGTCTAATTGTAATGTCAAATTGACAATAATAGTTCACTTTATACTTCACAATTTAAATATATAGTAATTGATGTTTGAAAGAAATGAATTAAATTCAGATATAACAATAAATAATAATTTAGAACCTCGAGTACACGAAAAAACTTTCACGAATTGTAATAAAGGAATGAAACTATTGTACATTCGCATATTTTACTGCCCAAAAATATGGGACTAGCAATAACTCTTTCTTTCTTTCTGCCAAAATTATGAAAGGGATTTCCTACTTGTGTAAAAAAAAAGCGCTGAAAACGAAGGAAAGAGTTTATTGACATAACTTAAACCTAAATAAATATTTGATAGCCTTTAGCTTTAGGCCATACATTGTATTATTTCTACATTCTGGTATTTCGTTCTTAAAATGCAAAAGCTTTTATTTTGAGTGACATGAAACTTTATAAGAAAATTTATAGCGAAAAGTAAATTACATTTTGTGAAATAAATGTGTTTGCCTTTATTTGGTAGTTGGGTTAAATTTCATTCTTATAAATTATATTTTTCTTTCCAAATAATTCAAATCTTAATATATTTTATGTAAATTGAGAAATACTGCCGAGTGAGTGATAAACATTTCTAACGAGATACACACCTTTTCCGCTGGAGCGGCATAATATTGCCACATTCAATAAAATTTAAATGTTCTAAATATGTAATAACACTTGGAATGAAAACGTTATAACAGCAATAAATATATCCAATGTAAGAAGCATTAAAATAACAGGCAACATACGTACATACAACATATATACATACCAACACACCGTTTTTCTGTCAGTATATACAGAGAGGAGTGGATGTCAGACTTTACATATATTTGTCATCTTCTATATCCTTTCACATTCTCACACAATTCCTATGATTTTCCTGACTATGAAACACTTGTTCTTTCAAAATATCATACACTTACTTGATCTAATTACACTTTTCTTGGTATACATGTCACACTATTTCCCTATTGAGAGAGACAGTGAGAACAAAGAATCATTTATTTTATTAAAATACTTCCTTAGCCTCTTTCACATCTTAAAATCTTCTCAAATGATTAATTTCTTCAAAAGTGTATTCACTCGGTCCAATCATACTTTTTTCGATCATTCTCTATCACAACTACCACATACCGAATATGAAAGCGCTTCTCTGATTGATTAATGTTTGAAGACTACATCTGATTTAAAATTTGATTCATAAAACAGTTTAGTTAAGAATAAATGCAAAAATAGACGTAACAAAAGTTTGCCACTTAACATGTTGGAATAATAAGGATATTAGTGTCATTGATTTAACATAAATAAAACAATATCATATATAATTATCCAAAACAATCAGATTTAAAAAAAATCAAATTCATATTTTGATTTGCATAACTCTGTTTCGAAAACTACGAGTAATTTCATACAAAAGGCAGGCTCATAAGCGATATTAAATTATATTTTATTTATTTATTTATTTTATTTATTATTACACATGACAAGAAATATACACAATTTGAGAAAAAACAACAGGTAATTTGATTTGGACATATCATTTTAATGGATCTGGGTCATATATGATTAGCATAAATCTAATTCGTAATCAAATTTCATACCAAGGGCAGGCTCATAAACGACATTAAATTACTCGTATATCGCACATAACTCTAATTCTTTATCAAATTTCACACCAAGTACAGGCCATGTGGTGTTAAATATATGATTTATATATGTAACTCTGTTTCGTAATCAAGTTTCACACCAAGCGCATACTCATAAGCGGTATTAAATTAAACAATTTGCATTACTCTGTATTGTTATCGAATTTCACTCCAAGCGCATACTCATAAGCAATATTAAATTATACGATTTGTATTACTCTGTTTTGCTATCGAATTTCACACCAAGGTCTGACTCATTAGTTTGTGAAAAAAACACCTGTCTGATTCCGTCTTTTATATTTTGTTTTCAATTTGTAATTTGTTTTTCAATGATTTGTCATTTGAGTTAGTATTTTTTTGCGCAGTGCGGGCTGTGCGCTTATGAACGGCCCAGTATTGTGTTGGTAGCATATTATTTTCTTCTTCTTCTTCTTCATCTTATTTTAGGCCTGTTGGCCTGTTATGGTACCGCGTCATTTGCCTCTTGCGACGTCGACTGCCAGCTGTCTTTCCATATTTTGGGAGGTCGTCCTGGAGGTATGCTTGCTTGGGGGATACTGTCCCTGGCCATTCTTATGGCTCTTGGTTCCGCCATTCTTGATACGTGCTCGTTCCAGAACCTTCTTCTCTGTCGTCTCCATCTGACAATATCTTCAATTTCGCAAGTCCTTCGGATGTCTATGTTTCGTACTATATCACGAAGGGTTTTGCCAGCGATACTCCTGAGTACCTTCATTTCACTGGTTCGAAAGAGATTTTTGGTTCTGACAGTGTCGGCTCTGGACTCTATGATGCATGTCATTATGGGGCGGACACAGGTCTTGTATATCTTCACCTTGCTTTGGATGTTCTCATATGCTTGTTTTTCCAGATATTGTTCTTTAAACATCCGGAAATAGCTGCGGCCTTTTGTGATTGTTCTTGTATGATTAAATTTTTTTTTTTGTTATTTTAAATTTTTTTTTTACATGTTCTATCCTTCTTGATTTGTCGAGCGCTCACTACTTGCTATTTTACTTTTCATATTTTTATTCTAGGGGCATTGTACCATTTACTTATATAAATAAATAAATAAATAAGCAATTTAAAAGTATATGGTTTGCATACCTATGTTTTATTATCACACCAAGCTCAAGCTCATAAGCGTCATTCTATTATTTTATGTGGAATATGGTTTGAAAGCGGCTCTTTAAAACTAGTACGTAAACAATTCATAAAAAAAAATCTAACAAATCGTTGGCACTGGTGATCCTTGGTCAGATTTTTTATGAATATTTAAGTTACAACGATTGAATAATAACACAGGGTGGTATGTTCAATGAAGCCTGCTTAGAAGGCCCCTGATCGTTTTTAGTAACCCTGTTCTAGAGTTAGTTATTGATTTTAAAATACGTATTTCCATTTTTTTAAATATTTTGAAGGACCACAACCGACAAAAGGACTAATATATATTATGTCAGAATGAAACTAAATGTTATCGAATCGGTCTCAGAATTGTTCGGGATCGTGGACATAAAAATTCTCCATTCATACATCGATTTAATCTTAACGTGTCCACACAAAGGTTTTTTTTTATGGATTAACCCATTCCGCGTTTAATTCTAAATGAGTTGATAAATCGTCCTCCATTGCGCAACACAGCATCGCCCTTAGCACAATGCTCAAGATAAACAGAGAAAGGAACACCAGTGTCATGGCGCTATCTCGACATAGCGTCATATTATAAATCAGTGGTTCCTAAATGTTTTGAAATTGATATTTTGATCAATTTCAATCCAGAATTATGATTTTCATTAATATTTTTTGTAGCTATAATAAAAAGTAAAACCACGAGTTTATACGTGCAAATAAGAAGTAGGTATAGTGGTATAGCTGAAAATATATATTTAAAAAAAAATCAAGGGAAAATGATAGTTATGATTGAAAGAAATAAGGTGTAAAATCTAAAGTTACATTTAAAAAAAGAAGGTGTAAAATTAAAGATTTTATTACACACAAAGGTGAAACGTATTTGGGCCATTTTAAATACAGTATATTTATTTATTAAGACAATTTGAGTAGGCCAGAACCAGACTTGACTATCCCACAAAAATATAAAATTTGAGTTAGGCACATACGCTATGATACATCTTTATACCCATTTCTATCAGAACCAAAAACGATTATGAGTTTATAGTTCATCATAAGTGCAGACATCTACCGTTAAATTTTGGAAACAACAGAAAACAAACCAATTTTTTTAAAGGTCTGCAACTTTGAAGTCAATCATCTCAAAACAAGATAAATGTGGGATAGTCATATCTGGTTCTGACCCATTAATTTATTGTCAAGTATTCAATGGCGAGTTTTGGATGGAGGTCAATCACTTTCAACAAACCAGAAAATAGTTACAACAAATCATGCCAATTGCTGAGGTAAAGGTTTACCTACTCGTACTTGATTGTCACACATAAGCATCAAGGATACATCAATTAAGTATGTACGACACCAATGGGCTACCCTTATGATATCAAACCTTCCCGGTTACAAAAAACTACTTAAAAATAAAAAGACATTAAAATA
The DNA here is from genome assembly GCA_949825065.1 of Odontocerum albicorne. NCBI lineage: Eukaryota > Metazoa > Arthropoda > Insecta > Trichoptera > Odontoceridae > Odontocerum > Odontocerum albicorne. The sequence goes on along the minus strand of OX463849.1, from coordinate 8,654,300 downwards.
TTTACAATTGTCACAAAAAAAAGACAACTCGAAGAAATAGTGTAAATGACAAAATACGTTATTGCTGAAAAGGAACACATTTTGTTACATATCTGGGTTATTTGTAAGAAATTGGCAAACGGCAATAAAAAAAGTATTGTATTGTTTACAATCAAATTTTACATACTCGTATTTCGGGATCAGATTGATCTCTTAAGTTACAGTTCGGTTGATTTTTATTGATTGGCAATACATTGTGATTGATAAGCCTCTATTTGTTTCGGTTTACTATATGTAAAATGTTGTATTTTAGCGAGCGGACAGCCAAAACGCAAAGTTCCAATGACAAGAAGATCAAAATTATCACCGTGAAGTTATATAAAAGTCAACAAAATCACAACAATCCCTTAGTCGCCACCCTGGGGGCTTAGGAAAGTAAATCCTCTTTACCCTTCCGTTATAAGCACAGACTCCCGAAGCATTATCTGTTGCCTGACTTGTCCACCTACAGTATTAGCTGGGAGGACCAAGGTCTGAGTGAATGTGATGGAATACAAGTAGCCTGAACGAGTGAACTTGTTCTTGATAAATAATTAGTTGTAAGAATTGTTATCTAGTTATCAGTAGTTTGTAACATAGGTGTTAATTATTTCTAAGAATTCATATATTAAGATAATAAAAAATAAAATCATGTAGGAAAATAAGATTTAGATAGTTCATGAATTATAATATATACAAAAGATAAATTTGTACATAGGTATAGCCTTGACAAGTATTTGTATTACTTTGTTTAAAAAAATCTAAATCTTAAGACAATCAGCAGATTCAATATCACCCAGATATTTTTGTTAGGCAGTTTTTTATACAACATAATTATTATGTTACTTAAAAGCACTATAAGAATTTGTAATAAGAAACTTATAAAGTATAAATAACAGAAACTCAGATGTTATTTGGCCTTAGAGTATAGACCTGTTAGACCACGGCCGCGGATTTCAGTTCTATTGACGAGTTAGTATAAATCTTTTATTTATACAAAAAGGCAAGGTTCTATGGCAGGACGTTTACCGTTGCTGGCCTCGTAGAGTGGAATATTCTGTATATATGTGGTAGAGAGATAGGTGACATGTGCAGCTTTAGGAAACATTTGAAGACAACCGTTTTTGGAAGATCTTGTCATAATGAATGATTATAATTATAAATGAGCCCTACAAACATACACTACATTCCACTTAAAGCCAAATGTGTTTCTATCACATATTAGAAGATCTGCAATGGTGTATTTGTAGTCTGTCTTCTCTTGGTTCTTACGAATATGTTCGTAATATATTATGTAGATGTGGGGGAAGTACCCTATTCAATAATTGCAGCTACCAGCTTCCTTATTTACACTTGCGGTTTATTATTGTAATATTTTTAACATATCAATAATAGTAGGTTACAATATCGAGCCATAGCGTATCTGTAGAGTCTGCTATCTAAACGGCATTTGATAAATTAAAACGGAGACCACGAAACATATTAATCCTGAAAATATTTAACTCAATAAGTTAATAGTATTATGCTTAATACAAATACTTACTTAAGAAAAATATAGGTTAATGTTCATGTTCTGTAAAATGTTGTTTCGATGAATTTATCTAAAAAGATAGTTTTGAGTAATCTAAAGTGTAGGTTGATCAATTGAATAATATTTTGAAAGGATATGTTAAAAATCAAATAAAGCGCAGGAGTTGTGTGTGATGGCGCATGGATGTAGAAGAGACGAAATATATATCCTCAGTGAGATACAGGCAAAAGCCTAGTTTACTGGGGACACGGCAAATGACAGGCAACAAACCCAGATCCATTAAAATTGCATGTTCAAATTAAATTACCAGATTTTTCGCGAATTATGTATATTTATTGTCATGTGTAGATAAAAAAAATAAAAATAAATAAATATATATCGGGATAGAAAAGACTGGTACTCTGTCTTATCTGCCTACCCCAACAGGGAAATGACGTTAAGGAATGTTTACTCGAAGATATGTATGTTATACTTAACGTCAGAATATAACATTTAGAGAATATTTCAGAAATATGATAATAAAATTTTTGATGATACATCTAAAGGAAATAATTTTAAAATAAAATGAAAAATGCTTTAAATTATGTCTAACGATTATATCAGTATAATAGATCTCAATAAAGGAAGATAATATTCAAATTTGTTTCGTATTCATAGGTTTACAGAAAAAGGAAAAAAAAATTATCATGCGAAAACTCCCTTCACGAAACTAATCGAAATCTAATTGAATCCAAGTATATTATATTATATATAAAGAAAAATATCGGAGAACTTGGAACTACGATAAGTATTAACACACATCCCTTGGGGTTGCCATTAATAAAGTTATTCCCCTTCCTTAACTATATTTACCAATAAATTGATGTATCTAAAACAAAATAAATAACATGGAAACATTTATTTATTTATTTAATTAACGACACAACAGTGTCTTTATATACAATTGAACATGTGATAGGTTATAAAGTACTTAAAATTATTGACCAATAATACAAAACTTTATCTTAAACTAACATGAAGATACAAAAAGCAGTTGTAATAATAAATTACAATCGTTGTTTTAAAATTATTTAATTATTATATGTATATTTAAGTTCAATATATGTTTTGTATGTATACCACAAAATATTATCAAACTTCACCAAGCAGACTTACGTAATTGTCGAAGACTTATTTTATAGAGGTAAAGAACTCAGATTTGTTTTTAGTGGAATAACGCATAAATAGAACAAATATTGGATTTTTTGAGAATTTTGTGGGAATTTTATGCATAGATATTGAGATATAGAAAACACATGGCCTCATTAGTAGAACGAGATGCAAGTTGCTTTGCAGAATTAAAACCATCCTACATGTTGATGCAGGGTTACTCAACTCCAAAGGCAAAGTATTGTCCTTAATGTTTTGTTTATATTACGTTATTTATATTAATAAAGGAGAGCACAAAGTTAGTAGCTATTTCTAAATATTGTTGTGATATTCTAGCGAATACTATATATACTTATATTAAAAATATCTAAATTGTTGCAAAACTCGTTTCCAAGTCTTTGGATACGAATTATAGAGGAGTTGAGTTTATAATTAGTATAGAAATTTTCGGTATAAAAGGGATTGAGCTGTCTTGTGGATCTAGTGGGAATACGAAATGAAATGCTTGCGAGTAAGTGAGGTGCATCAATCACTGAGTGAATGATTTTGTATGGCAGTACTATATCGGCTGTTTTTCTTCTGGCACACAGCTTCAAGAGTTTCATTGCATTTAATAAGTTGGGATATCTTTGTTCATGTGGTATTCCAAGTTTTAAATTGATGAATCTTTGAAATTTGTTTTGTACACGTTCTAAAGTTTGTGCATGACCGGCGTAATGAGGAGACCATATTGATGAGTTGTAGTCAAGGCGGCTACGTACCAAATGTATATTTTTATGTTTATTTTATATCCTAACGTATATTTTTTAAAACCTTTTTCTTTTCCCTCCTCTAGAATTTGATTCGAGTCAAAATTAAACTTTATAAAAGATCACTGGTATTTTAAATTCACTTATCAAATCGAAGACACAATTGTCTTAAGGGGAATTAATTCTACTCCAGACGTTTGGAAAAATCGTTTTTTTTTTCATATTCTTCAGGTTTAGACCTTTAAGAATATGTACTAAAAAGGAAATTTTTAAATTCTCAATATTTACGAAGTTATAACTATAAATGAGGCAGCAATTACGCGGCACCGGAATGACTCGGACAATAATGTCAAAACTTAAAACCCGTTTTTCTCGAAACTACTTTTTTTTGACCTGGTCGACATAAAATCTCAAGTTGTATCCAACCGATTGCCTTCAAATTTGACGTGTAACTTTGATAAATATTTTTATATCGTTCCTATCTTGAAAATTACAAAACTATGTTTTAACTATTTTAAAAAAAAAAATTAAAATTTGAAACTAAAGGATAAAATTTTTTTTTTCTTTGGTACCAACTATAACGACATTATTTATCAAGAAACTGTGTATGATTTTTGTTTCAGATTTACGATTCACATTTCAGGCTCCAATCATGTAGACCAGCTCACCCCCTTTTTTTTACAACAATATATAACAACAGCTGATAACATTTTGAATTTTAAATTTTTTTTTTCAAAAATATTTTTGTGCATTTTCAAAATATCAATAAGCAAACTAAAAAAATGCTCACCAAAAATATTTTTTGTTTTGTTTTTTTATTTAGTCTAAAAAAACGCCCGAAATTCACGCCTCTAAAGTAGAATAAGAAACTTTTTTGAGGTAGGATGAAAAGTTATATTAAGGTTATAAATACAATGTTAACTTTTAGTCTAACATTCTTTACTCATATATTTTTGAATAATTTGTATATATCTTTAGCGGAATGCTTTACTGATACGTCGTGATGATTATGATTGTTTTGTATTTAAAATAAAATACGTCGATTCAGGAATGCGGAAAGTGAGAGTGAACAATCAATGAATAGTAAACAGCAATGAATGGTCAAGCGAATAATAATCTTTATTTGTCGATAAGTAGGTATTTATAGATGTGCGTGAATGCGCCCGCAATATATACTTTATCTCACTCCTGCGCGTGCAGAGGTGTTTGCAGACGTTGCGGATAATATAGTGGGTAGAATATAAATGTTCTGGTATGCGACCTTTGTACATGTCCGAAGGTTGGTTCGTCGGTCGTTGACCGTGCGTGTTGACAATATTTAGGGACGACGGTATTCCCTACATATCAAAATATGAAAAGACTTATAAGAGTTGAAAACATAACATGTCGTGTTTTCAAAATTGTTATCTCCCAACTTTATCTGTAATATTTTCATACAACATATATGTATTTTTTAAAGTATTATCTCGTTAATCTACATTTTTATTGCTTAAAATGTATATTAACGTAATCATTATTTCAACCATTTTCTTAAAAAAGCAACCTGTATTGTAATAAAATTCTCTTTAGTCGTATTCAGGGTACCCTAGCGCGCGTATTGTCATATTACAACCTTTTTCAATGTACCAAAAATATGTTAAACAGGATTTGAATAAAAACCAGACTAAAACTTGAATTGTAAAAAAAAATCAGTTAAAATAGGAATTGAACACGGCTGTGAGGCACGCATATTATCAGCTATGCCAAGAAGGTTGTCTTGGACGAAAATATAGGAAACTTTAGACCCTCATTTGAGTGTTATAGAGCCAAACCAGACTATCCAACAAAACCGAAAAATGAGTAAGTGTTAAAACTTCAGTCACATAACGTTTCTTTATAAGCCAAAAGTGCCTATACTTCAAAACTCTAAATGGTACTTCTGCTCCCATCTATCTTTTTTTTTTGGCAAAGCGATTTTCGTGACATACTTTAATGCCAACCAAACTAAAAAAAATTGTTTGGTTGGCTTTTATGCCAACTTGAATTATCAAATAATCTCGTCATAATATTAAATTCATTTGCTTTATTTTTATTGTAGTCGTTTTAGAATGTATCTGTTCCAGGAATAAAAAACATTAATTACACAACATTTGATTTAAAATAACCCATAGACTTTGAGCTCCATTATCTCATTTCAACATATTCGTTGTATAGGCTGGTTTGGCACTTCGTCACTCATTTATTTTAAGAATTTTGAATTTGTAAACTGTCGCACGAAAATCTATTCAGTTAATTTTATGATAAAAGTCCTGAAGCAAATAGTTCATTTTTGATTGAAAAAAAATATTTTCACGTAACACAAGTTGAGAAACAGTTGTTTAATAACTCACTATGCCTTCACAGTTTGAATGCTATGTCGCGCTATCTCTGTAAAGGTTCTTCGCTATACCGCGCTATCTCGACACACTCCTTCAATAGGTGTGCGTCATTTTCGTTCCTATCATCACATTTGAACCATTAATTTTCATTATTCAAACATTTCAACGTGCGGCTACTGTTTTTTGTAACCGAAAGGTAATTTATCTTGAATCATGATATATTTATTCATTTCTGCACATCATCCCTCTATTTTTGTTATATATTTTACGAAAAACTCTCCTATGCAATATAATATGAATTTATGGTTCCGAAAAAACTTTAAATTCTGGTGAGAATCAATCATTATTATCTTTCGTACCTTTTTAACGATGATCTGTATACATTCATATATAGTATTAAACCTACCAAAAATAAACTTGGTAATTAGCAATATTTTTAAATAAAAGTCTGGTATGTAACATATTATAGTGGAAGCGAATGGTCAGTGAACGTTAAATATTGCTAGTGAATATACACCTTCACTTAAATAATCAGTGAATACGAATTACTGTGTTAAATGTCCACATTCACTTATAAAAGTGTACTTTCACTGCTTGTCGGTTATTAACATTCTAGGATGTAAACATCTAGTTGCGGGTCTTCCATTTTTAAATACGAGTCAAGAATGAGAATCTAAGATAAATGGACTTGCTGAAATAAATAAAAATCATCAATTAAAAGGTTTTATTTTAAATTTGATTTCCCCAACCCCAATGAGCAAATGTTAAAAAACATAAGGAATTGTATACAATCACTAGTAGGTATGGATTACTCATTATATACGTACGATAATTTCCATATTTACTGATAACTTAAGTAAAGGTTTACAATCACTAGTAAAATTTAACATATACTATAGAATCGACTTTTGCGTACATTAAAAATATTTCACTTTTTCCATTATCTATAACATTAATGCACTGGTAACCTAGACTTGCTGATTCACTAACTAGGAATTCTTGTTTTAAATCAACTTATTTATCCCATGAGTCAATTTATCCCATGAGTCAATTATATAATTTATCCCATAAGTCAATTATATAATTCATCACACGAGTCAATTATATACTGTCGTCACTGAACTGAATATATATAAATAAAAACTCTAGATTTTGATAAAATAAAGACAAAAATATGAGTTTACACTTTTCTAGTTTCAGAAACAGAAAATAATAAACAGTAAAAATAACACGTAACAAACAAAATATAATAAATAATAATAAGAACACGTAACAAACAAAATATAATCACACACAAAGAGGTATACTAGTATCATGCGTAAACATGAATAATTTTGCATTTTAACTTGACAATCTATAGATAATAAAATCCCCACAACTTTTTCTAAATGCGCCACATACTATTTAAGATGCAGTAATGCCTTGAGAAGAGTCATTTCTTTAGTACGTATTAGAGCTTAAAAATAGTTTATGGTTTCCAATATGTTGGCAGTTATATAGCCTATGAGCTAAAAAAATTTATAATTTTGAAACAAGTAATAAATTACCTTATGGCTTTCACCGTTCTGAATTATGAGAACTTTTTTCAATATTTATATTAGCTTTATGCTCAACACGTCTGAAAATTGAAAAGTCACTCAATTTGATAGCTTAAATGCTTTATCAAGATAACCTTTATAAATAACATCTGTATCCTCTAAACTTTATTAATCATTAGATAACTTATGTTTATAATACATTATTTAATAGTTGGAATAGTCCATACTTACTTTAAGATAACATTGTTTTCAGCTCAACATTTTAAACCTTCCAACCCCTCAAAACATTAAAAAAAACAAGACTTCACAACCCCTTGCAAAAACTCAAAATCTTGTTGATGCATGTGGCCGTTCAAATGTTGTTTTTGCACAAAGACGATTAGCCTTTTTTTTGGTAACGATATCAACTAACAGGCCTACTAAAAGGTTTGAACTTATGGATACACAGAGGTTACCATTACGGAATAAATATACAAAAGTAACCATTGAAGAAAATAATGTTTAACAATGACTTGGCCTGTGTACTGTTTTTTTTAATAAATGTGTTAATATTTCTCAGAAAATGTGTTAATTTCTTTTTGTGCAGGTAAGTAATTTTTATTTTCATGGCCCTACCTTTGAATGATATTCGTATAATTGGCCCCTTAATACTTTACCCCAACCCCCTGTGGGTCGCAATTCACTGGTTTATGAGTGATGCTATAGAAAATGGCGTGATGATATGCACGTATAAATACATCATAACAGGATTATCCTAGTTTGATGCATTGAGCAGCCAGCATAAAGGATAATAAAACATGATACGTGTATTTTTATTTGAATTTTTGACTTAAAATCCGGATGACACGCGCTGACCACAGCAAGTATTCCGAGGGGAAACTAAACCTTTGTTCAAATTTTTACTCTCTCAGTTTAGTTAAATTTAAGTTGTTATGATAATCATGGAAAAAAAACGAATGTTGTTAACCAAACAATACTAAAAACTTTCATTTCGATCATTAACATAATATTCATCTGAACAATAACTGAAACACAAACCATCTGAAACTTTTATCTGAATCATATTTAAAAAACACTATTATTCTATAAGAGAAACTAAGTGACATCAGAAAAATTCCAGAAATGAGGATTAAGCATATGTGACTCCATTTGGAACAATGAGAAACTATGTTTTCATGAAAAATGTCAACCCTCCTAATTGTGAAATGGACGCTGTTCTTCAAAGAATAATGAAAGTTTATTAGGCAGTGTCTCCGTCTTGTATAAATTGATTAAAGACCCACCCTAAGCAGATATTAGGGTAGCAGAATGACAGTAGATGTGGTGAGAATAGCCGCTGAGGGAGACATTGCAAAAACGAAGGAGGGTAACTCCAAGCATAAATTGGTATGTCATAAAAAATAACAACTAGACATTTTGCGAAATTACTTTCATAAGTCAGATTTTGTCAGAATGGACTCTTAAATGTTAACAACGGCGAAACAATGACGAAAGATAAAGAAATTATCGAGGGAGGAAAAAGGAGAATAGTTATGTACTTAATCTGCTATGGTTTGACTTTAATAAATATTACTTCAAGAATCGTTTTGTTTTGCGACAATCGTTCGAGTTCCAATGTTTATTTTGTGATCTATGTCTAGTATAATGTGAACTGGTATCAAGTCAAAACAAACACATTTTATTAATAGTCGGAAATTTTATTAAGTGTGAGTAAATACATTTAAATAAATGGAGTTTGGAAATAATTGCCTTATAGAAAAAAATATACACGATACAAATAATTTTCTTTTTTGATAATGTAAACTCTCAATCATTCATTCCTATTGTACCCTTCAACTTATTCGAATTAAAAATCGTGCCCGGTAGACTAAATACTGTTCGACCTTATTAATTGAGCTTTTGAAACATATGGTAAGAAGGCATGCGTAACGAATGAATGAAGAAAAACTAACAAAACAAATATATTGTACAAATGTTAGGAAAGGCCTTTTGGAAAAAAATCAAGGAAAATGTGAATGGATTATGGTTTTAAAGAAGGAAATTTAGAAAGTCAGAGAAATCGTGAGTGTTGTATGAGCAAATGTATAGATTAAAAAGAGGCAAGTGTCGAGATAGGAAAGTCTATCGCCGTGTTCTCTCTGCCTACCTTGACAAGAAAATAACATAATTGTATGCATGTATGTATGAATAGGCATAAAACTTTGTAATAAAGCACATGTTAACAATACAACCGCACGGTAAAAGGCAACAACTCTCGCACACGTTTAACGCATTTAATAACTGTTACCAGAAAAGCTATTGTATTTTACCAGACATTGACCCTTTTCATGTATGAACTCTGCAGCCTTGGATATAAGTAAAGCATCTTGCCAATAGAACTCTGCAGCCTTGGATATAAGTCAAGCATCTTGCCAATAGAACTCTGCATTCTTGGATATAAGTCAAGCATCTTGCAAATAGCACTCTGCAGCCTTGAATATAAGTCTAGCATCTTGCCAATAGAACTCTGCAGCCTTGGATATAAGTCAAGCATCTTGCCAATAGCACTCTGCAGCCTTGGATATAAGTCAAGCATCTTGCTAATAGATCACGAAAGATGTATTGTTTTGTTTATTTTTTTCGGTACTCTTGAGCTTGTCTAAATTTAGTGAATCAGGCATATTGAAGAACGGCATAAAAGCACAATTGTCTTCGACCCCATTAATGGAGCCTTCGTGATTTTAACAACTAGAGTAGATACGAAGCTCGTTCGTAATCGTACGTGATAATAATACTACCGTACGTTAAGAAGAAACAACACTTGCACACGTCTTGCGCGTGCGAATATTGTTATTTAACGAACTCATTAACGAACATGTGATCCTATTCAGGATTTGAACCAGAAACCTCTGGATGGATGTTAAGAATCTTTCCAATTGGCGAAACGATGTTTCCGTATTTTGTTTAAAATGTGAAATTAAATTGCTTGTATTCATTACAGAGTATATTTATACATAAGCCGCTTTCTCATTCGTGTGTTTAGCAAGGGAATACGAGAAATTTTCAAAGTACCTACACCAGAAACGTAGTATTCATTGAGCCAATTCTTATATACATTTCAAGTGAATATATAAATAAAGTAGACTCAAAAATACAGGATCACATTAACCGAGCTGCAAATCAACTGGGCCAGAAAGAATCCGACATTTTATAACATTTCAAAATACATTTTGACAAATGAAAAAAGTCCATTCGTCTTTATAATACAAAATATACCACAAAATTTAACTGGCGAAATTGGTAATATATAACAGATATTAAAACTGGTGGAAATGCGAACCTGCGAACGACTAGAAATCTCGATAAATAACGTCGCAAATTATTATTTAGCTGAGCGCTTAGATTCTGTGTTTAATTTTGATGCAAGCGAGCGAGCGCATCGCGTCAAATTATAAATTTAAATCACGTGTGCTTTGTAGTTGATTAATTATTTAGTTATATCCGTTTTTTATATCCTCGATTTAGTAGTAACTTGTCACATAGCAGTGTTCTAGTTTTACATATATTTTTTCTTGACCTTTCAATATTATTTAATATTTTTTCGAGTTGTGGTGTCAATTGCACCTCTCTCCATACAAATCAAACGTTGTAAAATTTGCTAAACATCATTTATCATATAGAAAAATAGCTTTTAAATACGTGTACTGAAAAATTATCTGTTTGGACGTAAAAGCAACACACGATATACTATATTTTTATCCGCCATAGTTACATCGTGAAATGCGTTAAAATTTACCTGTATCGATTGATTTGCGTTTGAAGTGAGATATTTCGTTAATATTTTTTTGTTATTTCTTTATTTTTTAGTTCGTGTATTTTCTTTTTTTAATGTTTCGCAATTTTATATGTTTTTGTTATAACTTTCTGTCCTCTTTTTCAGTGCAATAGATCTGCTTTAGTTCATCAAAATGCCGAGGAAGCAGCAGAACGACGTGCAGCCAGACTTAAGGATGCACGGTTACGAGCACGGCGATCGCGTTCTGAAGCTTCAGATCTACTTCGTTCTGAACAGAATGAACGCGACCGGCGATCGATCAGCTGAGATATTCTCCCATCAATTTCTGGAAATTGGGAATGGAAAGGTGCCGGTTGATTTGACCTCAGGACGACTTTCATTGCCTCATATGTGTTTTGTTATAACTTTCTTTCTTCTTTTTCAGTGTAATCGATCTGCTTTGAACTTTTTATGTTGAATAAAAAAGACATTTTTTTTCTTCTGAAATGTGAGAATTACTTATTATTTTACACTATACAGGGATGTCTCCACAAAAGTAGGTTTTAAAACTAAATATTAACTGAGATAAAAATAAAATATAAACTACTGTTTTTGTTGCCAAAAAATGCTTGGGATTTTTCGCATAATTCATGCAAAATATGCAGGGATTTAAAGGGTTAAAACAGTATGGCTAAAGATAAATGTACATAGAGTTTTCTTATGTTATACCCTAGTTGGTGAGACACCTGTCTTTTTACCCAAAATTATTGAGTTCGGTACGCATTTTTTTTTAAAGATTCAAATCCTGATCTTCACTACAGGTCGCCTTAACTTATTTCTGGTGCATTATAAGAGAATACCATATAACAATAAACCAACCAGGATATAAAATGCATCTAACGTGCCTGAAACAACTCATAACCAGAAATGTTGTTCAATCATACAATGGCCCGTTGGATAATACACAAGATTCCTGTTCCGTGTTACTGAATCCCCTTAAGCAATTATTAAAACTATATTAAACTGGGTCTCGTCTCCAATTTCCGAACATTAGCGTACAAAATTAATGCTTCCAATATAAAAAGAAGAAAACGCGAGGAAACCAATTATTTTGCAATTTGTCGTTTTTGTAAGTTTCTGATTTTTTTTTTCTAAATGTGTTTTTTTGATGTACCTGTGTATTTTGATAAATGTTCTACCAGTATTTCTGATGTTATATTCAATATCTTTTTTTTTCGTTACCATTTATTACAATAGTTTTTTTGTCGTCGTGTTCAATCAAATATTTTAGGTTAAGGACATATTTTCTACTCTACCACCTACATGACCTGGTTGGTGTGATATTTATCTTCCGGCCTAGTGTAAACGTATACCACATATTTTTATTAATGCTCCATTACATTTTTTTTCGTAACCATTTGTAATGATTGAATTTTAGTAGTTCTCGGCTCAACATTTAGACTAAAGAAATATTACATTTTCTACTTTTCAACCTACATGTCCAAGTTGGTAAGATACCTGTCTTTCAACCTAGGGGGTTTACCTTTCTATCGTGCATAGACCGTTCGTTTTGACAACATCCATATATCTCATTGTAACTATCTTTTTCCACTTTTATTTACATCTTCCTTGCTCTCCGTTCATTTTATTAACGTTTGTTTTTTTTTTCAACCTTTTTAAACATATTTCTCAGTGTGGTCAAATTGTCTATATTCCCTTTCTTTTTTATACTTTTGAAATTTTTCTCGAATAAACAGTTAAATTTTATTCGATCATTCTTTACCGTATAATGTGACAACTTTGCAAAGCAATAATTTAGTTGACCTCCGTAGCCTGATTGATATGATGTTTGCCTTTGAACCCGGAGATCCTGGTTCGATTTCTGTTGAAATCAATATTAAAAAGAAAGATTTTTGGTCTTTACTAAAGTCCTCTTTAGTATCATTCTAATAAACTGAAATATTTTATAAACATAATCATATTCTCAATAGAGAAAAACCATGTAAAAATACTCTTCTTAATTATCAGTCTCTAACAAGCAGGTATACTTTATCCGATAATTTCATACTCATCATACATGTTATACTACATATTATACGCAACACACACATTGATTCTGCATTTTTTTGCTCTTACCACTTCTTTATAATGCGTATACTTCACTTCCATACATCAAGGTTGACAATAACATACCACTGTTTACAATATTTTTTAATGATTTCGAATGTATGAAATCGGTAACTTTTTAAAACTACTCAATCGAACTGTATTGTAGATATACAAAAACACACTAGACATATATGTTTGTTCAGGGTGGTGACTAAAAGGTTTGAAAAAGTCATAACTTGTTCATTTTCAATTATTTTTTTACAGGTTATAGAACTTTACTACCCCAAGATACTCAGCAGCGCCTGCATTACGCCATTTGATTTCAACACCCAGCCAGAGATAACAACAACTTTTTGAACAACTTATTTATGAGTGGTAAATTCTATTTGCATTTAAACGGGTACATCAACAAACAAAACTGCTGATTTTGGGGTACTGAGGATCCCAAGGAATTACATCAGCATCAGTTGCATTCCCAAAAATGCACTGTTTGGTGCGGTGTAATGTCTGAAAGGGTTATCAGCCCCTATTTTTTAGAAAATGAGGAAGATCAGCCAGAAACAATTAACAGGGTCCTGTATAGGACAATGCTTTTTTACGCCCAGCGGTCGAAGATAATCAGGAGGTATGGTTCCAACAGGATGAAGCTACTGCGAACACTTCCATGCCAGTGTGCCCAGTACAGCGATGTACATTCTTCAGCCTTTTGTGGGCCACCCTATATAAGCCAAGAAATATACATTTTTGTCTCTATCTGGGTAGAAAGACGGTATAGATCTTCACCTTTTCTATTTAAACACACAACTTTGCATCCTCGTTGCCCATCTTCTGTCATTCGGGCTACTTACTTAAACTTCATTCAAAATGGTCTACTTTTTCCAACCATGTTTTCTTTTGCCTTTTTATATAAGTCATAAAATACGAATAGAAATTTATACTTGTTAAATTTTAACAAGTAAACAAGTTTAACATCGTTATCAGTTCAAAATCCATACCTGTTCATATCTATTTCAGTTAAAATCTATACCAGTTCAAAATTTATACCGAATCAAAATCCATACCAGTTCAAAATTTGTTTCAAATCAAAATCTATACCAGTTCAAAACACATATATACAAATTCAAAAAATTTAAATATAAATATATATTCTGACAATTAAAGTGATTGCAAGTGAAATAAAATAAAATTATGCTTATATGATAGAAATGTTTATGTTAATTTATAAACAAAATATAGTGCAAATATAAAAACAGTACATCATGTGTCACTTTGAAATGCTGAAATTAACCAACTTTATACTTAAATGAGTTTTTTAAAAAAAAACGTAATCCCACGGAAAAATAAAGCGATAATTCACGGTTCAGGTAAAGGAAAACTCTTTTAGATGAATTACGATTACATGGGAAAACTTGCTCCTCCCAATTGAAAATACACTTTCCACTTTTAATTCTGTAATTCTACGAGAACCAATATAATATGAAGATAAATGTCTTTTTAACATTGAAATAGTTTGCAAAAAGACAACATTGCCTTCGACCCAATTATTTAGTTATTTACGAGTATTGAACGCTTTATTGATTTAAGCCTATTTTTTGTAATCAACTAACCACCTTTTGTTAAATTATTGTTACATACGTCTTAAACTAAATAAATGGAAATAGTTATTATAAAAGTTACTTAATTTAAAAAAAATATAAAACTGAAAGAAAATTGAACTAGGGCTGAAAATTGTATGATAACTAAGGACGAGGAATGTTTCGAGATAAATAATGTTTTTTTTTATTTGTCAAAGGTATTGGCTTCAACTTAGTATAAAGCAATAAATTAAGTTTGTTATTCCATTTATTACATTAATCCCCGCTATGCGTGTTTCAACCTCCTATCCTGAGGCTCTCTTCAAGCGGAACGATACCGACTCATTAACAGAATAGTGCTTAAGTTGGACTGGTGTCATATACCATTGAGAGTATGTGGTCTATTGACCCAAAGGAAAATTTTAAAGAGGTATGAAACACTTGTTTTTTTTTCTTAAATATTGATAAGCACATATATTTGAGCCTAGTCCAATTTCAAGCCAACTAAACCACAAAATATGATGTGCTGAATGATATGATGTTAAGCCATTAATCGAGCCTTCAGTTTAGTGTCACTCGAGGCGTGTTGAAAATATATACTACCTTATGTAAAGAGGTAATACTACCCCCACAAATCTAGTGCGCACTAATACCCTTACCAGGAAAATCCTTTACCTGACAGAGATAATTTATTTTTCGGGTTTAAAACCCCTTGATAGAAGTTAAGCGTCTTATCAAGCACACAACGTCTTACAAAGAAACCGGTGTTACTCTTACCATAAAAGTCGTATTTGGTAGCTTTCAACTATCAGTAAAAAACGAAAAAAATGATATTCGAGAGGCAAATTATAAGTGGAGTTTAATTTTAGACATTATATTATGTACCAGTAGTAACTAATAAAATGACAATGAAAGCAGAAACACAAAAAAAAACCAAGAACTCTAGAAAATAACATTGTGAGAATAATATAACTCAGATATTCGTTTGGGATATCATTCCACGACAGAAGGTCTATAATGATAATTGAAGTACCCGTTTCATCCTTTGTAATTCGGGGAGTCGAGTTTTTCTGAACTGTTGTAATTTTAAATGTAAAAGGTAAGAGAAAAATCTTCCTGTAGGGAAAGAACCCCTTTTCAAAAGGGTAGGGTATTATATCCCTTAAAAATTTCCATCGTTATAGAAGAAGTGAAGACAGACAATGTGAAATATTTGACTATTAAGACGATTACAGCAGCTATTTTCGGCAGGTTTAAGTGGCACGCTACAGCCTTAATGACCACCTCCTGTGAAGCCTTAATCAATTTATTCCAGATGGAACAGAAAAGAGACTCAGATAATACACTTTCATCTTTCTTTATCTGTTACACTCCATGTTTCATAAGCTTTGGGAGATATTAGGTAAGAAATTCATTAAAACTTGTTTAACGCCATAGGTTTCATTCAGTCTATTTTTAAATTAAATTGAAGTGAAAAAGAAAATAATAATGGCTTAAAAATACCAAATGAGGATTGCTTATATAAAGCTTTTTCTCAGAATTTTCATTATGACGAGAATGAATATTTATTTTTTCCTTATAATTTAATAAAGAATATGATAACAAGTGTAAACAAAATAAGAAGAAATTGCTATACAGCAATAAACTCGCCAGATATACCATGTTTAACCGTGTACACATATACAAAATATACCATGTTTAACCATGTACACCTATACAAAATGTACCATGTTTAACCATGTACACCCATACAAAATATACCATGTTTAACCATGTACACCCATACAAAATATACCATGTTTAACCATGTACAATAATACAAAAAAAAATAAAGCTACGTAATTTAATTTTGTTTTCTTTATTAAATTTATAAAAAAAATTATTAAAAAGTAATTCTAATCCAAAATAAGGTGGTAGAGAAAATATAAATGAATTAAAAATATCACGTGGGGATTTCAAAATGTGTCGAGATAGGAAAGTCAGGCGTTATGTCCTTTCTGCCTTCCCCGATAGGAAAATAGCTTGATGGTTTGTATGTATGTTCGTATGAGTCTTCTTTTTTTTGCACTTCATCTACTTTCCTGTGCAAGTTAAAAAAATGAAACTATTGAATCTTTAAAATAAATAGATGTTTTGAATAAATTCATGCCTTTAACTAAAATTTCTTAATAAATATTTCATTATTTAAAAAAATACGGGAACATTCTTTTAATGTATCGAACTTGTTAAATCCATATAATTTGTATTTAACAATATTACAAGTACTTTTATTTTGATAAACCCCTTCGTATAATAAATTTAAAAAAAAAACATTAAACATAAAAAAAGGTTATACATTTTCATACAACAAAAAAAAACTATTTCACAAAAGTGTCGATAAAAAAATATGTGGATGATTTAAAAAACAAATATTTACGTCTAAAATTTATTGACAGCGAAGAGTAAAACAAAAAAAAAACCAATGCTGAATTTAGCTGGAGATTTGTTTACAAAGAAAAATATGAGATACAAGACAGACAACCATGTGTGATAAAATTTAACTCTTAGTGAGTTTTCTGTTGTTTTCTTGCAAACTTTGTTAATTCTTAACATATGCAGATGCGGTAAAGTTCTTAACCTAATGGCCGTAGCCACCACCTTCCTATCCTTAAACTCAAATTGTATTTTTTTACTGTCAATAATAGTGAGTTCAAATACCAGATAGGATGCCTTTGGGCAGAATTCGTTCTTCCTTAACCTTTCCCTTTCTGTGCTAAAAAAATCCGCGCGTTCCGGTGCTGTGTATTCAATACGCATCAATGTAAAAATGAGCTATTTAAAATCGTAAAAATAAGAATATTCAGAGCCAATCGCTTAAATTAATTAAATTTGAATCCAAAAGTGATAATAATTGAAATTTAATTGCTGAAAACATCGGCTGATGTTCACAAAACGGGCGAAGAGACCACCACAAATGGATTCCCTAGAGCTACTGAGAACTGAGATGGGACTTGGTCTCGGACTGTTATACCTCGAAGGAAGAAACAGAATTGCGAACTGAGATTCTATTTCTTGCATTCCCATATACCGAAGTAGAGTGAGAGTGAGATGTGAATAGCATCGCTTCCTCACCCATAGCGGTTTTTTTAGAATTAATACACCTACGTCACACATTGGCACACGTTTGATTGTATTGGTGAATTTATTCCCGATTTTCACAAAATGTCTCTCATGTGGCCGATAAGTGCTAATTATAATATTATTAATATTATTTTTTCATTTAATGCGTAAATGTATTACGGAGGAATACCTAAAATCTGAAAACAGTATTTATTATATTTATAGAGATATTAAAGTTTTTAGAAGCAATGTGTACTAGTTACACATCACAGGTAAGGAAGGGTTAATTATCATTTTGTTAGAAAATGTTCTTTTCATGAATTATTTTTTTGTTAGAAAACTAGTATAAAGGTGCCCGTGTATCTACAGTACCCGGCGGTAAGTAATACACATCGGGCTTAAGAAAGATACTGTCGGCCCTAATCGGCTAACTTCGGCTTTGTAGAGCATCGTCTCTGTCATTCATACACGTATTTCGTAGCGATTTTTCAGTCGTTGTCAAACGTTCTAGGGACAGAGACGACGCTCTACAAAGCCGAAGTTAACCGATTATGGCTGACAGTCTATTCCTTTAGCCCGATGTGTATTACTTACCGCTGGGTACTGTATCTGTCTTACGTGGTAACCTTTAAAATACAAAAAAACGTAATGTTTTTATATAACTGTAAAACATAAGCAACTTTAAATGCTGAATACGGTAAGGAAACTAAAAAAATCTGTTTACCAATCTTCCCGAAGTGTTCATAAACTTTATTTTTATACACTTGTACTTAAACATGTTTTTTTTATTCTAACTATAAAGCTACATTTTGGCAGGTAACAAATCTATATTTCCAGAGCTGTCAAGCACTGAGCTGGTCCCAAAGAGTTAAGAAGCCCTTGAATCCTGCGGGAATCCTTAAGCCTTTCAGGGAACTTCATGGGGAAAGGAGAGATTTTCCGTTTGAATTATAATTGTTTAACCAAGTTTATATTTCAAAAGAAAAAGAAAAGATGACAGAGATTACATAGTTGACAGATAACTGACTTGGAATTTTGAAAAGGATCTCTTCGAATTCTCTCTGATCCTTAAATTGCCCGCATTTTTTGGCTAGCAGCATCATAAAAATTTTAAGTATATTTTTCAAACAAAATATCCTTTTTATTCAATTATTATTTTTATACAATATCTTTAATTTTTAAATATAATTTCTCATAGATGACGAGATTAATCCTCAATAAAAGTAAGATTATGTTAGGCGTGAAATATGTGTGTTGATTTTGGAAAGTCTGGCGCTCTGTCATATCTGCCTACCCCAGCAGGGAAATTTCGTAATAGTTTGTATGTATGCAATATGCCTAAAGAATGTAAGAATTATTTCCCTGTATGTTGTTGAAAGTCTTTCGGTTATCTCTAATCCAAATAATATACCTAAAGAATGTTAGAATTATTTCCCTGTATGTTGTTGAAAGTCTTTCGGTTATCTCTAATCCAAATAATATACCTAAAGAATGTTAGAATTATTTCCCTGTATGTTGTTGAAAGTCTTTCGGTTATCTCTAATCCAAATAATATACCTAAAGAATGTTAGAATTATTTCCCTGTATGTTGTTGAAAGTCTTTCGGTTATCTCTAATCCAAATAATATACCTAAAGAATGTTAGAATTATTTCCCTGTATGTTGTTGAAAGTCTTTCGGTTATCTCTAATCCAAATAATATATAATTACATCCAGTTTATTTTTCATGACTTACAATTATCAAAACAAAAAGAAAAAAAATTATGTATATTATGTTTTTTAAACCATAAAATATACAAATCACAAGCTAACTTATGTAAGGAAAGAATTGTTTTCACTGTTTCCAGTAAATAAACACACATTTAAAAAAATCTATTGAAAACCGTATGTTTATAGATACACCAATATATATATGTACAATGAAAAGGGCGTCTAAGGACGACCTTCTTGTAAATTGCAGCGAATTTTCAGTCTCGAGATATCTTTTTGAAATCTGTTTTTCGCTATTATGAAACCTTAAATTCAAGGACTTTCGAAGAAAAATAAAACCCAAGATTTAACTAGACCCCACGCATGTTATTTTACTGAAACTTTTTTTATTCAGCGTAGGACTTTATTTTATTCAATGAAGGTTTTACTCTCATCACCATCATCATCATAAACGCTGCACGACTTCAATAACCTAGTTGATAAGGTACTGGACTACCATCTGGTGGTTTCTGATTCAATTCCTGATGATACCCGAAAAACAAAATAAAAAATTTATTTCCACTCTGGTTAAATAGTTTATCTGATAACAATACCCGTGCAAGTAGGCTCCGGGCGGAAGATAAGCGACATGGACTACCTATACAGGTCAACGACAACCTCCATTTATCGCATTCAAGACACGACAACTTGACTTTACACCATCAATCAATTATGATTAAAACTAACTATTTCTTTTCCACGATGAAATAGACTACAAGGATCCAAATAAAATACATGGAAATGCGTGTACTAAGAAGTATAAATGGGGCTAAAATATATAACAGAATACGAAATACAATTTTTCGGAATAGATGAGGAGTTAAGGCTAATGTTTTAAGAAAGATCAAGAAGATAAATAAGGAAATGTAAAAAGTCAGATAAATATATGGACGTAAAGAAGTAAAATATATATGTCATGATAGAAAAATCTGACGTTCCTCATTTCTGCCTACCCTTACAGGGAGACAGTGTGGTGGTGTGTCTGTATACGTATACAATGGTATGAGCTGAAAAACATCTGAAGTCCTCGTAATCAATCTCGCCCTCCTAATGGTAGGGGTGAATTTCGATAGTGAAGATGTTTTGAGATGAGTTTAGAACTTTTGACAAATTATTCATATCTCATGTATTTCTTCCATTATATTAACACACGTGTGTGATTACGATATATATTTTATATACTAAATAGTAACAAAAAATCTTTAATTGATTAATTTTATTTTTATTCATCTCATAGTATTATAAAATAATAGACAAAAAAAGTATGTTTCCTTATAAGCCCTAAAAATTACCAACTTAAATATGCGTTTTTGGAACCACTGTCCAAAAATACGGGTAGATAGAAAAAAAATCACGGCTCGGTCGTCCACTATAATGTTAACTAACATACACTGTTTAATGTAGCCGTAATATATAGTTAACGTAAATTCGAACCGCTTGTATTTCCTCTGTTTTCTAATTCCGGTCGCTTAAGGAGTAAGATTTTCTTTGTAACATTATCATAATTGACAGATTGTGACATTGGTGGTTGACTATGTTACTGCAAAAGACAACCTGTCAACCAAAATGGTGATGGAGTCCAACAGTTGTCACATATTTTGAACACTCGATCCAATTAAAACTATATTTTCAAGTCGTTGCGTCGTAATAAGTATTAGATTACACTTTAGCTGTATACTTGACAACCTGAAGGGTTAATTGCTATGTGACAATCGATTCCATACAAACAGAATAATATTTATAGATACATCAATATTAATGATGTTTATAGACGACCTCCGTAATTTTGTTGGTAAGACACATGTCTCCCAGCCCGGGGGGTGCGTTTTTGTTTCCCGTTAGATGACAGGTTTAGTTAAAAAATATTCCAGTCTGGTGTTCTCTCAAGGTCTCTTTAATACTTTTCCCACAAGGTTGTACTGTATGCAATGAAACTGTAAGACGATACAATGACGTTTAATAAGACTTGAATGAAAAATCATGTTGAGACCCAATTTTTTTAAATGTTTGAATTTAACAAAAATTAAACCTTCAGTTCCAGGTTGAAAAACAGATGCTTAGCCATCAGGGCACAAAGGTCCTTCTCTTTGATTTAATTACAAGTATATTACCCTGATGCCTAAACTAACCCTACATTATTTCTAAGCCATTGAATTAAAATCTTGCTTGACACGGGTTTTAACATGTCAAATGGACTAATACTTCACTTCACACCAATCCAGGGTTTGCTTTCTTATACAACCAATTTCCTAAATGTGTATGCTGTTTTATTTTAGCTAATTTATTGATTGTTTTTGTTACATTTATATTTATTTTAGATTTTAATAATAATACTATAAAAAAGAACGATTTCTTGGATGTAGAGCATAAAAAATTGGTCAAGGGTGCTTTATGTTTCTAAAATAAATCTTTCTTGGAAGTATATTTATTTTTTTAGATACTTGACTGTGAAATACATAAATGTTGAGTTTCTTACCAATCGAAAATCTTTGGCAACCACTCAGGCAAGAATTAAGCAGATAAGTGTCGTTACTTCAAGGCTATTTTTAAAAATGAACTACATTATGAAGTTAAATATATAACTATCACATATTGGAAGATCTTCAAAGGTTTCTTTGTAGTTAATCTTATTTTGGTAAGTTTTCTGCGTTTTTTTTTAAACAAATATGTTTTTGTAAACATATTCAGTTGAAGATAAGTACCGAATCCAATGCCTCAATTACAACCTTACTGAAATCTTAAAACTCAACTTATATGTATTTATTTTGTAATATTTTGAATCTGTCTATAAAAGAGAGTTTCTATCACTCGTAATACACACATTTCTTTCACATTAATTCCATTCTTATCGATTTTTTCCAGTCTTCTTTTCAATAAATTAAGTTAGATATAAGAACATCAGAAGCAATATATATTTTTTAAGATTCGACAATAACTTTTCTTATTGGTATAATATGGTGGACTTGTTGTCATATGGTTATTTATTTCATCCAACCAGAAATTTGTTCAAGAGGCCTTAAGTGAAAACAAAGCTAGGCTTAAAAATCTAGGGTCTAACGGGAATGAAACCCACTTCGCTGGGTCACGGACGTCGTTACTGATTTCAAGAAATGATCATAAACCAAAAGTCTCATTTTCTGCTACAATATCTTCGACATGGTTTTTATCCAATTACCAAGTTATCATTTCAAATATAAATATTGCTAACGAGAGAAAAATCCATATTTTCATAACGTCCCATGTCCAAAATACCTTAAATTAATTTTTTTCTAACAGTATCTGATCGTTTGGAGGAATATTTCTTTCAAGTAACCAAATATATCAATTTCAATAAACAACACCTTCGCAAAAACCTCAGTTAAAATTTCATGTTTTTTTTCAGCGATTCTTATTTATAAAAACAATTTTGTTTTGAAGTAGGTCTAAATCACAAAGTAAAAGAAAAGTTCACAAAACAACAGAATTCCACCCCCAAGGAATTTTTGTAACCACGTCGTTAGGGGTGGAGGGCTAATTAATTAAACTTATAATCTAGTTAAGTAAGTACTTAAATTGTGGGCAGAAAACTTGTCAACTAACTTCCCTTACCACCGCCGTGTCAACAGAAACGTTACATAAATTACTTAACTTTTGTACGGTACCATTTTCTGATAAAAACAAACTTTTATATCTTTTAAAATATTTTAAACAATAATAATTATTATTTAAAACACATACGAAAAAAATCTTTCTATTTCTGGTTGATTCAGTTCAAGACCGACTCTTAGACTATCCTACATCTCAATTTGTTTTTATGTAGCTTTTAAGCTACCATAAATTCTTATAGCGCTATTAGCATCTCAAAAGTAGCGTTATTTTAAAGTTTGTCTAACGAAGGCTGTAACAGATTCAATCCGGCCGATCGTCATGATAATAAAATCTCTTTGGTGTCGGAACTTTGGGTGTGATATGGTTAAACTACGTGTTTGCTTAAGTGCAATAGCTTGAACATAATAAACCAATACACACAGGTGTCTTTCATGTACAATGTGGCTGACAATCATATTCAATTACGAGGAATAGCCCATCGTATCGTAATTTAATATTAGGGGAGTATGCTCTCATACGACAAAAAGGTGAAACGACATAATGTGTAAAGTCGTATTGCAATAGGTCTTCTCAAAGCATAATAATTTGATACTCTATGGGACCATCAAAACATCATTATTTGCTTGATATGACTCTACTGATTTTTCAAATGCCCTAATGTGTCGTCTGTAGGAAAAACATGATTCACATCAACATACATAACAAAATATAGCCATACAAGAAGTAAACCTCTTTCGTTATACCAACTTAAAGAACGAATCATATGGCTAAACCCGCAGTCTCGTGCAATTATGAGATATTGAACCAACTGAGTGACACTGGATATATATCCGCAACGCCTAATATTATGACCTGATATATCAAACGATACCTTTCGAATAAACTAACAAGTAACAAAACCTCTTTGTGTAACAGTAGAAATCCGTGCTACGTGGTAAATAAAAATAAAGATCAAAGTTAAAGCAATGGTTGCTTTATAAAATGCCGTTTGAGTTTTTGCTTACTCAAAACCGTTATTGGCGGGATAATGTGAATGTATATAGGTAAAACTGATATTCTGCAAAAAGTAAACGTATCTTAAAGCATAAAATAAAAATATAGTGTTTTAATAAGACAAAGGCTGCATAAAAAAACTAAAAAAGATTTTTTTAACCCTGTAACAAATATAATACTTTAATAAATTTACTCCCTTCTAGTATACGGGTAACCTTAGACAACCTTCAGTTTTTATTGAATAAAATAAACACAGCAGGTGCCGAAAAAGAACTGAATATTTATGTTAAAAAAAAACAAAGTTTATATTCTTGAGTCGACAATCTCATTATGGCGTATTTCTGTAGCTGACCAGGCGACCTATACAGAGAGTCAGCAGTTTCAAATATTTAAGAGGCCTAATTACTTTACCTTGACCCAGATAGAGAAATTAGATGCCGAAATGAATTAAATGGCACGTGCAAAATTGCTCGAGATGAGATAAGTTTCATAAAATAATAATTTTAATCTGACATTACAACACACAATTAAGAGCTTTTATTGTATATTTTATGTTATGACATTGATATATAAACCATGAAGAGGATTTAAAATGTGACTTCATCAGAGAATGCTCAGTATGTTGTGGTATTATTATATCTCAAACATGCTGAGCGAGTGTTGGATGAGAATTCTCAAATATCATAAAAAGTACGTCGTGTAGCTCAAGACTGAGCATCGTGACTCCCATGATATACTTTGACAACTACTCTTCATCCATTCCTACTCTCCGCAGTTGTTAATGGCAGTCATGTTGCGTCTCTCACTTGGTCAGTCCAATGCATTGAGGATCTTCCTATTGTGTGTCGTCCTCAGACGCTTTCAAAATCGATAGAAGCCACCTATAGTAGTAATGCAACATTTGCGAATGGACAGGTGTCCAGACTGTTCAGAAACTATTTTTTCAAGAGTGATTTGCAACATCAGAGAGGCCGAACAAAGCACATGCTGAAAAAGTATTCACATGTGTGTGTCAAGACTTGAAGTAAAAACAAGATTTTAAATAATATCGGAATGGTTAAGATTTAAAAATTGAACAAATGTTAATTTATTTTATTGTAATAATCATAGTATAAATAGGTCAAAACCCGTACGGCTGTCGAATACTTGGATTATCTCCGAAAGTAATTCCAAATTTGAATCTCGGTGGGGATACTGAACGAATTTTAAATACCTAGCTAACAATTTTTTAACCGGCGTAAAAGAGGACGATGTATAAATGATATATATAAACAAATTTTACATTCATAAATATATATTTTCATAAATGTAGAATTTGTTTAACTTCCGTGAATATTTCACGGTCTGCAACTAGTTTATTATAAATTGTACAACGTAACGAGTTTATCGTCAAGTTGGTCTGTTTCAACCGACCATTCAATTGTTTTATATAGTTTAGATTTAAAGGGATTTTTAATTTTTAAAGGGATTTGAATTTTTATGGAGAGAGAAAATACTAAAAACAAAAAGGGACACAGAGAAGAAAAATTTAGAAAAATGTAATCTAACAAAGTTATTGATTATCAGGAGATTAGAAATAATGATGTTTAATAACTAGGGAAATACGCTATGGCACACTGAAGGGAGATATAATATTTTTTTCATTCCGCTATTCAAAACAAGTGTATATTGTGGAAAAAAGTTTGCCATACTCGTATGATTAAATTAAAGTAAAACCGCATATACAGTGAAACCCCGTTTTTACGTGCCCGCAATTCACGTTTTCCCGCTATTTGCGTTAAATTTTTACAATCCCGTTTTATTTTAGTACATTTAGTACCCGCTTTTACGTTTTTATTTCCCGCAATTTACGTTTGAAATATTCAAAATGCAAATCAATTTATAAACATATTTAATTGCATGCGCGACGATTTAAAATATTTGAAATGAATATTAGGAAGCAGAAATATGTTATTTCTAGACACGTGTGCGCCTGCAGCGCTCATGGTCAAGGTTACACGAGTCGTGTAATATGATGCAATTGGTGGGAAATTTAGTGAATCAGAGGCAGGCAGACCGTATACCATATTTGGTCAATCTGTGCTTGTGTTTTAAACGTGTGGTCTTGTACATACAATTTCAATTGTCGTGTATTTCGTGTGTCAATTTACATTTTTTTCACTTTCTTTTAATTTTTCGTTGAATCCCTTCAAATAGTGAATGTCTCAGCAAAGATAAACATTATCGATTCAAGAGAAAAGTAAAATTCTCGAAAAAGTGAATAAACTCGTTGGTTCACGTGTTTCGCTCGCGAGTGATTTGGGAATATCCATTACAACTTAGGCTACGATAATAAAAATCGCGAATCGATTGAAAAAAGTTTTCCGATTTGCGTGATTATCTAAATAAAAAATAATTTTCAATTTTTTTTTCTAGCCCCGAATTTACGTTTTCCCTCCAATTACGTTTTTTTCATCAGTCCCTTCAATAACGTAAAAACGGAGTTTCACTGTATATATAGCATCATCTTCCTTCAATTATCTTTAAAATTTATAAGAGTCTATGCTTATTATGAACTAATATTAGGACAGTTTTTGCTAGCTTTTAATGATAAAATTTGTACTTGGATAAAATCATAAATTATATTTATTTTTTTTTCATTTCTGAGACCCTGAGTTTTTTTTTATTTAATCGTATAATTTTATAAAAATTATTTAAATTCCTTTTTTTGGTGCTAAACACAGCTTTTTTACTTTTCTAATAAAAAGGCGGTACTTTGTCTAAATAAGTACACGTTGAAAATAATTTAAATAAGCAACACAGTCGATGGAGCAATAAAAGACATATTTAAACCAATGAATATCAAGATTAGTTAAAAATATAATTAAAAGTGTCGACCACGTTTCATATATGGTGTGAAAGTGAAACGGGGGTGAAAATGTGTGAGCTGAGAAGTAAAAGAACCTGAAGACATTTTATGACAAAATGCACGGATGCAAAGGAGACGAAGAAAGTATATCGTGATAAAAAAGTTTGGCAAACTTCCACTCTACCTACCCTAAAAAAATATCGGTAGTTTATTTACGTGTATTAAAATAGAATAACATGCAAAATGGTCGAGTATCTTATGTTCCAAATAATTGAAAGAGTTCACTAGATTTTGAAACAAGACAAATTATATATTTTTATAATAATCAATTAAAAGTACACACCTTTCGACTTTATAACAAATTCACACCTTTCGACTTTATAACAACTTCTGAAATATAAAAAAAAACTGGAAATTGTGATTTAGAATCACGAGATTGAAATTGATTCATTTCACTCGAATGAGTGAAATGAATCAAGTTTTCCCCGATTTCAACAAACGTGCTTGTTAAAAAGCCATTTTGCTTTCACGTTTATGACCAAATTTTAATCAAAAACTCATTCGGTTGGCCAAATGTGTCACGCTCGTTGCATTAGTTAATGAAATATGTGTAATTCTACCAAACGACACATGGGGCTAAAATGATATTTGTAAAATTTACATTGTGTTACGAATGCAAATAGCGGACTTTATATTCTGTGTCAATGAAAACGTTAATTACACTATTTGCATTGTCATCTAATCGGTTTGCCACTATTTGCATAAGATATAATGACCGTTTTAGTATCAAATACTGCCAATATGGTATAGTATTTATAGTTAAGGTATTAATATTGTGGAGGTTTAAATACATTGTTATCTGTGTTATCAAACACTGTGTTTGATAAAACAAATAACAGTACCAATATGGTACAGAACAAGGGGAGATTATCCAAAATATAACTAAAGAAGTGTAACTAAAGAAGCCTCGAAACAAGAAGGCAAGAATCAATTGTGATATTCCGACTTAAGGTTTTTCAAGGTTGCTTTAACTGTCCCGCGATTCTAGAAGCACAAAGTTTATATGTACCTAATAAATATAACCGTGCAAGGAATCACCGTCTGTTCTACATACCAACTTACAGGACGAATATCATGGCTAAACACTCAGTCACGCGTGGTATAGAGATATTGAACTAACTGAATGACACTGTTGATATATTCTCGGTACCGCCTAGCAGCATGAACAGAATCCTGGCTGATATTCTTCCTAACGAATAAGCTAACGCTTGAAGCAGACCCTCTTTGGGTAACAGGAGAAATTCGTGCCAAGTGGATAAAAAAAAAAAATATATATATGGTTATAGATGTAAAATTTCAGTGCTGCTTATATAGTATAATATAACAATGCTTTTTTTTATTACAGTAGGTAATTTGTAGGACATTTCATTAATAAAGATATAAATAAAAAAATGTATTTCAATATGGAATCCAAAATCAATATTCTCATAAAAAAAACATGACAATATTTTTTTTTTATATAATATAATAATAATTTTTCTTATTTATAGTCTAAATCAAAATAAAAATTTAGGCTAAAAAAATATATATCGGCCATTGAAATTTCTGTTAAATAGCAATATCGTGTTTTGTGAACTAATTTAAAAGACACTTGTATTCCAATGCGAGGGTAGGATATTTGACTATCGTTGATACTCATTTTTTTAAAAGTATAATTATGGTTATCTCTTCAGCCCTTTTTAATATATTTATGTTTTGTCAGAAGAGTTTGTTGCATTTCAATGAACCCGCCAACTTTTACTATGTACAATAAAAATATTATACAATACAATACTCTCCAGATTATAATATTATTATTCAAAATGTTTTGAACTTAATAAGAAATCATTAACGATTTAAACTCAATACATGTTGAAAGTCAGCAGAATTTATCTCTGATTTGAGAGGAACCACCTAATAAGATGTACTTTAATGCAATAAGAAGGTCATTTTAATGATTCGTGGAATGAGATTTGCTCGTTGTTCTATTGCTAGTCAACCTGCATGAAATGACCAACCTGTATGAAATGCATGAATTGACCAACCTGTATGAAATGCACGAATTAACCAACCTGTATGAAATGCATGAATTTACCAACCTGCATGAATTGACCAACCTGTATGAAATGCATGAATTTACCAATCTGTATGATATGCATGAATTGACCAACCTGTATGAAATGCACGAATTGAGCAACCTGTATGAAATGCTTAAATTGACCAACTTGTATGAAATGCATGAATTGACCAACTTGTATGAAATGCATACCAAACTGGACATTGGCATTTATGAGACACTGTATCATGTTTTCTTTACATTAACTACGTTTTGTACGGTTTTATTAGTTTCTTTCTGATTATTTTTGTTATTTTAATTTTTTTATATAATATATTCTATCCATCTTAGTGTGTTAAATACTTTTGTTAAAAGGTATTAATGTTTATTCATATAAATAAAATAAACTGAAAAGGTCTAGCTTCTCAAAAGATCTCAAAGTACAAAGACTTCACTACACCTTAAGCTGAAAGTGTTACTATCACATATCGGAAAATTTAAAAGGTTTCTCTATAGTTCGTCTTCCTGCGGTAAGTTTTTAGCTGTTTTCTAATCAAATATCATTATCGCAACGTATGCGTGAAGCTTTTTAATCTAATGGCTGTAGCCACCAATTTTTTATACGTACAAATAACTTATATAAATTTAATTTCTAATATTTTTAACCTGTCATTAAAAATGGGTTTAATTACCGCCTTAGTACGACCTTCAGAACAGTTCTCGCTTCACAGCGATTCATAAATTGTATTTTATTTAATATAATTATTAACTGTTGTTTATTTCATCAGAAGAACATCAACAACGGTTTTGTTTGTGTTACCCTGATGATGAGATGAAAACTTTGATACCGGTAGGGTTATACCGTTACGTTCAATGGATATTAACAGTTTTTTACTAAACAATATGCGACGTCTTCAAACCTACCCAGTGTTAATGCCTTAAATTTAAATAATATATTTTCATCAATATTTTTAGTGGAAACCTCAATATTATTTCAATTATTGATATTTTTTTTCTTTTTATTGTATATATAATTAGAACGTCCTACCGCTATGGGTGAGGAAGCGACGCTATTCACGTCTCACTCTCACTCTACTTTGGTATATGGTACCCCCAAGAAATAGAATCTCAGTTCGCTCGCTTGAGTAGCTCGCGGGCTTGCGGTTCTTAAACTTTGGAATTTTAACTCAACTTTAAATGATTAAAAAAAAAAACAGTATACGTGTACTTAAATATTTAGGCGTAAACTTGATCGCATGTTTACAAGCGTAATCGACGATAACATAATCGACGCATGTTAACATACGCGACGCGCCCGACGTGTCCTTAAATTTATTACTTCCTGTATTTGTATTGGGTACGCAATTAGTATGCGATAACAAGTGATCATTATCTATTGTTATATATATATTTATCCTATTGTTTTTGTAGACAGTAGTATCGCGACCCCCAGTTTAAAAAACGCTGGCATAAAGGAAAAACTCCGATAAAAAAACATTGATTAAATATTTAACTTATTTTTAGTTTAATTACCATAATATCAACGACAACCAAATAAAAATATTAATTAAATTCCACATACCGTTTAAATGAGCTGAATTAATTCTTAAAAAAATATTAAATGAACTTAAATTAAAAAAAAAACAGCATTCATTCATAATATAAATAGGACAAAGCCCGTACGACGGTTGTCGCCAAATAAAGAATACCAGAATTGGATTTTGAATACGAGAGAGCGAGAGAGGAATACTTGGATTCTCTCCGAAAGTAATTCGAAATTTGAATCTCGGTGTGTCAGTGACGAATGTATGTAAATGAACAGATCGAAACTATTACCTAGCTAACAATTTTTGAACCGGTGTAAAAGGGGACGATGTATAAATGATTTATATATAAACAAATTTTACATTTATGAATATATATTTTCATAAATGTAGAATTTGTTTTACTCCCGTGAATATTTCACGGGTTGCAACTAGTATCATATAAAACGTTGATAAGGCCTGTGTTAACAAATGAGTTTGAAACAAAGGCATTGTCAAGAAAAGACGAGCCGTATCATCTTCGAAAGATGAATTTATCTATGATTGCGGGCTGAAGCAGGCTATACAATGACTTTCGTTGCCTAGTTGGTAATAAACTTATCTTACAACTCGATTGCGGGTTCGATTCCGATTGGTATCGATTTTTATAAACAGAATACCTTCCAGACATATTGAGTATCATTCTGGTTGACTGTAAGAAAATATCTTATGGATTTCTGCAACTAAATTAATCTAATATCTACATAAAAAATATGAGATAAAAGAAAACGGAGAAGGTCACTAATGAAATGGTGAAAGAATGGGATGATTTTGTTATTCCACCTCTTCTTATCTCTCATCATCATCATCACAGACCCTCGTAGTCGAGGATCCCCTCACCATTCCAACGTCTATTCAAATGGAAAGCAAAGCTGTGTCGTGGATTTTTTTTATTTCTCTCTTTCCTTTCTCCTCTTTAAGTGAGTGATCTATTGCACACGAGCAGACTCACTAACCACACCGCTGTACTGAATCCGATGGCACGCCGAAGTGAGACGATCGGAGCAAACCGGCATGTTTTTTTTTATTTTTGAAAAATAGATATGACCGAAGTCATAGGTATCATTCTATCCCCGAATGCTAGATGGCAAGAAATAATCTTATTTCTACACTTTTAAGTTTATACAGCTGTAATAGTTTATTTTCTATATAAAGAATTTAGTCACCGTCCTTTTGATCAAACTTGCGATCGAACGTGTGTTTTTTTTTGCAATAAGTTGGCTCGCAAATTCTGCATATATATATTTTTAATACATTGTAGAAATTCCCTTTTATGTACTCCATTTTTTCTAGACTTTATTTTAATACAAAAATAGACGTGCTTAAATTCAAGAATACTTTGTACTAAACGCGTAACCAGTATTTTTTTAAATTGAGTGATAATTGATTGGTGATGGTTATTTTTTGTAAATATCCTTTAAACTTAATTATTAAACAGTTTACAGTTAACCAACAATTTCACCGTTATCACAGGGCTACAAAAAATTGTTTGATCAAATATAAAATCCAATCAAACTTTGTCAATTCGAACCGAATAAAAAAACTAATCGAACTTTCACACAAACATTTCACACAAATCGACGTGACAAATAAAATTGACCGCAGTTAACCGACTAAACGTAAATACGCATAAAAACTGTTGTAAAAGCGTTGAAACTCGATCAAGTTTTGATAAAAGGAAGACGTTATCGTGTCAATTTAGTTTTTATTTTAAGTGGAATAGTTTTCTACGACCAAATAAATATACTGTAAGCGACATTTTCAGAAATAGTGATATTTTGTGATAATTTTTTTACGACTGTTGAAATATTCATGTGTTTCAGCATAAAATGATATCATAAATTATTTTTCAATAATAAAAATAAAATTTTATTAAGTAAGGGAAGATCAAGATTTTTGTTAAAATAATTTTTTTTCTCGATGAGTTTTAATTTTAATTCCTGTATCGGACGTGTGCGTCATCACAAAATATAATATTATAATTGGTTTCTTAATTGTTTAATGTGTATAGTTTTTTGGTTATATTTTAATATTTTTTTGGAATTTTTATGTGTTTTTATGTAATAATTTAAGTTTGTTGGGGTCCGTGCGGCGTCGCGACCGCAACGGAAATGTACCTTGTGCGCGATCGGCGCGAGACTACATCGCAAGTCGGCCGGCCTCTGCATGCGTAAAACTTACGAAAATTGGGACATTTCGCGAGTTGTGACGGCATGTAGAGGCGAAAATAGGCGCTTACGATGAGCGATTGACCGCACATAAGAAGCGAAAAAGCCAAAAAAAATTATTCTCAGTTCACTCTGCCTACTGTGTATTACTTGCGACCATCTAATACCTGCCTAAGAGAAATCTCTTCACCCTGCTATATTTTCACCGATCTACGCCTTTAAACGTGAGCTGAATTCTCCGAGTATCAAGCAGCAGCCATCCACCTATGGTACAGTTCTTTGTGCCAGTGACGTACAACTCTTTTTGATGGCGTACTGTATTTTCTACAGTCATAAATTCCTTATTATGTGATAGTCATATTTTCATACCTTCAAGTCATTCCTCCGTTGGAGTTAACAAGAAGAACTGAGAGTCAAACCTTCCAATATTAGCATATTTTATTGACATTCTCTACGCCCATTCGTATTATCATAATCATAATAAAATTTTTAAAAAATACAACCTGTAAAGCGATGTTTGGAGAACAGACTCTCTTCAAGGGTGCTGAAATTCTGAATTCGTATCTAATATTATTGACAAACTAAAAATATAAGAAAATAAATATATAAAAATTGAGTGCGTATATGGAAAAGTGTTGGCTGTGGCGCTAAGATGAGATACGTCCTCACATCACGTATGTTAAGAAAAATATATTTGGTAAGAAAACCAAGGAAAACTTACCAAGTGAACACGAACTACAAAGAAAGTTTTCCGATATGTGATAGTAACACATTCATAATATTCATATAAAGTTATACATTTTGATAAGACCCCTAATAAAGAACTTTCTTCAAGCGCTTCTTAAAGTTACATTGTGCTTTCCATATGGTAAACACTTAGAAACATATCATTCCTTCACCCGACTTCACGCCGAACAGCGAGAAGAAACCCTACAACACCACATCCTCGCTTGAACCGTGAAGTTGTATAAAAGTCAACAAAATCACAGCAATCCCTTAGTCGCTGCCCGGGGGGTTTACGAGAGTAAATCCGATCTACTCTTTCTTTATAAGCACAGGCTCCCGAAGCATTATATGTTGCCTGACTAATCCACCTACAGTATTAGCTGGGACGACCAAGGTCTGAGTGAATGTGATGGAATACAAGTAGCCTGAACGAGTGGACTTGTTCTTGCTAAATAATTATTTGTAAGAATTGTTATCTAGTTATAAGTAACATGTAGGTGTTAATTATTTCTAAGAAATCATATTTTAAGATAATTTTTTTTTTTAAACCTTTTTTTAAAGCTCCACAATGGAGCATAGTGAGGCCACCAGTCTTCTTCATTCATAGCGGTTTTGGTCGGTGTTGGTAATCTCTCTCCACGACATTCCTAATGCTCTGAATTCCTTGTCATAGGAACGGTACACCGTGACAGAGGGTCTTCCAATTAACATTATAACAAATAAAAATAAAATGACATGAAGGAAAATAAGATTATGTAAGTTCATAAATTATAACATATAAATAAGGTTAGTTACGTAATAAATTTGTATACGAGTATAGGTATAGCCTTGGCAAATATTTGTACAATATATTACTTTGTATAGTAAAAAATTTAAAAAAAACTTAGAGACATACCATTCCACACCACAGGATAAGCAACGGCAAAAGCCCTGTCATAATACCCCGCTGATTCGGAACAATGAATTAATTCGATGAAAATGAAATCGACCTGTAAGTACTATTCCTCTAATTTTGTTTCATTTGTACCTCTTACTTCTTATTTACTTTTCCTTCTTTCAAGATTTAATCCAACAAGAGCATTTTTGGTCTTCCTGCTAAACGATTCTGAATTAAGTTTTTTTACCATCCATTATTTCTACATGTCCAAAAAATCTCATCCTGAGTTTTTTCAACCGAATCTTTTCAGGTAAAAAAAAAGTTTAGGAAACATAGAAAACGATAATGTATTGATATTGAGGAAGAAGAAGGTTTTATATAGTCAAACAAATTCTTACGCTTTGTCTGTTTGCTAGGCCCATCAGTGTGGTGATTATGTTATATGTATTAGGTGTTAACATAAGTTGTGTCCGATTTTTTTTTTTTTAAATTAAAAAATAAGCTCCAAAAATAAAACAAAATGGTAAAGATTATGCGTCATTCGAAAGAAAATTATCTGCTCTACAAGATATTGTGTTTGCTGTTACGTTACATATATTATTTGATTTGATTACAAGCATTTTCGACACATCCTTCTGTTCGTCGAGGGAATAAAGCCACCAAAGCTGCTCATGACGTTTGCGAAGTGTACGGTGAAGATGCTATGAATTAAACGACAGCTCGTCGATGGTTTTTGCGTTTCAAAGACGGTAATTTCAACCTGAAAGATATGGAGCGTTCCGGACGACCAGTGGACTTCGATGAGGACCGCTTAAACCATATTATTCATGAAGATCCCCTTCAAACATTTTTCATCACCAGTAATGATGCGGTAAAGGAATCTTTGGTTGTGGCCATGCGTAGCTCGATGACGCGCGAGCATACCAGCAGAAATTGTCGAACGTTGATATTTGTTGTTTTCACTCAAAACATGTGGAACCAAGCGCCGAACTACTGGACTTTTCCCATTGATTTAAGATAGACTATACAGTCATGTGAGTATAATTCATCTGCTCAGCCAATTCGACGGTGGTTTGAAGGGGATCTTCATGAATAATATGGTTTAAGCGGTCCTCATCGAAGTCCACTGGAGGTGTCGAAAATGCTTACTTTCGTCTACTTGACATTCCATTTTGAAGACTTGTAATCAAATAAAATAATATATGTAACGTAAAAGTAAACACAATATCTTGTAGAGCAGAAAATTTTATTTCGAATGACGTATAACCTTTACCATTTTATTTTACTTTTGGTGCTCATTTTTAAGTTGGAAAGAAACGGACACAAATTATATTAATACCCAATATAATACGTAAATTTTATGTAACTAATCTGATCAGAGGCAAGTGGGCAGATTATACTGTAGCAATGAGCAGATAGGGGTAGTTCGAAGATCATTGTAGAGTTTTACGTTCCATATTGAACCGAGAGAGGCTGGAAAGGTGTTGATGAGGAATACATATGCCACATATAAAATCAAATTCTGATGAACTAAGCTCTAAAAGTTAAGACCATTTTGTAAGAGATTCAAAATTAAAGATGCTTACAAGGCACGAACGCTAGTGCTAGTGATGTGTACCGAATTAGCAGTAAACTGTGCGAAGGGGGGGTGCACATGTATGTGAGTGTGTGCGTTTATATTTTTGGTATTATTGTAACAATTTATTAAGTTTACACGTGTTTCAATGGTTAATTTATTATATTTTTTATTTGTTATTTATAAACAAAGCAAACACATGGGAAATTTATTATTTATAAACAAGGCATAAACACTGGAAATTTAAACACATGCGATTTGTTTAGTCAAGGACTGTTTATTTCACTTCAAATAACGGCATAACCCAACTGGTTACAATAATTTCACCTCATTATTTTGTATTGTATTATAGTTTCGTTGTATACAGTACAATCTGGTGGGCATATTACCATGTGTAAATATCTTCCAACTAACCAGAAAGATGTTTAAGAGTCCTTAAGCAAAATCTAGACTGGAATCTTTTTTTAAAATATCTGGGTTCCAGCGGGATTTGAACATTTATTTGCAGCATGTGAACAGCGGGATTTGGTTGAGAGACAGACGTCTTATCAATGAGAATGAACTGTGTTGGACTAGACAAAGTACAATACACAGGGTGTGGCAAAAATGTATTTACGAAATATAAAAAATACATTTATATTGTTTATTGTGAACGTTGAAAGGGGACATTATATGCAGAAAAGTGCAGACTTTTTCATCATTAAAATAGTGGATACATTTTTTTGCGATACCCTGACATTTTTTGTGTTATAATTTACGTATACAAAAATATATGCTTAATTAAATCTGACGTCCTTACGACTGGACTCACCCTCCTATTGATGGTTTTGTATCTCGATTGGGAGGGTGTTATTAGATGAGCTATGATTTGTTCACATACGTGTGTACTTCTTATTTCTCCCGTGCTCCATCCCAACTCACTGTCTGCAAAGACTGTTGGAGTCAGCTCTCCTCGTCCTCAGGTTGTATGCTCTTCTGTCCCGGACTACATCCCCCAGGCCATGCCTCGGCATCAGTTTATCTTTTTGCACCACCCACGAATTATTTGGTCTTCCTCTGGTTGTTATTCGAGGAAGATCCATGGATATTGCCTGGTTAACAATGTGATCGGGTGCTCTCCGTCCAACGTGTCCATACCGTCTCAATCGTCTCTCCTCCATCTTTCTGTTGATATCTGTAACACCTTGGATTCCACGAATGCGTGAGCTTTTTATTTTGTCTCTTAGGGACACACCAGCTGACCATCTTAGCACGTGTGTAATTTCAAGACATACTCGTACATATTTACTTATATTGCTATTAATAAACCTTTTTATTTGTTTTATATTTAACATACGAGTAAAGTAAAATAAATAATATATGTATTAGACTTTTTTCATTTTTATATAATCATAAGAATAGTCTACTTAAAGATCTTGACGAATTGTGTATTTTTATATAATCATAAGAGTAGTCCTCTTAAAGATCTTGACGAATTGTGTATTTTTATATAATCATAAGAACAGTCTTCTTAAAGATCTTGACGAATTGTGTATTTTTTGGGATTTACTTTTCCTTCTTGCGTGGTCAAATTTCATTCTTATTTCACCTTTGTCCTTATTCCGAAAAAAGTTCAAGGCATCCCGTAATTTGAATCCAAGCAGAAATAGCCAATACCGGGTAACACCACTATTCGAATTTGTGGGTCCTTTTCTTTTGCCCAAAGCCGTGTATTATCTCGAGATGTCTAGGAATAGGTTGAGCAAATTTTTCAAAATTTTGGATAATTATGACCAAGAATGTGGACTTTTTTAAATCAGTAAAATTAACGTGCTATTTGTGATAAAAGCAGGGCTGTGGAGTCGGAGTCGGAGTTGGAGTCAGAGTCGCGGTGTTTGGGCCGGAGTCGGAGTAGGAGTCGTAAAAAACGAGCGACTCCGACTACTTTTTCGTTAAAATTTAAAATACATTTTTTTTAAATTATTATAATGAATGTGTATTGTGCACGAATATTAAACTTGCAGGCGCAAGTCGCCCCGATATGGTGAATCACCGAGATCCATTTAATGCATAAAGTCTACGAAAATGTGTTTGTCTCCTTTTTTCTCACGTCGAAAGAAAATTCTGTTGGCTGGGATCTATGTTAACCCCATGGTTCGATCCATATTGACGGAAGAACAAATAAATAGAGCTAAAAACGCTCTGTTTGAATTAACCGTTCGTATGAAAGGCCTTCGACTAGAAAAAGAGACGACAGCAGGCAGCGTACACGAAGTATCATCATCGTCATCCGACACCGCTGAATCTGAAGACGAATTTGAAAAATATCTCAATGAACAAGATAAACTAAAACGTCCTCGTTTGAATCACAGTCCCAATATAGATGAAGGAGACTCTATTTCAAAATTGGAAATTGAATTTTATGATGCATTGAAAATAATAGAAAAAATTGACCGAACTTATAAGTTAAATGTTGAAATGGCAATACAGCGGTATCTAGAAATCGTAAAAGATTCAGCATTGATCGTTACAGCATTACCGCCAACCCAAGTATCTGTAGAGCGGTTATTTTCCGCTCTTAAAATTCTCAATTCTGATTTGAGAGCCTCTACGAATACAGATTTAATAGAAGCAATGATCTTGTTTTATTTTTATCCCTATAACATGAAAAAATGGCTATATGCAAAGGTAGGAAACAACCTGATAAAATTGAGCTTTTTTGAGTCGGAGTTGTGGAGTCGGAGTCG
Source organism: Odontocerum albicorne (assembly GCA_949825065.1). Classification (NCBI taxonomy): domain Eukaryota; kingdom Metazoa; phylum Arthropoda; class Insecta; order Trichoptera; family Odontoceridae; genus Odontocerum; species Odontocerum albicorne. The sequence continues at coordinate 8,615,494 of OX463849.1, read as the reverse complement.
TGTTGTTGGCAAATATAGGAATCGGAGTCGGAGTCGGAGTCGTGTTTTTTTTTTCCGACTCCACAGCCCTGGATAAAAGCAATCGTATTCATATACACGTGAATTTATGTTCATATTTAATAATCATGGTGACATACTTGCGTTACCACCTTTAAAATATTAAGTCACTCTTTTAAGACACAATTCACTCAAATACATGATAGTTCAATAAATTACAAATTTTACAAGTTATCGTTTCTTTATACCAGTGACTTGGTTGGTAAGCTATTTGTTTTTCAACATTGAAAATTTTCGTTCGATTTCCGATGGTAACCAAAAAAATATTCTTATGGTTGATGTAGAGTTAAGGTACAGTATACAATATAAATGTAATGCAGTATTAAAAATTCATGTAAGAAACCATTTTTAAAGTTTTGTTTACATATAATATAATCCTCTTAAAATATCTGGGAGCTATCTGATATTAACCTATTAGACACACATCATTCCTAATAATCTTAACATCTATCCAAATATAAATTATATTACTACCGGTATCAATGGACTTGGTTTTTATATTTAATTTTCAACCCTTATTTCACGTGATTTAATTCGTAGCTTTTGTCAAAATTTGAGGTTAAATGGCATTTAGAAAACTGAATTTCCGATTTGCTATAATAATAATAACGAACAGAGTTTTCAAAATTGTATCGTTTTTAATTCGTAATAATGGTATGGTTGAATGGAGAAAATTTTGTTGTAAAAGAAACATAAAAAGTCTGATATATCGAGGAAGCTGTATGAAAAGAGAAGCGAAAGATGTATTTGAGATGTGAACACTTGTCAATCCTGGCGCTCAATCCTCTCTGCCTTCTTCAAGAGGGAATGGATGTACCCAATTTATGTATTTAAATATTAAGATCTTGCATCTCACGACGACGTTCATGGGTTTTTACATTCTAAGACTATACGATGGGTAGTAAATGTTTGCTTCATGTCGTTTACCATTTGAAGTAACACAGAGCATAAAACGCAAAACTTTTGCACGCTATGTACTTAGTTTACGTTTTATTTAAGATCGTTATAATAGAACTTTAAGTGAACCTTAAACATTTTATATTCATTGTCTGACAAAAGGAAAATGATAATTATCATATTGTCTGACAGAAAGAAATTAATAATTATAACATTGTGTGACAGAAGAAAATTAACGGATTAATTGATACAATAGAAAATTGACAATTCTTATAATGATTGTCCTGACCTTATACAATTAATCCAATGTCGAACCCTCTCCCAACCCACGCTACAACATAAATTATTTTATTTTAATCGTCAAATAACCAACCAGTCCTACAATTCGTTATTTGTTAGGCTGCACAAGATGGGGAATCAGTATGGACACCTAGTAGACCCATTATCACTCTTTTTGAACAATAGTTTTGAAGACCATTTGACTTGAATCTAGCATTTCGGAGAATGTATCGTAATGATTGTCGTATTTTTTAATGTTTTTGTAGTTGTAACTTTCTAACATTCAAGAAAGAGAAAGAAAAAGTATTTTTGAAATAAAAAAAAAATGAATCCTAAGAACAAGTTAAATATATGTTATTTGTATCTTAAGAGCATGTTCACATGTGCGATGCTGTAAAATATATTTGTATCTTAAGAGCATGTTCACATGTGCGATGTTGTAAAATACATTTGTATCTTAAGAGCATGTTCACATGTGCGATGTTGTAAAATATATTTGTATCTTAAGAGTATGTTCACATAATATAATATATTTGTATCTTAAGAGCATGTTCACATGTGCGATGTTGTAAAATATATTTGTATCTTAAGAGCATGTTCACATGTGCGATGCTGAAAGATACTCGTAAGTTGTAGCAGAAAATAGAATGCATAGTGGGTTATATAATATAATGTGTTTACCGACTGGGACATTTTAAAAGAAAGAAAACTTACTGTCTAATGAAATCGTAGAACCAACAAAATGATATATAAACGATATTTGTGATGAAAGTAAGATAAATGCGGTAGGAATGAAAACATTGTATTAAATGGGTGGAAAAGCAATGTTAAATAATAATCATAAATGGGGGTATTGGAAAGGAATGCGGAGGGAAGAAGAAGAAGTGCTACGGGTGAAGAAAGAAGCATCGAGATGGTTCCTTGACGTAGAAAAAATAGATCATGAAAGATTATACAAACAATATTGAAGATAAGAGATGTTTAGGAAGACTTAAAAAACGTGGTACAGCCAAGCGAATCAAATTCTATATGTATGCAAGTATGCAATACAATGCGCATGGCTGTGGCGGGTGTGAAATATGTGTGCCAAGATAGAATAAAAGGAATATCTCTTCTCTCTGCCTAGCCCAATAGGGGATTGAGATGATCATGATAATGATTTGACCTAAAAGTCTCACGATCGTTTATTGTATTGTATAACACTTTAATTTTATACAGTAAAACTAAACAAGCTTATTGCCATGCTGAAATCGCTTTCAAACAACCAGAAAAATGTTAAAAAGTCCTTAAATGAAAACATGTCTGAAGTCCCATTTTAAAAAAACTTGGACTACAACGGAAATCAAACACGTAACTCAAGAGTTGGAAGACAAACCTTCATCAACTTGCACACGGAGGTCGTTAAAATAAATATGGTAACAATATAAATGACCTAAATAAAAATAAATATAATGCATAATTAAACTGAATGGTTTAACACTAGGTGGGAAAAAAATCTACTCAATAAAGTTAAACCAAACTGACAGGCCTGTTTTGCTTTAGAAAAGCATTTTTAACACTTGCCACCCTATGATGGATAGTGAGTGACCAGGGCTTACATAATAAAATAATTTTATAGCTAATTACAAAAAATAACCTAGCAGATTTTGCATAATTTTAATTTAAAACATACATTTTTCACTGGATGTTGAACGTCCAGCACAGTGGCTGACAGAACTGTTTCGCACAGTAAGGCAAGTGTTAAACATGCTAAATATGTGAAATAGGTCTGTCACTTGAATTTTTTTACCATTACCATATTTGGTTTTGGTATTAACAATATTAATACCAAATAATAAAATACACAATATTAAAAACTACCCCGTTTGCACCTACAAATCGAATTACGTATATCAAAATGGAAATTTTTTTTTTATCAAAGATTACGTAAATTCTTGGTGGTCGCCCCATTGTGATCTCCTTAACCCCAATTTGCTTCTAGATTATTCGGATAAAATTATTCGCCATTAAACCCAATTTCTCAGAATTTCACCACTGAGCACCGAGGAAACGCTCAGCAATCTCTTACAATTATTAAACCAACTTATTTTTAGATCAGTACCTTCAATCCACGATAATAGCTGGAGGGAGAAAAGACTCTGATTTCAAAATAAAAGAAATGTCTTTTTATTTCCTTTCCTAAATTGAGGAAAGCAAAATACAAAATAGTTAGCGCCCGTTTCTGAAATTGTGTTTTTTTTTTAAAGACAAAGTAAAGGTTTTGTTAGAATTGTATGTAAGCGTATCACTATCAAGCTAGGCTGAAGACTCAAACACGAGAAGACATTTATTTAAAACTTTTTTAATATCTCTAAGATATGACCACAATGAAACAGAGATGTCACCTAGATTTGAAATCCATATATTTTGATAAAGGTTAAAATTATCTTCACAATAATTTTTCTTTTTCAGGTTATTTTTTCAATGTTCAATTTATGAAAGTGCCCTTCTAAATTTGAAAAAAAACTTCTGTGGTATGATTTGTAACGTGCCTATCTTCCAGCTCAGGGGATACGGGTTAGATTCATATTAGAAACTTATTTACCCTGCATTCCCTGTGATGTGTAACTAGTACACATTGCTTCCAAAAAGTTCAATATCTCTATAAATATAATAAATACTGGGTTCAGATATTAGGTATTCTTCCGTAATACATTTACGCATTGAATGGAAAAATAATATTAATAATAACTTATCGGCCACATCAGATATTTTGTGAAAATCGGGAATAAATTCACCAATACAATCAAACGTGTGCCAGTGTGTGACGTAGGTATATTCATTCTAAAAACCGCCATGGGTGAGGAAGCGACGCTATTCACGTCTCATTCTGACTCTACTTCGGTATATGGGAACGCAAGAAATATAATCTCAGTTTGCAGTTGTGCTTCTACCTTCAAGGTATGAGTATAACAAACACAGTGTTAGTCCATCTCAGGTCTCAGTCACACTAGCGCATTCATCTGAGGTGGTCTTTTTGCCCGTTTTGTGAACGTCAGTCGATGTTTTTTTCAGGTTTTCAGCAATTAAATTTCAATTATTATCACTTTTGACTTCAAATTTACTTCATTTAAGTGATTGGCTATGCATATTCTTATTTATTCGATTTTAAATCGCTCATTTTTATTATTGTATTGAATACACATCACCGGAACGAGCAGATTTTTTTAGCACAGGAAGGGAAATGTTAATCGACAACCTCAGTGTCTTAGTTGATTGTCTCCTAGCCTGGAGATTGCGAAAAAAAATCCAGTCTGGTTTCCACTTAAAGCCTCTTAAATATATTTCTCGTAAGTTGAAAGATATGGCAATGGCAATAATAAGTTGTATTGTATACAACGGAAGTATAATACAACACAATTAATTAAAAAAGGTTTTTTGGTTTCCCTTAATAAAGAAAAAGGATAAAATTAAGTACAATATTGTGGAGACGCGTACAATAAGAAAAAGTTTAAGGGTGTCAATGTTTGAAAGAGGGTGGAATGAAGGCATCAGAAAAACAAATGACTTAGAGAGTATACAAGTTAGAAATGCACGGTGTGCCTGGTAAAAGAAACCGAAGACAACATAGCTGAATCCAATGAACTGAATTTTAATAGAATAACAGTTATGCATGATGAGATGTATGAATGTCAATGAGTTGAAAGTTGTGTGCTTGGATAGAAAAGTTTGGAGACCTGATATGCACTTATTAGATATATTTAAAATGTTTCTGGTTGGTTGAAAAATATTGCATAATGACGTTAAACCAGCTAAGTTGTACTATGCACAACAAAAATGTTAAACAATATGTTAGTTACAGTTTGACGACTCGAAAGGATATTTATATTAAAGTTTTTACTGTCCAACTAAGATGGCTAAAAGCGTGTGGCCTGAAAAGCATCAAATGTCCTTGCGGCCGGGCTCTATTGGTGGGGTGTATCTCGACCAGGGGGAGATTTTAAGATGAGCGCAGAACTTTTGATTGCTTCTCTCTTAAATGTATTTTCGTCGCCATTATACTCTATATATACGAGTATGTGCAATTTTAGATCTGTCTATATATACATACTATGTTGATATCAATAAACCTTTAAAATATTTATATGAGCACAACGCAATAGATATGCCCCCTCAATTCGAATTCAATAAGGTTTGCGAAATTCTGGCATCTATAATTTAATTAAAAGATATGAAAATAGCAGTTCTATTTTAGCCACATATATTTTTTAACAAATACAACCTCCGATGAGACGAGACTAGAGTACAACTCGTTGCTAAGATGCCTGTATCCCAGCCTGGAGTTAATGGTTCGATTTCCGTTGATATACATTTTTTTAGTTTCAATCTCACTTAAAGCCTTGTTTAACACCTCTCTGGTTGGTTGGATAAAATTTCTACATGGTAATAAACCAGCCATGTTATACAGTGTTTAACGTGAATGCTAACCGTTAGACAACGGTAGCCGATGCTAATCAAACGCGCGCTCAGAATTCCTGACAGATTTTACTTTTAGACCGTTTTACATCTGAATTAATGTTTATCTGTAGCTTGTATGCGTCATAAATTGTTATTAAGTTACGCAAAATAAGCGTTATGATAAAAAAAACATATAAAACCTGGCGATCATCTTGGAACATTAATGTCCTAGCTTGCTTACATATGTGCTTGCTTAAGTGCAATAGCTTGCTCACAAAAAACCAATAAAAGCATAAACATCTTCCATCTGCAAGATGGGAGACAATCATACTCGATCACGAGGAATTGCCTATCACAGTGTCAAAAAAAGTGATATAATAATTTTCTAAAATTTAGAACTAACACTGCAATATTTAATTTACTACACAAATAATTTAAGGTTGAATTCCCATGACAACTAGTAATCTTAAAGGGTTGTTAAGATCTTATGAATCTGAAGAAAGTCAACTTCAAACTCCATTACACAAAGAGCGTCATTACCCTAATGGCGTTGTCATATTTAAAAAGTGCACAAGAGAGGAAGACCAGAAAAGGCTTCTTTAGTGCTGTGGTAGAAATGAGAGGAGAAACAGGATGAAGAGAAAAAGTTTTGACTCAATAAATCACAACGAAGAAGAAACGGTCACATTCCGTGCAGTATTTTTCTAGGAAAGGGGGAAAATGAAAGAAGAAACGGAATCTAAGAATTAGGGTGGAAACATGAGACGAGGAACCATGACTGGGATAATGGCTGATCATATCTTGGAGTAATACCCAATTTCGTCTGAAAATCGTTCATGAATCTTAAAGAATATCCCGAGTCATTGATCTTAATTCTATCCCCACCCTACACTTTCAATTTATTGCAAATTGCCTTTTTGTAACATTTAATGAGAAATCTGATTGCAAACAAAGGATCAAAGCTTTGTTTCATTTTGACACTTAAATGTTTTTTTTTAATATCTGATAAAACGAGTCTAGAATACGAATATTTGAATTTCTTTTAATTGAAAAAAGTATTTTTATTATTTATGGTTCTGATAGCTTACAAAATCTTAGTTCTGAAAAACTTTCATACATACGATCACGCCATTTCCCGGTTGAGGTAGGCAGAGACGAGAGAGCGCTAAACTTAAACACATATTTCGCCTCTTCTACATCCTTTTAACTTCTTCGATTCTCTGACTTTTTACATTTCATGTTTATAAAATATACACCTGTTCCTACCACAATTTCCTTGGTATTCCTCAGCTTCGCATTACACAAACATTTGCACTGTATACGTGATATACTTACAAAACGATATATGTATCAAATAAATAAAGAGTGAAGAAGAGGTAGACCTCGGAAAAGATAAATGGTGACAGTCCAGAAACATTTTAACTGAGGAAGAGATAAGAATTATAAGAAAGAGAAGATAATGTATGACGAGCTGTCTGAACGTGGATGGAGGGAAAGTTTGTGCATGGATAATAGGTGTAAAGATCTGTCATCTCCCCTTACCCAAAGAGGATATGGCGTGATGATATATATGTGCATATAATAACATGACTATTTGTATAGCGTCATTAACCCTTTAGGTGCCGCAAGGTATTAGTATGATTGATCTCGGAGGCCCGGAAATATAAAACCTTTTAGAATTATCTTTTTTGTATATATATTCACAGGATATTGTAAAGTCTTGCCAAATATGTACAATATATGTCGTTTGTGCCACCGTTCACTCAGAAAAACACAACTAAAACTTTAACAAAATGTCAGGGTTGTCACAGCTAATCACAGAAAATACGGAAATATACTCGTACATTAATAAAATATTCGGTAGCATTAAAAGTATATGTAACACGAAAATATTAATTATTTTAATAACGCACGGAAAGTAAATAATATAACTATAAAATAATTTCAAATTTTAACGCTTAAATAAGTAAAACGCAAAACTGACAACGCTGTATTAGAGACACATGTCGACTGGCATGCGAAGCTTTTAGGTAAATCTCTGTGAATTCGATAATATCTGTAAACTGTAATATTATAGTATTTATTCATCATCTCAATAGATGTCTCTATATGTTCCATATTTTAGATTATTCGAATTAGTACTAGACATTGGCTAGAAACAGGCATAAAGTTGAGCGATTTAACTCGCTAATCACCACGGGCACGGCAACAGAGAGCGAGTAAACTCGCTTAAGGCACCTAACCGGTTAAGAGAACAAACTCTCTTCAAAGATGCTCTAATTAAGGATTCGAACCCACTCATAAATTTTGATAAGACCTAACACTCGCCACCAATATCTCTGACACAAGGAGGCAGACCACAACACAGGACCAGTAACGGCAAAGCTTTATCGTAATACCCCACCATATTGGATTGCTTTGGAACACCCAATTTATTAGATTTGACAGTTGATATGAAATGATTAAAAAATAAAAAAATGTGGTTTTACGACTTTAAGTTGTGCATTGTCAATTATTTTGTAATTATTCATTGAATACATTAAACATGGTAATGGCTTTCGATAATAATGCTATAACAAATAACCAGAACGCAACAGTTTATATTAATTCGATCTAATGTTATTCCACAACTAAAATCTCAATTCAAATTATTTAAACCGATCGTTAAACTACATTTGCATCATTAGTTAAACTGTTATTCATTTTTTTACATAAATACATAACATCACGCCATTGCCTGTGGTGGTAGGCAAACATGACTTACATACTTTTATATAATCAAAAAAAGTAAAAGAAGCATCGATTTATTTTTTCATGCTATGTGTCCTCAGTGAGATACAGGCAAAAACTGGGGACACGACAAATTAACCTTAAATTACCTGCTGTTTTTTCGCCAATTATATAACATATATTTCTTGTCATGTGTAAAACAAATAAAAAAAAATTAAAAAATACATACTCGTACGTAACATCACGCCACTTTTCTGTCAAGTACACAACCTTAGCCTCTTTCACATCCATACACCTCCTCATACAACATATACGATTTCTCCGACTTTGTACTACTTTTCATTTCAGAATATCATTCAGTTGATTTCATCATAATTTCTTCGGTCTTCATCTCATACGCCTTTCACTCACATCTTCACTGTATATCTGTTTTATTAGTCTTTCTTCATTCATTCGTTCTATATGCCCAAACCATCTCAACGTACTCTTACATCTTACTGAATCATCTTTAATATCATATTCATCCTTTAATACTTAATTTCATATTGTTTCATACATTTTCACTTCATGTATTTTTTTCTCAATGCACGCATCTCTACAGCATTACTTCGGCTCTTCTCAGTATTTTTTTGCATCCACGTTTGACTTTCATACATCAAAATTAGCACCAAAATACTATTGTGGACTGTCATCTTAACAGATTTCTATACTCTCCGGTTCGAGTATGTATGTTTTTTTAATGACAGACTTTACTACCACGACATACTTCCTCCGCCTCCTCCACATTCATGCAACATCTTATACAGTTCCTCCTATATCTCTTACTTCTTATATTTTCTTCTTTTAAATTCCTTTCACTAGGTAAAACCATACTTGTCGGTTGTCCTCTACCACGACTCCCACACAGACTTGCAAAATAAATTTGTTAATTACTCTTTCATCAACAGTGTGTTCATTGTTTTGGAAAAAATATCAAAGATAACATTAAAATAGGAGTTTTTTCTTTCTTAAAACTAAAATAAGAAGTTTCACAATCTTAAAAGTACAAATTTAAGTTGAAAAATGATTCAATAAAATTTTCAAATAAAGTTTTAATAAAGTCAATGAAAATGTATAGTTTTTTTTATATCAAATCGATTCATTTACTGTTATCACAATCTGGCCGTTACTCTTTCAATAATATCTAAATTTTAACTTAAGAATTTCATCAGGTTCTTTTAGTTTTACTAAAACAAGTTTCACAATTTTAAAAGTACAAATTAAAGATGAAAAATGATTCAATAAAATTTTCAATTACAATTTTAATAAAGTGAATAAACATTTATAGTTTTTTTTAATATCAAATCGATTTATTTACTGTTATCACAATCTGGCCGTTACTCTTTCAATAATATCTAAATTTTAACTTGAGAATTTCATCAGGTTAACTGGATATCTCAAAATTACACGAAAATAAACTTAATGGAACTGAGCTTCCTATAGTGAGGAATAAAAATACAATAAATGAACGCTCGGTTTAAAAACATGTTATGTAATTCAATCGGAAGAAAGTTGAATCCATATCAAATTCAAAGTTAAATATAAAACAAATGGTTAAAAACCCTATTAACTATCATTGTAACAGTTCTTTTTGTATCAATTTGCAGTTAAATATAAATGGAACCACATTCGCTTATATCGTTTTGGCCAGTGATGGTCACCCAGCGGACCGCGGGTTAAATATGGTCCGCGTTTCAAAATATTATTATAAAAATGTCTAAAAGATTTGCAAAGAGATAATTTCATTTATTTTATAACTTCAAAACTTATTTCATTTCACAAGATGACAACCAATTATAACATATTTAAGATTACTTTAAATTGAATTAAGTTATTGCTTGGCAATGGTTGTACATACGAGTATATACATATACACGCATTTCATCCCTATCAAGGTAGGCAGAGTGGACAGAGCGTCAGTATTTTCTTACTTGTAAAACATCCTTCGCCTCTTCTACATTTACACACATTTTATGCAACATCTACAATTTATCTCCCTTTGTACGTTTCTTTCTTTCAAAATATAATTTCCTTCATACAAGCTTACTTTTCTTGGTCCTCCCCTAATACGGCTTTCACTCACATTTGCATTATATATTTGTTTTGTTAGTCTTTCTTCATTCATTAATTACATATATTTTTACTATCTTAGAGTGCTCTTCTTCATCTTATTCCACATACCAATCTTAAATTCACATTCATTCCTAATCACTTCATTCCGCATTCTGTCATATATTTTCACCCCATATATCCTTCTCAGAGCACGGATTTCTACAGCATTTATTGAGCTCCTTTCAGTGTTTTTCCTCACTCCCATTCATTTAAGTTGGTACTATAATACTATTATGAACGATCATATAATGTTTGTAAATTTTGAAGATTAAATAAAAAATTTAAGGTTAATCGTAGGTTACATTTGTCATACATAAGTTTTAAAAAATAACCGACCGAATTAAATTAAATTAGTATAAGTACTTCACGCACTTTTTCTCGCATATTTTTTAGAATACCTAGTGCTAAAATTAAAAATACAATAATAAATATTATATTTTTAATTTTAAATCGTGCAAAATAATTACAGAAGTTTTGTACAAATTATATTGATATCTCTTTCGGATAGGCACCATGTCTCGCAGCCGTACATCAAGATACTCCATACATAGGTCTTGATGGGGAGTATTCTCAGTTTGAGGTCTATATTATTTGATTCTATTATTTTCGACCCTTTATTAAATGCAAGTCTAGCCTGATGTATACGGCTGTCGACCTCGCTCTTGGACTGACCGTGGACCGTTATACCTTGGAGACTAGAGGCTTTTGAGATGTGGTCCTATAGAAGACTATTAGGAATTTCCTGGAGAGACCGCATCACAAATGAAGAGGTTCTCCAACGAATCGAAGGAGGAAGGCACCTGCTCAGGATCCTGTCCGAAAGGCGTGCAAGATGGATCGGTCATATAATACGACAAGAGGGCCTCTTGCATGCCATAATGGAGGGTATGACCGAGGGGACAAACTCTAGGGGACGCCCACGCCGAGAGTACCTGGAGGACCTGTTGGTGGACGTGCGCTGCTCAACATATACAGATTTAAAAAGAGCCGCACAGGACAGGGGGGAATGGAGGAGAAGAGTTGAAATTGCCGCAAACCAGTCTTAGGACTGCAACCACGGAGAGATATTGATATGTTATGTTTTTCTATTTCAATCAATATTCAGTATTGTGACGCAGCTTCCTATTTCCAGTGATGTTTGCAAAAAGAACGAAAATTAAACACAAGACAGATGAGATATTTCCAAATGACCTGTAGTTTTTTTTTCCGAACGTTTACGACCCAAAACGTTTTGAGTTTTAGACAACTGGCTTAAGTCAAACGAAACATGTTGAATTATTTACAAAAACGATTAAGCGAGCTATCCCATTGAGTAAGCATTACGCCCGAAACACCATTAATTCCAAATAACATCCTACCACGAAGATCTCATATCTTGAAATGGCACATCCTTTTGTTCTCCCAAAGAAGCCATGATCCACAAATGGTGGAATAGGATATTTGGTCCTAGACAGGGTAGAATCCGGTTTAAGGGCGGCATTGGATTAAGTTAAGTACTAAATTTCAATGGGCCGAACTACATAAAAGAAAAAGTTTTATTTTTTAAGAAAAAATTTAAAAAATATATCAAGTGTCACTAAGCGCTTATTGCACTTTATTAAAAAATAAGTAAATTTTGTATCAATTATCTGTAGATATGAATTTACAAAGTATTGAACATTTATTTTTTTTAAATATCTAAATATAGTCTAATAACTAACTACTATCTCGTGAAACCGTGGCATCACCTTTCGTTTTAAATTGATTGGTCAATTTATTCTTACATGTTCATAAAGAAATATTGCACTCCTTTAAGTATCTTGGGTCACTCGTCCTTTAAGTATCTTGGGTCAGTCATCCATAGCGATGGAGGATGTGCAGCAGATGTAACACATAGAAGTAGTGTGGGAGGGATGAAGTTTAGATCAATGACGGGAGGGAGTTCTATGTGATCCGAAAATGCCAGTAAAGTTAAAAGTAAAAGTATACCAAACGATTGTCACCCCCGCATTCCTCTATGGCTCTGATTGCTGGACGATGTATAACTATTACTCTAGGCAACTGGAAACTGCTGAAATGCGCATGCTAAGATGGTCAGCTGGTGTGTCTCTAAGAGACAAAATAAAAAGCTCACGCATTCGTGGAAGCCTAGGTGTTACAGACATCAATAGTAAGATGGAGGAGAGGCGATTGAGATGGTATGGGCACGTTGGACGCAGAGCACCCGATCACATTGTGAACCAAGCAATCTCCATGGATCTTCTTCGAATAACAACCAGAGGAAGACCAAAGAATTCGTGGGAGGTGCAAAAGGATAACCTGATGCAGAGGCATGGCCTGGGGGACGTAGTCCGGGACAGAAGAGCATACAACCTGAGGACAAGGAGAGCTGACCCCAACAGTCTTCACAGACAATGAATTGGGATGGAGCCAGGGAGAAGTGCATAAAGAAACATTGCTATAAATTTGATTCTTATTAAGTACTAATTTTTGCAAAAGACGGAGGCAAGTCTTCGTGTAGCGATGTAATACACGAAGTTTATTCAACGTATTTCGACATATGTTTTATATAATTAGTAATTTTATTCTTATTGGTAATTGTTCGACTTCTTCATCATCCTATACGTTCCATAAGGAAAACAGTGTTACCATTAAATGCATCTGCCGAGGTCAGCCACAGCCTGATATTTCATGTAATTCAAAACCTTGACCAAACCATCCCTGAGGCAGTTAATGGTTGTTATAAAAATGTATTTAAAGAGCTTTGGGGATTAGTCCAACGGCCCCGAAACCTGAAAGAAACTCTAAGGGCAGTTTATCCAGAAATTATATTTGCAAATATGAATCTTATACTAAAAAAGACAACCTAAAAATAAAGAGGTCTTGAGCTCCTTTCTTCGCAACCTCACAGGTCAGACGGAGGATAAATTGAAGCAAAATATAATTACTTTTTCTAACCGGTACAATTTAGCAATATCTAGAAAACAGTAATAAGTTCAAACTAGTTACAAATGATTCCCACATAACGCATTAATCAAATAATGAATTAGTCAACTCACGAAAAAAGCTGGGACAAGGGATGGTACTTTTATTGATTCACTATACAGCATAATTTTTCTTTAATATATCGATAAGTTCATAATTATCTTAACTTCTAAGTATTTCAAATAAATATCCTTCAATAAATTCTGCGAAAATGCTTTTATCTATTATAAAGAAAACGCAAAGTTTTAAAACCACTAAATAATTTTCTAGCATTAAAGAAATTTGAAATACTGGTTTAACAAACCAACTCAAACATATAAATCAAGTTAAAACATAATGTTACCCACTCTAACCAACATTCAAGAGTATTTTCGGTTCCTTTAATATGTGGCAATCAAGTTTATGCTGATATTTCATATTATGAAATTTTCCCAAGTGCTTTCAAGTATAAAATATTAATATCCCCTCCTTGAAACAATATTCGTGACCAGTATATTCATCACGTCATAAGTACGAGACTTAATTATAAAATCAGTTAATATAAATTATTTTCTTAACAAACTTCTCAGCCATCGTTAGTGGTATAAATTTAAAGTTGTTTTTGAGATTCAATTCTTGACATTCAAGGAACTTTATTAAATAGCGTTTATTATCGAATAGATAAAATAAAATATGGCCTCTAAACGCTAAAATTTAAATTTATCGTTTATACGGTATATTGTAATCGAGTGGTTCTTTGAGTTGGAACAAAATTATTTATTTATTATTTTAACACTTTTATGCATATATGTTACATACGTCTGGCATATTTATTGATTTAAAATTTGTTTTATTCATATTAACTAACTTTTGTCCTTGAGAAAATTATTAAGGTAGACCAAGTATGTTTACTTGATCATATCAGAAGTCTCCTGACTATGCTTAAGCCTATGTGCCAAGATGGAACGAAGGGAAAATCTATTATGTGTCTACTCTAATCTTTCTCTAGTCTCCTGACTATGGTCAGATCAGAAGTCTCCTGACTATGCTTAAGACTATGTTCCAAGATGGAATGAAGGGAAAATCTATTCTGTGTCTACTCTAATTTCTCTCTAGTCTCCTAACTATGGTCGGATCTTCTGACTATGGTTAAGCCTATGTGCCAAGATGGAATGACGGGAAAATGTATTATGTGTCTACTATAATCTCTCTCTAGTCTCCTGACTATGGTCAGATCAGAAGTCTTCTGACTATGCTTAAGCCTATGTGTCAGGATGGAATTAAGGGAAAATCTATTCTGTGTCTACTCTAATATGGGCATGCCATAATAGTGATGAGGTTTTTTTATTAATATCCAATTCATACCGATGAAATCAATTGGTTTATTTATCTAATTGCCAAACGCGATGAGAAGACAACCTTCTTGGTCTATTTCGGGTTCAATTCCCATTGCTTTCAAATTTTTAAAGGGGTTTTAGTCTGGTTTTCACTTCAGTCATCTCTAACAGTTTATGTTTGCTATAAGCCTGCCAGGTCGTACTGTATACAACGAAAGTGTAATAAAAAGAAATAAATCACCAAACGTTATTATAAGAGTGATTATCTGATATCAGAAGTAGCGTTGCCAGTACTAATAATTCGGTCAATAATACTTGTTATTTATTATTGACAACCCGATATTTAAATAATTTTGAATCACAAATATATATATGAATTTATTTAGTACCACTTATGAGAAGGTTTTTAAATAAAGTGCTCTTAAAGTCTGTTTTTTGCGAAACAATGCTATACTCGTAAAAAGTCATGTATTTATTTTTATAATTTCATTATAATCAGCAGGTTAAAATAGTTGAAACTGTCTTGATTGAGAAGATTGAAAAAAGTAAATCTGTCGTGTCATTTTAGTTAAACATTTACAATATTTCAAAATATAACACTTTTTGAGAGATTAAAGCACCTATTAAATTATAACGGACACTTAACGGCTTTCTAGAAATAAATTGATGTTGGTTGAATTTGATGACTTGATTTATTTTTGATAAAACTCAAGAGTTATCCTGAATCAAAAAATAACTGTATAATCTTTATAAAAAATACAAAGAATCTGAAATATAAACCATTGATTTTTTTAATATATTAAAACGTTTTAAACAAAAAAACATATGTTTACGTGTATTGACACTTTGAGGGGTTTAAAATTTACTATAATTAAAGTACTTTATAAAAACACACGTTTTGTGCCGATTGTACATCTATCATTGCAATAATTTATTCCTACGATGTTTCTTCATGTTATATTTTCTTCATACACAAAGTATTCAAATAAAAAATTCAGAGATATCTCTGAATATTTTTGAAACATCACAAAAAATCTTATATGTTATGTTGTTTCTAAACAAAGATATTTTGAAAAAAAAAACAAACATCTCAAATAAAATCATGTTGATAAAAAATGTGTATAATTTGCTGATACTTGAAAATCTGCTGAATTCACATATTTTCAACAAGAGTAACATTAAATCAAGATTATTATTTTATGTTTTTTTCGCAAAAACGAATTTTTTCGCTATTCAAGAGATGGAAGAAAAATTTTCTCCCTAATTGACTGTTTGTATCAGCATTTTATCAGCAGAAATGTAAAATTTTGTTGATTGTATTATTGTTTAAATTCAGTTATACCTTAATTTTCTATTTAGTATGCATATTTTTATGACGGAAAAATAAAATCAAGGCTCGTTATTTTTCCCCCATTTTAGTCACTAAGATATTAATTACAGAAATTTCCTTATTTAGTTGAAAATTCGAATTTTAATGTTTAAATGCCCATATTCAAATAAATACAATTAGAATGATTTATTTATTTTTTTCTTTATTGAAATGGATACACGACCTTTAAGTAAGCAATGCTATAAAGAACAGTGTAGGACGAACCTAACACAATAACAAAGTAAACCGCATAGCTTATTCAATTCAGTCTGACAAGAATAACATCACTTTACAATTGTAATTAGTCAAAGTCATATTAAAATCCATACAATGGTCAAACTGACCTGTTTGATCGTAATATGTAGGAGTTATGCAATTAACGTAAAGTATTACCAGATGCAAATTATTTTCTCTGGTTCAGCAGTTCTTAACAAAAATAAGTCAAATATATATAGAAGGGCATAAAAGGCAGTTTAGGGCTGAATTTAATGAAATCGTATTTTAGAGAAGGCATCCATTCACACTTCGTTGGAGGTTCTTAGGTGATGATTATTATGATACTGATAATAGAAACATCACTGAAACGGTTATCATTTGTTTACTTCCAATCACTTCAATACTGAAAACATCACTGTAACGGTCATCATTTGTTTACTTCCAATCACTTCAATACTGAAAACATCACTGTAACGGTCATCATTTGTTTACTTCCAATCACTTCAATACTGAAAACATCACTGTAACGGTCATCATTTGTTTACTTCCAATCACATCAATTATAGAAACATCACTCCAACGGTCATGATTTGTTTACGTCCAATCACTTCAACAAATGGTGACATTTATTCAATTAGTACGCATCACACTTCCTCTTCATTCATTATTTTCTCTACAAAAATTTTTATCAAACGCTTTTCATAAAGTCTAAACGAATGCTTGAATCATAAATGAATTTATAGTTAGCAGAGATTAAACTTATTTGGATGATTAAACGGTGTTTGATACCCAAGATTAGAAAATAGTGTTCTTGTAATATTTCAGTAATCTATTTGTTTAACCCTTAACTTCGATCTCCTGGGAAAGATAATGCCAGTTATATCAGCAAACGGCCTTTATAAACACTCCACAAAACCGAAGTTCAACTTGAGAAAGAGACAAGATTATATTAGCACGTTATACAAAATCAATCAATGGTCGTTTTATTAGCCCAATAATCATAGTAACATAAAACAATACCCATTTGTTACATATTACGCGTGTTAATATTGTGGATACAGGTGTTCACACGGCATGTTATAGTGGATTATAAAATCAATAACACGGTTTAATGTCTATAATAATTGAAAATGGTTTCGCAGAACATGAGAGAACAAAGCCGCGCGTCTCAAACAAGAGAGGTAAAATAACTAGAATGATACCAAGAACCTATCATTATTAACATCTGATATTCCAATATTTGATATACACCTACACTACAAAATATCACCATTTACTCAATCAAAGAGACTTGATTATTGATATTGTATTTCTGTGGAGTTTGCTTTAATCTTTATTATGTAACATATCTCATACACTTATATTATTATTATTCGTTTTTTTCTGTTTAAAGGCCTTTTTTCAGCAACATAAGATAAGATTCTCGATTTTTCTCACTGTCAAAATAATATCATTACTTATCATCAAACACTCGTTAATTTGTCTTCTGCCTGTTTTAATTTCGCTACATGGATTGAAAATATATAAATAATTGGTAAATTGATAGTGGGTAGCTGTTATTCATGTGTAAGGGAATAGTCCAGCGTCCTCTGGTTTATTTTTAATTCCCTTCGTGCTAAAACCTAATATTTTCTCATTGTCTAACATATGTCATGAGTTCTTGAACAGGTGTTCCCATTTTTTTATTGTATTTTCTGTACACCCATAGTTAAATTATATATTATTTTTAGTTAAGGCGTTAACACTGTGGAGGCTTAGAGACATTTAGTTGATTTACTAAGTGGAAAAAAGTGTTTTATTTTCAATTAAAATATCCAGAGTTATAGTAGTCTCGGTTATTGTCCAATTTTCAGTATTTTCTGAAATCCTCCGTATTTTCTGAAAACTTAAAGTCCGTAAATTCCTCCGTATTTTCTAAAAACTTAAAATCTTATTCTCTATTTCTATTTCAACGACTCCATGACACAGTTGCTGAAACACTGGTCTTCTACCAAAGGGTTTCGAGTTGAATTCAACACGATATCCGAAAAAAGACATACAAAAACCAGGTGTCCCAGTCTGGTTAAAGAGCTCATCTCAGGTATCGTATGAGTATTGTTGCCTTTTTACTTGTAATAGTATTTGCAATACGTACGATGGTGAACTGTGAGTTACTTGAATACTTCAGTGTATTTTGATTTCACGTGATGTATACATGTGTAATGGGGTGTCACTGTTTGTCAGGCTGTTGAGAATGTGCAACGGGGTTTTTATAATCAAAAATCGGAAAGAAATATCGATTTATTTGTTCATGCTATATATCCTCACTGAGATACAGGCAAAAGCCTTGTTTACTGGGGAAACAAACCCAGATCCATTAAAATTGTGTGTCCAAATCAAACTTCCTGTTTTTTTTTTTCACAAATAATGTATATTTCTTGTCATGTGTAAATAAATAAATAAAATAAATTATAAAAAATAAAGTGTTTCTTAACTAGTAATCGTTCCTCGATTACTAGTGGCGAAGATAATATTATTTCCCAGCAAAGCTTTTCAGCACATCAGCATCTTCGATTCGGATGTGTCGATGTATACCATACGGATGGTTGAATGAATAACATTGTTAACAAAGGTTTCTATATTCATCATAAGTGTATTTTTTAAATCGAAATCTCATCAGCAGCATAGGACATCTTA
Organism: Odontocerum albicorne; assembly: GCA_949825065.1. NCBI lineage: Eukaryota > Metazoa > Arthropoda > Insecta > Trichoptera > Odontoceridae > Odontocerum > Odontocerum albicorne. The sequence continues at coordinate 8,596,402 of OX463849.1, read as the reverse complement.
ATCTTATAGGAAATAAATTTGAAATATTTTCATACTTACCTAACAAAGACAATTCGTTTACTAAGATTGTTTTCGCTTAAGACAATGTACTATGCGTATCCAGAAAGTAAGTGTACTGAGGCTCTCACGACCGGGTGGATTTTATTTTCGACATGTTGGCTACACTTCCGTGTAGCCTGACCCTTCCCCTCCACAACGAGACCGGTTCGAGATCAGTACGTTGAGAAGTGTCGACGCGACAACACGTTTCGTGAAAAATGTCATTCCAATCTCCCGCCAAGTGCGAAATACGCGGTGTCATCCGTTATCTCGTTTGGAAGGGAAAACCTCCGTTTGAGGTTTATAATGAGGTAAAAACTGCATATGGTGATAAAGCTATGAATCGTTCGAGTGTGTACAAGTGGTGTCGCGAGTTTAAAAACGGTCACGTCACACCTCTTCACCCTCCGCCAAAAAGTTCAAAACCACAATTTCAGCCAAGAAGATCATGGCATCCGTGTTTTGGGACTGTCAAGGCATAATTTAAATTGAATATATGCCTCAAGGGGAGACCATCAACTCTGCAAGATACTGTGAGACCCTAAAAAAATTGCGGAGGGTGATTCAGAACAAGAGGAGAGGCATGCTGACAAAGGGAGTCTGCCTGCTGCACGACAATGCCAGACCACACACGGCCAACGCCACGAAGGAACTGCTCGCCTCGTTTAAATGGGATGTCCTGAACCATCCCGCGCATTCCCCTGACCTAGCACCTTCAGATTACTATCTCTTTAGCTGCCTGAAGCTGCACATGGGTAGAAAAAGGTTTTCAACCGACGAGGAGGTAAAGGACGAGGTGGAAAAGTGGACGGAGGAGTTGGCGGGAAACTACTTCGAGGAAGGCATCAAAAAGTTGATACCCCGCTTCACCACCTGCATTGAGAGGAATGGCGACTATGTCGAAAAATAGCTTACATATGTACTACGGTAACCACGTAATTTTTTTGTTTAAATAAAAAAAATTGTAACCTACCAAAATTCAGTACACTTACTTTCTGGATATGCCTCGTATATTCCAAAAATGGCAATGCAATGTACTTGAATATACCTGTTATTACGTCTTCATGAATCAATGTCATAACATTTTACAAACAATTCAAGATAAAGTCGGGCTTTCCTGAAATTATGGTCAAAGTGAGCCAACATTCTTTTCATAAGCTAGCCAAATCCATAGAAAAATATTCTTAAGTAACCAAAACATTCGTTTTGCTTGCCAAATATCCATGTCAAATTGAATGTAGAAAATTGGAACCACGCCCCTTAAACATATCAAATTAAATATGCATTTATGCAACACCGCATTTATTCGTAATAATTGTAAAAAATTACTTATATTTTGTAATGAAATTAAAGCTCAATAGTGTGCTTTTAAACTTGAAAGCCGATGCCACACAGGAAGGAACCTCGCTTGATGCTTAGAGCTATGTTGCGAGTTAGACGACATATCCTAGCGAACCAACGTACCGCATACTATCGCTGTGGCCACACTGCACGCTTCGCGCCACGTTGCATGACGATTAGTCATCGAGTGAATCTCCTAGTGAACAGACGCGTTGGTTAATTTACAAGATGGCGGAAGTTTTAATGACAGCTGTGTATAAAATGGAGTCAAATAATAGATGCAAATTATAGAAAAATGTACCTGTAATAAAATCACTTTAGAACGAAGTTGCGTAGAAAGTAAATAATGATGGTAAGTTATAATGAAATTGGTTAGTTTTGAGAGTGACATCGTTTGTTGACTCAACCGCTCCCAACTGTCAAATGAATTTATGCGTATCACTTTGATGTAGCCAGGAATGAAGTCACCTAGTATATGAGTCACGTAAAATCTAGCTTAGCACCTAACGCAGCATTTTGGTGTGGCCTCGGTCTAAAAGTCAGGTTATAAACGCAGTTCAATAAATCCATAGGAATAAGATTTAAAAAAAAATTCAAATAAATAACAAGTTGACTATTCTCCACAATAGTGACCTAAGTAATGCTAGCCTTGATTTTCGTGAAAATATCTACACAGTGTAAGATATATAATAAGAGTCAAGTAAAAAAGCTCTTCTTGTCGGGATGAATTGAATAAATTATGAGTTAGCTTTTTCATTGTGCTAAGCTCGTCTTGTTCTGGTTTCGTAAACTTTTTTACTATATTACACTGCTTAAATAAATATTGATTTGGTAATTTTATCTTTTTTTTTGTATCAAAAAGGATATTTTACAGATAAACTAAAAAATATCAAAGACGCTCAAGAATCAGTGCAGTCAGCATTTACCTTTGATTAACGGCTTGAAACTCTTTTTTTTCTTTAATTTATCACAAATTCCATATAAAACCTCAGTCAATTTTGTATGTTCAGACACAGCTAATAATGTTAAACTTTTATTATTTAACAAAACTATATTAAAACTAGAGCATCAAATGGCAAAAATGTGTAAAAAAGTGGCTTTTTTATAGTTTTACTGAATTTTTTCCAAAATATTAATTTTTACAGAAGGTAAAAGCGATGTTTGAAAAAAAAAGGAATTTCAACCGAAAATAAATTGAAAAATTCCTCTCTTGAAATTAGAACTGTAATGAATTATCGAATTCAATTTTTTTCCATAATTTTAACGTAAAAATTCAAAAGTGTTTTCATCAATAATATGAAAGTAACTATATAAAAGCGTTAAATTTGCGAAAAGGAAATTTCTGAATGAGGTCCTGGACTTTTTCTCGAGTTAAGTGTGATCTTAAGATGCTGCGACGAGATAAAAAGGAGATCAGTGGACACGGTTTTCTATTGTCCTTTCAAATTTTATTCGCGCAGGATGGAAAAGAATTTGCGACAAGGTGGCGAAAATGGTGGGTTTGAAACATTTACGCAGGGATAAAAGTTGAATATTTCACGAGGGTAACAGTAGATAAATTTTTCATAAGACCGCTTTTTTATTCAGATATATCACATAAATTATAAGAGAAAAGAGTATAATTGTATTTTAAGTGAAGCTTGGAGCAATTTTCAAAATGAAAAGTTAAAAATAACCACCGTTATCATTCTCAAAATATATTCCTACGCGTTTAATATAATCAGAATATTTCGAAAGTGTGAAATCCGAATATGGGACATTCTTTTGTCATGGTCATGTGCCCCTTTTTATTTGTTTTCGAGAAGAGGAAAACTGAGTTAAATACTTAAACATAAAATGGAGATACATTTTTCATTACCTTAGCCAACATTAACGGAAAATCTATCATTTGAACAATTTATTTAAAAAATAATAACAACAGTTATATAAACCAAGATTAAGATAATAATATTTATTTAATTTATTTTACATTTATTTATTGTATTTTATAAAACTTTCGTTTAACACAGTAAACTTGGTGAGTTTATAACTACATGACAATATTTTACAATCAATATGAAAAATGTTAAAGATGTCGGAAGTTAAAACCAGACTGAAACCCTCTTTACAAAATGTGTACCAATGGAAACTGAACCCAAGGCAGGTGTCTTACCAACTGGGCTACTAAATGATACACGTTATATTACTGACTAGAACTTAAGCTTTTTCAGTCGCTTCTTAACCTTTTTACGGCGATGGCTCGAGTATCTTTCGTGTGTCCCACAGGCGGCGGTGTTTTACCTCAATAAATTTATATTGTATCTACATAAAAATATGACTCACCATTATCCCGAATCTGATTACTGTGGAACTGTGCGCCGATGCATTTTTTAGCTGACACTATACACACGTAATATTATCCAAATCAAAGCTATAAATAAAGTGCGACAATATAAGAAGCAATAATCAAAGAAAACAATAATCCATAAACAATCAAAAAGGCAATTAATTCAATACGCAATACGCGTACTTACAAAAAAAATATCGACGCAAAATACGTCATATTGATCGGGAGAAATCGCCATTAGAAACATGACCTTCAACACACCCAAACGTGTGGCGCTAATATTTAAAATGCTTTAAATTTCGACGGCCTCGAATCGGTCTGTTTAAATCCTTCTTATGGATCAAGTACTTAAAGTTTTGATGATTTTAAAAGAGATGTCACTAGAGAACACGTTTTGTCTTATATTCAGGTTAAAAATTTTAAAGAAGATTTAATTTTGACTGAGATATCGACACGCAAAGTTAGTGGCCACTTAAATGGCCGCTCGCCAGGACGGCACGTATTATGTATGGGCCAGTTAAGGGGTCCCCCGCCGTGAAAGAGTTAAAGCATGCCAAGGATGAAGCCAATTAATTCAATGGTTTAGAAATAATTCCGTTTTAGTTAAGGCATCAGCATAATATACTAGTAATTAAATATGTTATTTAAAGTTAAGACATTAACATTGTGGAAGTTTAAAGATATTGTAATTTGTTTTATCACACACTGTTTATTCCACTTTTTGTAACGGTATAACCCTACCGGTTTTCACATCATTACCAGGGAGCACAAACATGACTCTTTTTGTTTGTGCTCCCTTGATGATAAGGTGAAAGCCTTGAAACCGGTAGGGTTATACCATTACAAAAAGTGGAATTAACAATGTTTGATAAAATCAAATTACGAAGTAATTACATCATAGAGAAGGACCATTGTGCCTTGATGGTTAGGCATCTATCTGTTGAAGGGTTGATTTCTGAAAAATTCAAACATTAAAAAATGGGTTTCAACCTGATTTTCATTCAACCTCTCTGTAAAATAATTTTATTGTACTAAACTTTTATTATTTACAGTACAACCCAGTGAGAAAAGTGAAAAAAGGCATTTAGCGAAAACCAGATTGGAATCAGCAGCCTCCGACTTGGAAGACAAGCGTCTTAACAACCGTTGTTTGATAAAGGTGCCGATTAAATTAGTGCAAAACAACTTTATTTGATTTACTCGGAACTTAGAACTGCGAGAATATCTGAAAACAATATGACAAGAGTCACATATAACGTGTAGAAATAAACGTGCCAGGACATCAGGGAAATAAGAAATCTCTCAGTTTGAATGAAAAAGTGAATTTATACAAAAGAAATATTTTACAAAACATTTAAAGTACTCGTATTTAGTTGTCGGAGACCAAGTTATTCAATGGCAATATACGATTTCATTATTAAATTTAAACTAAATTAAAAATATATCAAAATAATCAATGAGATTAGGCTTATAATTCTATTCTAAAGGCAATATCAAAATCTGTCCAGATGATAGTTCATAACAGAATTTTAGTATGAACTTCGACGGCGGAAAAAATACACATGAAAGAGAAATTAATCAAAATTGCACAACGTGAGAACAATAAAGCTTGCTTAATATCGAAAAATGTACCAGGGTTTCACTCATTGATCTAGCACTGCACTGCATTACATACTTCACTAATCGTGAGACAGGGTTTCGTACATTAAAGATAAATCAATCAAAATTGCACAACGTGAGAACAATAAAGATTGCTTAGTATCGAAAAATATACCAGGGTTTCACTCATTGATCCAGCACTGCACTGCATTACATACTTCACTAATCGTGAGACAGGGTTTCGTACATTAAAGATAAATCCATTAAAATTGCACAACGTGAGAACAATAAAGTTTGCTTAATATCGAAAAATATACCAGGGTTTCACTCATTGATCCAGCACTGTACCGCTTGACATACTTCACCAATCGTGAGACAGGGTTTCGTACATTAAAGATAAATCAATCAAAATTGCACAACGTGAGAACAATAAAGTTTGCTTAATATCGAAAAATGTACCAGGGTTTCACTCATTGATCTAGCACTGCACTGCATTACATACTTCACTAATCGTGAGACAGGGTTTCGTACATTAAAGATAAATCAATCAAAATTGCACAACGTGAGAACAATAAAGATTGCTTAGTATCGAAAAATATACCAGGGTTTCACTCATTGATCCAGCACTGCACTGCATTACATACTTCACCCCAATCGTGAGACAGGGTTTTGTACATTAAAGATAAGTCAATCAAAATTGCACAACGTGAGAACAATAAAGATTGCTTAGTATCGAAAAATGTACCAGGGTTTCACTTATTGATCCAGCACTGTACCGCTTTACATATTTCACCAATCGTGAGACAGGGATTCGTACATTAAAGATAAATCAATCAAAATTGCACAACGTGAGAACAATAAAGATTGCTTAGTATCGAAAAATGTACCAGGGTTTCACTCATTGATCCAGCACTGCACTGCTTTACATACTTAACCAATCGTGAGACAGGATTTCGTACATTAAAGAGAAATCAATCAAAATTGCGCAACGTGAGAACAATAAAGATTGCTAAGTATCGAAAAATGTACCAGGGTTTCACTCATTGATCCAGCACTGCACTGCTTTACATACTTCACCAATCGTGAGACAGGATTTCGTACATTAAAGAGAAATCAATCAAAATTGCGCAACGTGAGAACAATAAAGATTGCTAAGTATCGAAAAATGTACCAGGGTTTCACTCATTGATCCAGCACTGCACTGCATTACATACTTCACCCCAATCGTGAGACAGGGTTTCGTACATTAAAGATAAGTCAATCAAAATTGCACAACGTGAGAACAATAAAGATTGCTTAGTATCGAAAAATGTACCAGAGTTTCACTCATTGATCCAGCACTGTACCGCTTGACATACTTCAGCAATCGTGAGACAGGGCTTCGTCCACGAACTCTCTTCCCGCGCTCAATAAGTACCAAATATCATCACACATAACCAAAACAAGACGTTTTAATGTATTCGCTGAGAAAATTGAATTATGTTAACGTACAAATTTTACAAATTTTACCTTTAATTTATTTCTGAGTTATTATAAATAACTGTCCGTTTGAATAAATACACACATATGCGAAAGCCTTCTCGTTCATTACGGGAAATTTGAATAATAAAGTTAACGTAACGTTAATTTTTCCTCAAATGCAAAACTGGAAAATGTTACTGAAATAACTTTGTATACAGATATGTTATCTTTATTTCAAAACAACAAAATAAATCCGAAAACAATAAATAATTTTAAATGAAGGTTGTTTAGGAAATTCGTGGAAAATTTTAATAAGGGTAGTTTGTACAATTTTGGACCGTTGCTTTCATTGAATAATTTTATTTCAATTAAGGGTAGATTTACGACATTAACTTTGGAATTTCTTCGGCAAGGTGAAACAGACAGTAATTAAATAAAAATATATTATATTTGACTAGAAAATCCTCAATTTCAGAGGAACGCAACCATTTATAAGCGATGACAGAAAGATTGGTTTAATTTGAATAACTCTGAATTTACTTATTGGTCACGCCAAATACTTATTAACCTTAATTTAAGTTTTTTTTTTTAATTCTCTTTAAATAAAATCTGTTTATTATTAAAAGCTTTAACTAAAACATGCAAAAGAAATGCCTACATTAAAAGTAATAATTAACATTGATTTTCTTGTTTTCATCTGAATCCGCAGATATTTTCTTCATAAAATGGTTTGAAAATTGTTATGAAATCTAAAACGGAATATTTTTTTTAAAAAACATACAAGTACAAAACAATTCTAAAAAATATTCAGAAATTTTCACCGTTAGTCCTTTCAACAATATATACGAGTATATATGAACGTTTTTGATGTAAAATAAACTAATATTAGAGATTAAGTCAGTTTTTCCTTTTTTGATTAAAAAAAACGATGACAAACATTCCTCAATTTTGAAACAGTTTTGTCATGATTCACAAATATTCTGTAAGTAAACAATGGAATAAGTTTTTCGGTATTTTTATAATTTTTTTTTTAAATTAACGAAATAATGATAATGCAAAAATGTTATGTTACGGCTCGATAACCTTTAGTTTTATTTCCTTGTTTTAATATATTAAACTCCCAAATATAACAGAAATAAGGATGATTAATTTCGTTTCGTTGACGATGATCTCCCAAGTTCTGGAAGAAATGTAATTTCTCTCCTTTATAATTGCTCCACTCTTATTCCTTTACATTTATCCCAAAATAGGGATAAATTTATGACTTTTAACCTTTTTGAGCACTATATATAATAAATGTTTTAGTTTAAATGCTATTTTTCTTCCATTAAATTATCACGGGTCTTTACTTTCAATTCATTTCTACTTCAGTAATTCCACTTTTAGTTTCAGAAATTCGAAATTTTCTTATATGAAATATTTTCAAAAATATAATTTCTCGTTTAAATTGAATCGAGTCGTTGAGTTCTAGCATTGATAAATTAAATTAATGAAATATTGAATATAATTAATGTAGTATTGAATATAATTGATGTACATATCTGTAAAGGGTAGAAAAATTCATTCGAAATTGTCATTAAATACGTGTAATAACTATATTCAAATGGTTACGTTCGAAATTTTAAGTATGACAGCTCTCACTTCCAACAAAATAAATTTTATATGTCCCAATAGACAAGTTCATTACTAAAAAGAAAATTTTATTCTTTCATCTATTAAAAGTCATCCTTGGTTAATTAATTAAACTCGGGACGAGAATTCGATATCTTCATTCTCATGTTTTGAATTATTTTTTATACGAATGTGATCTGGAGGCCTAGACTCACATTTTTATACGAATGTGATCTGGAGGCCTGGACTCACATTTTCATACGAATCTGATCTGGAGGCCTAGACTCACATTTTATACGAATGTGATCTGGAAGCCTAGACTCACATTTTTATACGAATATGATCTGGAGACCTAGACTCACATTTTTATACGAATGTGATCTGGAGGCCTAGACTCACAATTGTATACAAATGTGATCTGGACACCCAGACTCACATTTTTATACGAATGTGATCTGGAGGCCTAGACTAACATTTTTATACGAATGTGATATGGAGGCCTAGACTCACATTTTTATACGATTGTGATCTGGAGGCCTAGACTCACATTTTATACGAATGTGATCTGGAGGCCTAGACTCACATTTTTATACAAATATGATCTGGAGGCATAGACTCGCATTTTTATACAAATGTGATCTGGAGGCATATATATATACTCACATTTTTATACGAATGTGATCTGGAGGCCTAGACTCACAATTGTAAACGAATGTGACCTGGACGCCTAGACTCACATTTTATACGAATGTGATCTAGAGGCCTAGACTCACATTTTTATACGAATGTGATCTGGAGGCCTAGACTCACATTTTTAAACGAATGTGATCTGGAGGCCTAGACTCACATTTTTATACGAATGTGATCTGGAGGCCTAGACTCACATTTTATACGAATGTGATCTGGAGGCCTAGACTCACATTTTTATACAAATGTGATCCAGAGGCCTAGACTCTCATTTTTATACGGATGTGATCTGGAGGCCTAGACTCAAAACATGAGAATTCGATATCTTCATTCTCATGTTTTGAATTATTTTTTATACGAATGTGATCTGGAGGCCTAGACACACATTTTTATACGAATGTGATCTGGAGACCTAGATTCACATTTTTATACGAATGTGATCTGGAGGCCTAGACTCACATTTTTATACGAATGTGATCTGGAGGCCTGGACTCACATTTTCATACGAATCTGATCTGGAGGCCTAGACTCACATTTTATACGAATGTGATCTGGAAGCCTAGACTCACATTTTTATAGAAATGTGATCTGGAGGTCTAGACTTACATTTTTTTCAACTGAAGTGGGATTTTTCTAATTTATATTTTTCATTTTGAAATTTTGATATTACAAAATTCGATATCTTTATTCTCGTGTTCAGAATTCCTATTTATACGTATATTACTATTTTTTATCCCTTATTTTCAAATTTTGATGTTTATTTGACATATTTTGATTTTAATTTATAATTAAATGTTGATATTAATTTACACGAATATGATCTGGAGGCTTAGACTCACACATTTTTTAAATAAAATTGTTGTGATATTTCTAATTTTTGTACTCATTTTCAAATTCCAATATAAACTTCCAATTAATTTTTAAACTCTTCTAGACTATTTGAATATTCCAATTTGTTAACCATTAAAATTAAACGTGCACAGTTTAAACTAATAACAATTCTTTTAAGTGATAATATAAATTGATAGATTGTGCAGTGTATGAAAAAATATATACATATATTGTATATACGAGTATATAAGTAAAAGTGTTGAACTATCGCAAACACTTTAGCATAAAAATAACAAATCTATTACTAAAATCTATCTCATAGTTACGATCATCAATAAAAAGAGAAAATGCAAACTCAGTAAGGACACCTGACATGCATGGCATCTGATTAAATGTTCGCCATCCCTAGACGTAAAACATATTTTTTCCAAAATAACAAGGTACCGAATTCAATAAAGGGAAATTGGGGCGAAAATTCAGGCGATGGATAGGAGTGTGGTTGTAATTGCGACAGGGGTTAGAGTTTTTGACTTTGCAGAAGGGATTACTTGTAGCAAAAGTTTGTGTGACCTCTTAAGTATGGTGTGCTTTTGGTGATTATATGTTATGCGGGATGGACTTCTAAGTCTGTCTGGAATGATGAAATATGCGGAATTTGACTCTCGTGATACAAAAATGTAATTAAGTCTTACTGTTGAAAAAGTTGATGCGAGTTTTCAACGGGGTATTCCATAGTCAACCAAGAAAAGAAAAAAACAATTACATAATTTTACATGTTATATGTCCTCAGTAATATACCTACAGACAAAATCCTATTCTAATGGGAACTAGACAAATGTAAGGCAACAAGCCCAGATCAATGTTTATTGTTTGTCCATTTTAAATTACCTGTTATTTTTTCAAAAAGATATTTTTATAAAATTTCTTGTCATGTGTAAATAAATAGAAATAATAGAACCAAAAACAATGAACTAAACTTTAGTGTCATTTTACCAAAAAAATTGGTTATCTTTTAAGATGTTTTATTTAAAATATGCTTTAAATAACAGAAAAACAAGAAAATGATTTTCGCAATATTTATATTCAGAATTATTCCTTAACATATTTTCTTCGTTCAGCGCCCTGAGGGCAAATTGAAATTTTTCCTTCTAATTTTAATAGAATTGAAGCAACTTTTTATTTAATTCATTAACTCTATTTTGAAAGCTTTTAGCGGTCGTTAAAATAAATATTCTAATCATTTAATTTCGTTCACATTTTTCAAAAGAGATAAAATAATTAAAAGTATTTTTATTTCATAAAATATTTTGCTTAAAAAATATGCTACAATATAATGAGAGTTATTTACGATTGTCATTAAAACACTTTAGATATATACATAAAAAAAAATTTATTGCAAGATTTTATCTAAGTGTATGACACTAAATGTTTGACATTCTCCAAAGAACCACTAAAGTGCAGAATTTCAGTACGTGACGAACCAATTGAACAAATAACCCAGTTCAGATATCTTGGCAGTGAACTGCTCAGCTCTCATGACCTCCCCAGAAAAGTAAGCCATCAGGTAGATAAAGCTGCAGTTGGGGCGAGCTGCCTGAGAGATGTCATATGGAGGAATAAAGATATGAATACAGATAGCAAGGTACGCATTTATGAGACCTGTGTGCGACCTATCCTCACATATGGCATCGAAGCGAGGGCGGACACTGTCAGGACCAAAATTATGTTAAGAACAACGGAAATGAGAACTTTACGTACTATTGCTGGGAAGACTTTGCATGATCGCGTAAGGAACATAACAATCCGAGAGGTCTGTGAGATCCCAGATATGGTCAGATGGGGACGACAGCGTCGACGATACTGATACCAACATGTACAGATAATGAATTCCAACCATAGCTGTGCATGGGGTGCCGAATGGATGGCGTCCACCAGGGAGACCCCCGAAACGATGGAGAGATTGCTGGAGCTAAGCATCACAGGAGGGCAATCCTATAGTAACAGACTCTTGAGTCTACGTAAAGTTGAAGAAGATTTTATCGAGATGTGGCAAAATAAAGATATACATTGAAATACGTATTGCTGCAGGCTATAAGATCTATGGTGCACTCTATACTGTTTTTTTTTTTCAATAAATCAATCGCAATACCTCAATCCAGATATATGGAAGCGAAACCTGGAAGGAAGGGAAAAAATAAGCGTTGAATAAATTCAGTCGTAAAGCATGCCTTGATTAAATATCTTATATTATATATATACAATATTTTTTTTATGAAATATAAAATGATCCGATCAGGGAATTGTTAGTGATGTATTTTGTAAGAAGAATAAAGAAAAGAATCTAAAAATGGATTAAAAATTAAACAAAATTGTGAAAGATTTACGTAACAAATATATTTATCTGGAACTAATTGAATAAAAAGAAGGTTTAGGCCGTCGAAGGAGTGGAAGAAGACAGTTTAACAAATTTTAACTGAGAGAAAGGTAAGAAATACGTTAAACATTTATAACGAGATATATGGATGCGAGTTAGGTGAGAGCTAACTAACATACATGAATAAAAAATGTGTTGAGGTCTGTCCTCTCTACATAGCCCGAAAGGGCCCTGACGTGATGAAATGTATGTCTATATGAGTTTTCTTTCATGAAATATAAAACGCATTTTTTTGTAATCAATCCAATATTGCAATTTCAACAGCATAGATACACACACGGTACGTCACTAGAGCAAATTACTCGTAAATATATTAAGTATTGAAAAATCACGCACCTTGATTTACCAGTTTATTCTACAGTTAATTTTTCAATTTTATTTAAAAGGCGACCACTTTACAGCTGATATCAAAATAATTGATAACAAGGTCATAATTTTGAATATTCGATAAAATTAGTGGTATTTTTGACTACTAGTTCCATATGAAACACATTGAAAGTTAGTGTTCTTGGAATAGTTTCACTATCTTTTTACCTACAAGCAATAATAAACACTTAGAATTTAATTTAAAAATTCATTACATTAACAAATTTGTTTGAAGATTTTCACGATCATTTTCACGGGGCTGTCAGCGTGTTAAATTGGCTTAAATAATGATCGACGTTTCAAAGGCGTAGAAGCCTTCATGTATGTCAAAAAATATAATCGAATATGGTAAACACGTAAGAAACGAAACGTTGGCCATCATTTAGGCCAACTCAACATGGCAGCAACTCCGAAAAACAGTTTAACCTCATTTCATTTACGTTTAGTTATTGTTTTAGCGCAGAAGTTCAAAACCTGTGTTACGCGGAATCCTGAAACTCGACTGATAAAATATAAAGTTATTGATTTTAAGGTATCACTAATAGTCAAAAATATATATGAACATTTTATTTAACCCTTCCGTTTGTTCCAAACGGGATAGAACAAAAACTAAATTATTTTTTTAATTATTAATAATCAATAAAAATGCAAGTATTCCATTTTTTGTGACTTTAAGAGTAAAGCGTTGAAATATGTTTGAAAACGCTACTTTAGCGTCGTTGTCTCTTCAGGGTCTATCGCATAATCGGTATTTACACAAATTATTAATGAAGAACAATACGTATTTCGATATATAATATGAAAGCAAATTTATCTGTCTGTCTGATACCTTAAATTTGTCTGTCTGTCTGATAACTTAAATTTATCTGTCTGTCTGATATCTTAAAACTAAAATAAAAATCACCGAACCGAAATAGTTTTTTTTAAATAAAATACATTACTTCGAAAGGTTAAAATTTATAGAATATTGCGTAACATTACTTCCAACCTCCGTAACCTAGTGATAAAACACCTTTCTTCCAGCCTGGAGGTAGTGGGTTCGATTCCCATTTGAATCCAGGTCTTTTTAAAAGGGATTTTAGTCTGATTTTTAAACTTATATTGTTTTTAATATATTTCTGGTTGGTAAAAATACATTATCACATAGAAATTAGCACACCAGGTTGTACTGTCTACAACGAAAGTGTTATAGCAAATATCCTTATATTTATGACTCCACTAAAACTTTATGCGGCGTGGCTCAGTGCAGATGTTGTAAGGGCGACCATTCGCTGAAAATCCAAAGTGTCAATCAAATAAGTCAACATTTCTTAAAATTGTACAGCGATATACAACGACAGTATTATACAATACACCAGAAGACTGAACAAAAAAGAAAAATGTAGTATATGTTAGTTAAGTGGAAAAATCGTGACTACTTATGGACGCTAAAATGAATCACGTTAGTTAAGTCCAGCCTAAATACTAATTTCTTACCCTTAATTTTAGTGATATGTATTCAGAATAACTCGTAAGTCTAAAGTGAGGTGATGAAACCACGTGATTTCTTATTAAAGAAAGCTACGATAAATTTGAATAAAATTTAATTATAAATATAATGCTTATATCTTCAGTTAAAAAAAGTATTTGTGTTAAGGTAGAATTATTGAAAATAAGTATTTGGGTTGAGGTAGGACTATTGAAAATAAGTATTTGTGTTAAGGTAGGACTATTGAAAATAAGTATTTGTGTTAAGGTAGGACTATTTATTTATTTATTTTACACGTGAGAAGAAATATACACAATTTGCGTAAAAATAACAGGTAATTTAATTTGGACACACAATTTTAATGGATCTGGGTTTGTTGCCTTTCATTGTCGTATCTCCAGTAAACTAGGTTTTTGCCTGTATCTATCTCACTGAGGACAAATTCAGGACTTAGAGATATATCAAAATACAGTAAGCCTTCGATGTTACGGACCTCAATTTAACGAACTCCGAATTTAACGGATGAAATTTCCGGTCCGTATGTGAAAATTATCATCCTGTAAATTTAACTCCTCGTAAACAATGTTCGACGCATGATTAGCATTTTGTTTTTTAGACTTTTGTTTATTTGTTAAGTTAAATATAAAAAAGCGTATTTTCTGAAAAATGTTTTTATATTTATTTCGATTTAGATCGCATATTTTTTATAACAGTCTCAAAACTACGGTGAATACATAAGCAATGAAATATCCATAAAGAAAACTCTTCTGTGAAATTAAACTTTTTATACATACTTAATTTGTATTACACAAACGTATATGATATAAATAAATAAAAACTAACTAATTTGTATTTTTTTCAGCAAACGCATTCCTACTTAATAAATAATGGATCTTAGACTATAACGGACACGGCCTCACCCAAGTTAGTCCGTTGTATCGAGGTTTTACTGTAATGCAAGACTAAGTTATAGTAAATAAAATATACTAAGAGAGCATCTGAAATCAATCGACGACTGAAACCATCGACGAACATCTGAAATCAACAGATGACTGAAACCATCGATGACCATCAGAAATCAATAGACGACTGAAACCATCGACGACCATCTGAAATCAATAGATGACATAGACCATCGACGAAAATCTGAAATCAATAGATGACTGAAACCATCGACGACCATCAGCAATCACTAGATGGCTGAAACCATCGACGACCATCAGAAATCACTAGACGACTGAAACCATCGACGACCATCTGAAATCAATAGATGACATAGACCATCGACGAAAATCTGAAATCAATAGATGACTGAAACCATCGACAATCATCTGAAATCAATAGACGACTGAAACCATCAACGACCATCAGAAATCAATGGACGACTGAAACCATCGACGTCCATCTGAAATGAATAGACGACTGAAACCATCGACGACCATTTGAAATCAATAGACAGCTGGAAATATACATTTTCATTTTTATTTCTGGAATAAATAATATTATATCTAAACCTTTAAGTGATCCAGTAATCTGGCATAATCTGATTTTTCGTAGAAGATGATTTTTCTTAATCCTAAAAGAGTTACTTACATAATGTTGCTCCAATATTTAGTTAAAGAGAACTTCCGAGATAAATTTGTAAGACTTCCGCATCAAATAAAATCGTTTTGTATTTTCTTGTAGTCTTCATTTTAATGGGAAATATTATCTTATAAGAATTCACTAGGTATATCTATCCTACAGAGTCCAATATCAATTTTCTAATATAAGAAAAGCTTACTTTGAAAACGACATCCGTGGAACAATTGACCTATACCAATTTTCCACCCTGGAAGGTTTGGGTTTGACTCTCGTTGGTATTATTTTTTCTTATAAGGGTGTGTCTAGTTTCACTTCAAATCTCATTAATTTCTTTCTGGTTGGTTGTAAGAAATTGTCACATGACAATTAACCTGTTAGATTTTACTGTTTTATATATCACGTAGACGGCAAATGATCATATGATTACTTCTTCCAGCCATCTAGAAAGATAATAATGATGCCTTAAGTAAACCAAGACCGACATCCTTTAAAAAAAAACTGGGTACAAACAGGAATCAATCCCGCTCCCCCAGATTACATGACATACGTCTTACCAACAAGATATTAGGTCATATTGTATATAACGCAAGAATAATACAATTCAATACAATTTACATTTACATCTAGATGGATAATTGTTATATATTAAGTGGAATACTTAGCAACAGTGGTGTGTATAAACTTTTATGTGCTGACTGTGATAATTTCTATATAAAAAAGACAGGAAGATCTTTTGAAAAGAGATTTCGTGAACACAAATCCGCCTTAATAAATCCTCTAATTTATTCTTAAATGGCTAATCATTGTCACCGTGAAAACCATACTTTTTCTATCGATGATGCCAAATTCTTACATATCAGTAGTAACGGAAATAAATTGAACAGATTAGAGGCACTATAAATTTCTAAGTCAGTACATCGATCCGAACATCTGGTGAACAGTTATATCCCAAAAATCTCTCCGCTCTTGGCCAAAATCGTCCCATGACTCCCTCAACCCTCAGCCCCCAACCGTTGAAGCGTGTATATCGGCACCAGTTCGAACAGCATTTAGTCTTGTTTGTGCTCTCCTGAAGATGAGGTGAAATCCTTGGAAACCGGTAGGGTTATACCGTCACAAAAAAGTGGAATAAACAGTGTTTGATAAAAAGAAATTACAATGTTATATATTCATATAAAACATTTACATCTAGATGGATAATTGTTATATATTCATGTAAAACATTTACATCTAGATGGATAATTGTTATATATTCCTATAAAACATTTACAACTAGATGGATTATTGTTATATACTCGTATTCATATAAAACATTTACATCTAGATGGATAATTGTTATACGAGTATATTCATATAAAACATTTACATCTAGATGAATATTTGTTATATATTCATATAAAACAAGAATTAATTTTTTTCCTCAAAATGATTCAAATATATAAATTGTAAGCGTAACAAAACATATATTACTTTACGAAAAAGAAAAACAAATATGCCCACTTAATTTAAAAAAATGTTTGTACATATTAAATTGCCATTTTTGGAGCTTGTAGACCAAATATAAACATCAACATTATAAGATATATTTTTACCGTTCATTTATTACTTTTTCATTTTTGCAAAGAATTTTTTTCCTTTTATAAAGATACAGATTTGTTTGAAATAAAATATCATATTTTATAGATTTAAACAACACAATTTTGTGTTTGAAGCCTTGAAAAACTATTCTACCAACCAAGGTCTTACATTAAAACCAGACTAGAAACCATTCTTAACAAATTTGTTACCAACAGGAATTAAACTTGTACCAACTACTATATGTCACGGAGATCGTCTATATAATTTTGTTAAGTTTTTAGTCGAGTTGCTCATCGATGAAGTAGAGTAGCCAAATCAAGGAGGTTCCTAACACAAACGTAACAACAAGCTTCAAAAACAACAACAGATAAAGAAAATTGGAGAAAAATTATTCAGATGATAATAATAATCACGATTTTTAGATAAGTTAAAAAAGAGATAGGGAAGAAGCTTTTAAGTAATATAATAAAAATAGCCATGTTTTTCTCAATTCCAAACTGAAGCTAAAATTTGTTTTTTTTTATCTTACTGTATTTTCCTTCTCTTTACCGTCATTTTTTATTTGTTTTGAAGACGTTGTCAAGGAAATAAATGTAAAGATCTTAGATAATAGAATAAAAAATATCTATGTTTTCGCGATTAAAAACTGAAGGAAAAAAAATACTTATGTGTCTTATTACTATATTTTTACTTATATCTATCGAACATTGATTGTTATTTATTTTGAAGAATATACAAAGGTTATAGAATAAAAATATACATGTTTTTTTAGACTCCAAATTAAAGCATAAATGTAGTCTTCCTATATTATATTTTTATTTATTTATTTAATAATTTTATTGCAAATACGATCTGGCGGGATTATTGCCAGGCGGCAATCTCTTCCAACCAACCAGACAAAAGTAAATGAAGCAAGTTACGTGGTCACATAAATCATTCAAATGACTATCCATCCCCACGAAATTCATAAACATATAAGTGAGCACTTGCCCACGAACCCCACAAAGACGGACAGTCGCCCGAACATTCTTTTTCATATAAAGTGAGACATAATTAATCAAAAGGAAAGGAAGGGATGGTGGAAAGGAAAGGAAAAGAAAAATCAGGAATGAAACACGTTATTTTACTGACTAGAAATTAAGAAGTTTTTCAGTCGCTTCTTAAAGCATGCCAAGGACGGTGCGAGTCTTATATTGGTTTGTAACTGATTCCAGAGTCGTAACTGGTTCCACAGATTTTTATGTACTAATCAAAACATATTGTTATTTGGTTTTAATTTATTGACAAGGAAATAAACACAAATATTTTGGAAAACATAATCAAAATATTCTTGTTTTCTTCATTTCAAATTAAAGGTAATTTTTTTTGTCCTGCTATATTTTAACTTATTTTTCTTTAATTTGTTTGGTCGTTAGTTGTTTTGAAAATGTTAACAAGTAAATAAACAGAAATATACTAGGAAATACAATAAAAACCAAACGATGTTTTTTTTTCTCGATTCCAAGCTGTTCCTTAATTATATTTTATTGTTTAAAAAGTTGAGAAGGAAAAAAATAGATAGATTTTAGGTAATGTAATAAAAATTTCAATGCCTTTTTATCCATTTCAAACTGATTTTAAGTTTTTATTATTTCGTTGTCTTACGGACTGCCTTACATTAATCGTTATTTATTTCTAGATAACTCCCTGCGCAATTTTTATGTCTTATGTAAGTAAAGTTTGTTTTCCTTCATGTACCTTTGTTTGTTTAACATCTCAACATGTTAAAAACGTAATATGCAGAGGGAGAGTGTGAGCCTCCCCTTGTGAATACTTTAATAAGGAAAGATGCCTTACAAATTCAATATCTAATAACGCAAGCATATACATACCATCGCGCCGTTTCCCTGTTGGGGTAGGCAGAGGGGTAGTGTATCAGACTTTTCTATCAAAACACACATTGTCTCTTCTACATCCATACGCCTTATCATGGAACTCCTACGATTTCTCTGACTTCAAAATATCGCAGACTTGATCAAGCCATACTTTCTTTGGTCTTACAAAACCACGCCTTCTACTTAAATTAGCACTTAATATTTGTTTTGTTAATCTTTCTTCATTAATGTATTCGTGTCATATGTCCAAACCATCTCAAAGTGCTCTTCTTGATCTTACTTAATACTTCAACTTTAATTCACATTCACTCATTGTCACTTAATTCCATATTGTCATACATTTTTCATCCCATGTTTTCTCAGTCCACGCATTTCTGCAGCATTTATTCGTTCCTTTCGGTATTTTTCCACGTTCACGTTTCACTTCCATACCTTAAAGATACCATTATAGAATACTATTATGGAGTATCACCTAAGAAGGTTTTGAGACTGTCCAGTTCAAGTATACATTTTTTAGTTCCACGTTGTCATTGTTTCCTATCGATACACGCTTTTCTATAATTATTCAACCATCTGAAAAAAACGCTGGCTTAGTAGCGAAATTCCAAAACTTTCTGTAATCTTTCAATACTTTCCCGTTCATCGCATTTTCTTTTCCTTTCACACTTTTCTATCACCATGACTTAAGATTTCGCAAAATTCACTCTCAGATCTTTCTTTTCATATATCTCATACAATTTACTTATCAAACTCTATAATTCATCTTCATATTTCGTTAACACTGCCATTTCATCAACATACAAAAATTCGCATACATTCCCATTCAACATTTGTATGCCACCAATTGATGTCTGAAGTTCCTTCAAACATGAACCTAAAGTAAATAAGGGTGTGACAATAAAATGTAACCACACGGGTTCGGGTGACGCACAAAAATGTATCCACACTTCAATAACTAGTAACTTGCTTTTTTTTTGTTTTAGATTTAAACATTGAAAAATAATGGCTGAAACCAGACTAAGTTTTGAGCCAAGAAAGTTTCTTTTGAAGTGCTAATGGAAGTAGGAAAACGCGGCAGAAGACTTTATTTTGGGGATTTCTCAATAATAAAGTCTATGCTAAAAAAACTGAATCAATTGATGAACTACGAGTAGCCATTGAAAAATAATGTGCCTAAATACCCAAATAAAATGATTCCCGATGTTTGTGATTCCTATGCTTCACGTTGCCAGCAATGTCTAGACCAGAATCGTCATCAATTTGAAAACAGGTGCTAAGTATAAAAAAATACATGTATTTAGTTCATTGTGAACGTTGAAAGGGAACTGTATGCCAATAAATACAGATTTTATAATCATTAAAATTGTGGATACATTTTTTTGCGACACCGTGTATATACCTCATTAAAATGTATTGTCTTTTGTTACCTGAAAATAGTACTATCGACATGTCAACAAGAAGAAACGCTCTTTAAATGCCAACCGACTAGCGCCGGTGCCCGACCCATTCTCCCGTCAGGTGCATACATAATGTCATTATGAACTTGGGCGGCGTTAAACATGCAATGAGCCAGCGTGTGCCCACCCTCTCGTTCTTTGTAAACACTCCCTAGAACACTATTATGCATTTTAATCGAGATTTTACGCTGTTTTACAACATAATATTTAAAAGAGAAGGTAAATACATTTCTGTTTATCACGCACATAAACGTTGGAAGATTGTGCATGCGATATAAAAGGGTTAACTTAATTTTTATTGTTTATGCATGAAACGCTTTGTGCTAGAAGTGGGAAAAAATTTATTACTTACACCTTTCTTTGTTTCTCTTTAGATAATACCCTTCAACATCTTGGAACTACTGATTCAGAAATATTGAAGAGTGTGGCCGGGACACAATATAGTCACTGGCCCTATCCATCTAGTGATTTAGAACCACTGTAGCACGTACATCGTGGTTTGTCATTGCATGTTTTGACAATACTACACCATAGTGAAAAAGTAATAATACTTCTGCATATCTGGAATCAGTTTCAAAGCAATGCTTGACTCGCTCCGTGCTTTATGGAGCGACTGAAAAGTCTCTTAATTACTAGTCAGTAATATAACGTGTTTCATTCCTGATTTTTTCTTACCTCTCCACCATCCTTACCTTTTCCTTTGATTGATGATATTTGTTTGGGCGATTGTCTGTCTTTGTGGGGTTTATGAGCGTATGCTCACGTATATGTTCATGGATTTCATGGGGATAGATAGTTATTTAAATGTTTTATG
Organism: Odontocerum albicorne; assembly: GCA_949825065.1. Classification (NCBI taxonomy): domain Eukaryota; kingdom Metazoa; phylum Arthropoda; class Insecta; order Trichoptera; family Odontoceridae; genus Odontocerum; species Odontocerum albicorne. Next base: position 8,574,932 of record OX463849.1, on the reverse strand, counting down.
CGAACGTGTATTTACTTTTATCTGATTCGTTTGAAGAGATTACCGCCTGGCAATAAGCCCGCCAGGTTGTATTCGCAATAAAAATGTTAAATAAACAAATAAATATCTAACGTTGTTACCTGACGAAATCTTTAACCAGCCTTGAACCATTTTATTGTATTATCATGAATTGAAACCAAAACTCCTAGGTAGAGGTCAAACGTCTCACCAATAAGCCACGAAATCCGTCTCTTTTGTTTTTGTTTAATCTTTTATTCGATAATTAGAACAAAAACTTATAAAATTATATAATATTGATCTAGTTTATTGATAGCAAACACAAAGCAAGACAAGAAAAAAAAACAATAATGTACATTTCACATGACACATGAGAAACAAAGTACATAAAATATCATCAAAAGGTCTGAGCTTATCTTGTACTAACCTGCCAATCAGGCATCACTTTATTGTAAAAAGAAAAAAAACTGACTAAGGGAATCATAGATGATTTACTTACACATTACACAAAAAAATCAAAGAGAAACAAATAACTAGTAGATTGTAACATAACTTGAACATTAAAAATCAAAGGGAAACAAATAACTAGTAGATTGTAACATAACTTGAATCTTAAAAATCAAAGAGAAATAAATAATTGTAGATTGTAACATAACTTGAATCTTAAAAATCAAAGGGAAACAAATAACTAGTAGATTATAACCTAACTTGAATCTTAAAAATCAAAGAGAAATAAATAACTAGTAGATTGTAACATAACTTGAATCTTAAAAATCAAGGAGAAACTAATAACTAGTAGATTGTAACATAACTTGAATCTTAAAAATCAAGGAGAAACAAATAACTAGTAGATTGAAACATAACTTGAATCTTAAAAATCAAAGATGAACAAATAACTAGTAGATTGTAACATAAGTTGAATCTTAAAAAAAGCGTTTGTTTCACTTTGTGGTTCATGTGTATTATTTTTTAATAAAATAAATACATCACTTATTTTTTATTTTGTACCCACCACTGTTTTAGTGGTGATACAAGAAAAAATACTGTGGTGAATATAAACGAAAAAATGTTTTTATTTTATTTTATTAAAAATTTACTTTAAATTTATTGGTTCAAATAACATACAGATATACTTCTTAAAAATCAGACTATTTACTTATCAGATATAGTTTAGTTTCTGAAGACTTCTTGTCACTCCGAGAATGAATTTGAAACATGTATATGCCAGTACAACGATAAATTTCGACGAAAAAAAGCCAAAAACATGAATCCACAGGACACCATCTCAACGAGTTATACAGTAATACTTGTTTGAGCTACACAGTTGTATTACTTTATAATTTATGATTATTAATTATGTAGCAAGATCATTACTTAATCTTAATTATACTGAAAAACATCCTAATATATTGTATTATAATTATATTTTAAAACACACTTAACCTTTTTTCAGTATATATAAAAATAGAACACAATAGAAACAAATTTATTTCAATATTCTTTCTAAGTATGAACTGTTGCTTTGATATGATGACGACAAGGTTCTTTGTATTCATTACAATGCATCATATATCAAATTTAGTGGTTCACGCGGTTGGACTTTGTTAATATCTTCCTAGCTGAATCAGACGTCCTTCATGCTTATCAATTTTTAAGAAAAAAACTAAGAAAGCATTATTTATCTTAAAATATTCTGTTTTTGCTAACTCCTACACGATTCCCATCTTTATCTTTTATTTTTCTTAAGATAACTTCTCAAAAACTTGTTTTGATATACTTAGTTTATGAATAGCGATATTAATTATGAAACTAAAGCGGTTAAATCGGAGAAATTGCTTTATGTACAATAATAAAACAATAAACCCTCCAGATATATGAGTATTCCCATCAAAATGTTAAATACAAAATTTTATAAAGATTTTTTTTTAATTTTCATATTTTTATAAACTTTTCTTTCAGAATCACCCAAATTATATTTGCGGTACATCGCCTGAAACTGTATGAATTTTTTACAGTAATATAGAGTATTGAAAAACATTTTCCCCAAATTTCATTTTTATCAAATATTTTACAGCGATGACCTCCGTGGCCTAGTTGGTAAGAAGTTTGTTTTCCAATCCCGAGGTTGCGGGTTCGATCCCAGATTTTTTTTCAAATAATTCCAGCTTGGTTTTTACTCGAGGTTTCTTGAACATATTTCTGGTTGATATTTCCACATAACAATAAACCCGACAGGCAGTACTGTAACAATAAAAGTAATACCATACAGTATAAAATTACTAAGCTTAAGGCACGATCATGAATACCGATAGTATTATGAAACATAGCTAATGTAACCCTATGTATCGAAATCCACTATCTGTATTTACATGAAAGTGTTTAAATAAACAAAGTAATTATTTGCATTGTTTTAGCAAAGTTGCATGGTTTTGTTGTAAGTTAGAAATTGTGTGAAATAGGACTGCTTTGTAGCTCCATTGTTCTTCATTATGTTTCCCGATTTCATCATTCAGTCGTCGACGGCACCAGATCTCTAATTGAAACTAATAGTGATGCAACGTGCAGTTTATTACCTTCCTACCCTGTAGAAAAATGCTTCTATGCACTTTATTTAACATTGAAAAAAATAGTTCTTAGAAGTTATGTTAGAATTTAATATAATTTTTTTTATTCTTTTGGATACACAGATTATAATTTTTTTTAAATAATTGATTTGTCATGTTTATTTAAGTGTATCAGATTGTTAGAAATGAGGAACTGGAAACCAAAAAAATGTTTCCTTCGTTTTTTTTTTAATTTTTAAAAATATCGACATTAAAAATACAAATTCAGAAATATAAAAAAATTACATTTTTTTGGCGTAGTCTTTATGAAGTTTTTTGAAGAAAATTCAAAAACAGACACCAATAAATTTGAAGCTATCTTTTGGAAAGATACTAACTACCATGCGCACTCAAAATTCTAATTTGAATATTTTATAATGTTAAAATAAAATATAAACACCATGATCGTGAGACTTTTTCTTGTACATAGCTTCAAAGAAAATAGTTAAAAGGTATAAAATTCAAAGTAACGGTCAATTCATATCGCCACTCTATGAGATTATTCCCGTAAGTCCCACGTTAAAGCAACTTGAGAAAAATTTGCTCTCTACATGGCGCTCTATAAATCGTCCTTTTTATTATTATTCAAATGATTGAAATACTCGCATGTGCTGAGTAAATGTGCGAGTATTGTTGCGTCTTCACAATCAGTATTCTTACCGCCGATGAACTGACAAACCGCGAGTTCCGTGCCTAGTCCAGAAGGCCCGATGATGGGGCCGAAGACATTATTTATCGGCCACCCTCTTCTGAGTTTTTGATTTATTAATTAGAATATATTAAAAAAGAATTTCAAGACTTTTCTAATGTCTATATTTTTCAGAATTTTTTTTTATACTTATAAGTATGCAAATTTCACTTCCTCATAATTAAAAAAACATTACTCAGCAAAATCTATCAAAATATTTTATCATCACCAAAACCTCATGAAATTTAATAATAAAATTATAAATATTAATGAATTTCAGCGAAACGTATTTGTTTTCTAAATTTTATGAATAAAATCAAGTGGGGTTGAAAAACACACGCTTTAGACCCAAACACTTGAAGTTTTGCTTGAAGCTTAATGAAATTTGTTTAACACTTGGCTTTAGGGGTTTAACCCCTTGCTGCATCAGGCAATAACCTGTTTTGTTACTTCCTGTTGTATCTATAGGATCTCATTTTACCGGGATAAGATACTTTTTTGTAGGGAAACACTTTAACTGAGTTGCATTTATGGGTTAACTTTGAATATTTTAATAATGCTTGGTTTCCAACTCAGCAGAATGCTGTGAAAACAGCTTGGATTTTAAATTGTTTTTTTCCTTTATGGTTGTTTTTAGAACTATGTAAAAGTATTACACACTGGCAACACAAAATTGGTTCTCAAGTTCGACTATTTTAGAAATAACTTCATGTTTGAAGCAAGGGATTTAGAGAAACATTAAAAAAAACATGTTTAATATTTAGAAGACAATTCATACAGCGCCATTTAATGAGCAGACTCTCCTCAAGGGCGCTCTAACTCGGAATTCGAAACAATTATAATTGACAGATAAAATGTTATAAAAAAATGCGTATTTTTATACGCAATTTTTGTACGCAATCGTATAAAATGGCGCTTTATAAATGGTCATCTAATTATTAAACATATTTTTTAATGTTTCTCTAAATCCCTTGCTTGAAACATTAAGTTATTTCTAAAATAATCAAACTTAAGAACCATTTTTGTGTTGCCAATATGTAAAACAATACTTTTAGAGAAAAGTGATGGCTTTGACAATTTTTAAGTTATAATCTTACCGCATCCGTATATGTTTAGAAAAATGTGTTTGGTACGAACACTGCAAAAAACTTACCAAAGGAAGATGATATGTGAGTAAAACCTTCGCTTCAGATTGAGTGTAGTGTATCATATATGTGGAAGGGTCATATTCATAAACGAAGCGATTTTGTTATATCAACTACTTCAAAAGTTGACATTAAATAAGTTTAAAGCACAAAATTGTGTTTCAATAAGAGTTTATTAAAGCTATAAATTGAATGAGTTTTAAACTGAAACACTGGTGTTCAAGTGATCACTTTATGTCGGAAAACGACGCCCTAGTCATTAAAAGGGGATTATAAGAGCATAATTAATGAGAGTTTTGAGGAGAATATCTGATGTTATAATGTATCATGCTATAAATAAAATATGCATGCTTGTTTAATCCTTCCTTCCCTGTGATGTTTAACTAGTACACATTGCTTCTAAAAACTTGAATATCTCTATAAATATGATAAATACTGGGTTCAGGTTTTAGGATTTTCCTCCGTTATACATTTACGCATTGAATGAAAAAATAATATTAATGATAACTAGCACTTATTGGCCACATCAGAGATATTTTGTGAAAATCAGGAATAAATTCACCAATACAATCAAACGTGTGCCAGTGTGTGACGTGGGTATATTCATTCTAAAAAACCGCTATGGGTGAGGAAGCGACGCTATTCACGTCTCACTCTACTTCGGTATATGGGTATTGATGCGTATTGAATACTATATTTTTACATGAGTATTGATGTGTATTGAATACACAGCACCGGAACGTGCGGATTTTTTTAGCACAGGAAGGGAAAGGTAAAGATGGATGCTAGAATTAAGAATTAAGAAATGGTTAATTTACACTTACGTACATTCCATCACGCCATATCCCTTTTGGCATAGTCAAAGAGGACATATCTCCACGTCTTTCCCTCCATACATACAACGCTTGCCTCTTACACATTCATACATCCCTTTATACATATTTTTTGTTTCTCAAACTTATAATATTTTCCTCAATTTTACTACGTCTTCCTCACTCTCCATTTACTCAAGACCGTATGTAGGTGTAACCCATTTTCTCAATGTAGCCAAACCATCTCAAAACTCCTTTCCTTATTTTACATCCGTCCATAATAAACAGTTATCCTCTATTCGATCTTACCCCATCAAACATTATAATATCACATATTCCGCGCAAGTCTCCATTTTTACCGTATTTATTTTGCTTTTATCACCCCCTTATCTATGCTCAGGGTTCGTTTAAACAAATCAAGGCTGTCACAAGGAACCAACTCCACTATTTTTATTTTTCAAGATTTTGAGGTTAATTTATTGGCAGTACTAAATGCACCATTGACTTTGATCCCTACAGTATCGCGTTTTTCAATAGGTCACACTTGAGTGCACGAAATATTTAAAATTAGCTTAAGGATTTTGCTTATAGATTAGATGCTTCAAGTAATGAATTTCTTCTTGAAGTTTAGAATAATGCCTAGAAATCTGGCAAGCGAGAAAAATCTTTTCTTTCAATATAAACGATACAAGAGACGTTTGTAAAGAACACCGGGGAAACCCCTAAAAACTAATTAATGTACAACTTCTTAACGATCTCAACACGGTAACACGACTCGAAAGCATTTTTTCAGCGTTATTTTGAGCCATTTTTTGGTTGAATTTAATTTGAAAAGGTAGCGATCATGTGCGGCTTAGCTCGGGTTTATGGCTGAATATGTGCACGTCGTGTTCGGTTTACTTGTTACAGAAAAAATCTAATTAAGAATCATATTTATCCTTCCTCTCCATACATATATATTTAAACGCATGTGACATATAAAAATTCTAATTAAGAATCATATTTATCCTTCCTCTCCATGCATATATAATATTGTATAATATCCTTAACTGTCCCGCCGCACCCTCTTATCTCGCCGAAAATTTTCAGCGTCTTTCCAATCATGGATTAGCGCTACGCTCAAACAGAGATTGTTTATTGGCCTTTCCAGTTCACCGCTCTTCTTTTTTCACGTCGTCCTTTACTGTCCATGCAGTGAGACTCTGGAATCAGTTACAAACCAATATAAGACTCGCTCCGTCCTTGGCATGCTTTAAAAAGCGACTGAAAAACTCTTAATTTCTAGTCAGTAAAATAACGTGTTTCATTCCTGATTTTTCTTTTCCTTTCCTCTCCACCATCCTTTCCTTTCCTTTTGATTGATGATATCTCACTTTATATGAAAAATAGTGTTCGGGTGATTGTCCGTCTTTGTGGGGTTTGTGGGCATATGCTCACGTATATGTTTATGGATTTCGTGGGGATGGATAGTCATTTGAATGATTTATGCGACCACGTAACTTGCTTCCTGGTTGGTTGGAAGAGATTGCCGCCTGGCAATAAGCCCGCCAGATTGTATTGCAATAAAAGTGTTAAATAAATAAATAAATATATATTTAAACGCATGTGACATATAAAAATTCTAATTAAGAATCATATTTATCCTTCCTCTCCATACATATATATTTAAACGCATGTGACATATAAAAATATAAGTATGTTAATATGTAACATTTATGTATTTTATAACATTAATTAATATATGTATAAAATTATATCCTTTTCCATATAAAACCATTGTTTTTTCTATCACCTAAAATATCCAAACAAAATATCCCACGCCTGTTTCACAATTTTCGATGAAGGAGTAAAGGGTCCTTAAATCGGATCGATACTCCGAACACAAACCATCAACAGTGGTATTGCCAATTGTATTAACACAAAACTAGGGCCAACTCTAATATATTATGTATTGTTGCATAGCGCTTAAATATGGGTAATAAAGATAAATTAATGATCGTAAGCAGTGTGCCTGTAATGAAGAGGAAGAGCATCAGCAAGATGGAGATTAGGTGAAGGAAGTAAATTGTGGAAGCCAGTACACAGCCATGCAAACGGAAAATGACTAAGAAGAGTGCAGACGTATCGTCGCAACCTGTAACTTCATATCATAGATCACGACCCTCACTAATGAGAGATGACGAAGATAATGAAGTAAAATCAGACAAGGGTTGTTTTTAAAAAAATCTGAATACCCACGGAAATCAAGGGTTAGAAGACAGGCGTCTTATCTACTAGGCTGCTGTATTAAAATTATTGTTAAAAATCCTTTATATCGAAAAAAAATCAAATACAGTTCTGATGTGTAATTTAAAACAGTTATAAACAAAAGCTTACAAAAACACATCATAAATAAAATAGATATATTTATCAAAAAGTCATAAATAAACTTATCTAAGACAAATAAAACTTTTTCAGAAAATATAGAAATTAGTTTATTTCAACAACTTTTCATACAAAACTGAAGAAGCCCCTCAATTATTTGTATCAAATTAAGAGCTAGATTGTGTTATATCATGTTTATCTATACTTGTAACCTAAATATTATTTCTTTTTGCCCCACTTCCAGTACAGAAATGATCAAAGTAGAAAACTTAGAAAGTTTCCAGTTTTACTTTCATACAATAAAAACCTCAACAACTCTGAGAAGGAATGCTAGGCTTCTATTCGAAAAGTTTTTTATATTATTATTATTATTATTACACATGACAAGAAATATACACAATTTGAGAAAAAACAACAGGTAATTTGATTTGGACATATAATTTTAATGGATCTGGGTTTGTTGCCTTTCATTTGTCGTATGCCCAGTAAACTAGGATTTTGCCTGTATCTCACTGAGGATATTTAGCATGAAAAAATAAATCGATACTTCTTTCCGATTTTTGATAACACAAAAAACCCCGTTGCACGCTCTCATCAACCTGACAAACAGTGACACTCAACTACAACTGGAAACATCTTGCGAAACTCAACTCCTCACACATTATCACTCCAGAAAGACCAAAAATATTCATCCCACAATATACCGCACACAATCATAAGAATAAAAATCAAAACAAAAAAAAAGAAGAAAAAAAGAAAAACACACAGAAACACAAATACAAAAACAACCAAAATTAAAACAACAAGAAGAGACCCACACTCACGAGCTCACATAAATCCTTTCCATTCGTCATTCATCCTGAAAGCCCAAGCACTCCAAATCCTGTCGCAATAACAACCACGCTCCGATCGACTGTCTAAATGTTTTTCCTACCTTTACTCTTATTGAAGTCGGCACGCCATTGTATGTAATGGGAGCCAAATAAGCATATTGCCTTTGGGCAAAAGAGGTTTTAACTCTAGGGATGGTGAACATTTCATTAGTTGCCATGCGTGTCATGTGTGTCTGCTGAGTCTGCATCTTCCCTTCCTCTCGATGGTAGTGCCAGAGAATGGATTTGAGATGTAAATTGGCTATATTTTATATTTTCACTGAGCACATTTCGAATCATACGGAATATATCAATTTTCATAGCTCTCATGAAAGATCTCAATTTTTTTTATGAAATTTGACATTTTTTTAAATACGTTTTATTTAACAAAAAAAGTCAAATTAATATGTTTTTTAATTGTTATATAAAGAAATATCAAGGTTAACAAAGAAAAGGAAAAAAGTTGTTGACAAACGTTATAACTTAAATAAAAAGATTTTATTTAAATGCCATCATTTTAATAAATATCTCATAATTGAGATTACGGAATAAAGTGATAAAGAAAGTGTGGGAATTGATGTGTTATGTAGAATGAAGAACAGCTCTGGTATGGGTCTGCGGAACGAATGAATAAAAATCTAATAAAACAAATATACAGTGCATATGGAAGTGGAAAGCGTGCCAGAGGAAGACGAAGGAAAATGGTCAATTTGGTAAAATGACTGTTTTCCGACCTGTTGTGGGTTTGATTTCTATTCTTTCTCATTTTTTTTAAATTATAGTGGTATCAGATTAGTTTTCATTTCAGGTCTGTGTAATATGTTTCTGGCTGGGTGTAAGAAATTGCCACATGGCAATACATCCACCAGATTGTACTTTAATTGTATAAGTCTATTTGAACCCTTCCCTTACGGTGTTAAAATTGAAACGCGTGCTCCGGTGCTGGGTAGTGAGTACGCGATCAAAAATTAGCGATTTTAAATCGGAAAAATAAGAACATTCATAGATAATCCCCTTAATTAATTATAATTGAAGTTAAAAATTATAATAATTGAGATTTATTTGCTGAAAACATTAAAAAACCATCTGGCAACGCACACGGAACGGGCGTACGTCTAATCTATTTGCAAGTCCAGAAGATACTGCGGCGCGGAGCGGTACCCCGGCGTGGCTTACGTTTGCGACGATTGAGACAATTGAGCTCCTCGCAATTCAGTAGAGTATGCAAGAGTGAGATGCGAATATAGTGTCGCGCTTCCCGCATACTCTTCACCTATCGTCAAGACGAGGCACTCGCAGCGTTTAAATGCGAATTTGTTTTCGATCTTTACAAAACACCTACGATGAAGTCGATAAATTCTGATTATTATTAATATTATTTTTTGAATCAATGCGTAAATATATTATGGAGGAATACCTAAAATCTCAACCTTGTATTTATTATATTTATAGAGATATTGATGGTTATTAGAAGCAACGTGTAGAAGATACCCAACACAGGGAAGGAAAGGTTAAAATGTTGGGTACCAACAGGAATCAACCCCACACCCTCCGGAAGACAAGTGTCTTACCAACTAGACAATGAAAGTGTTCTAGTTGCTATGAAATCCTTAATGTTGAGATGTCAATGAAATCTGAAAAATCACGCTCATACGCATGAGTCACTCATTCGTGTAAACGTGTTCGCGAAAATTATTTGGCATAACGGGCGGCTAAATGCTCAACGGAGTGATCCGCTATAACTAGTTGCTTATTTACGTTGTGTACTAAATAGCTATCTACATTGGCTGCTGAGCACTGACTGGTTCACATTTGAGCATGGAGAAAAAACCAAAACAGCGCGGCGAGCGTGCTCAGCCCGTGTGTGTGTGAGTGCCTGAGCGCGCTCGGCTCACAGATATATATACAAGCGTGGTTCACGTGCGTAAGCGTGCTCTAATCAGTTAATGGCTTAAAATCGAGGACTTTGGCAATCACGTTTGGACAGACATACGTTTTTTAAAGTCTTACTAAAGATGTCCAATATTAAGAAGCAAACTCTGAATCAGTCTTAAAACCGACACCCATATTTAATAATATGAGCAAAATATCATCAAATTAACTGGGTAAAATTCTTCAATACAATTTTAGAGTTAGAGACAGGCCTGTTTCACAGTATAAAAATATTTTCATTAGTGTCCGTTGCGTAGTATTGTAGTTAAGGCGCTTGATGCTATACCGGGGATACCCGGTTCGATTCTCAATTGTACGCGAAAAATAATGTTTAAAAAGAGTTCCAATATGGTAAAAGAGTTCGTTTAGTAACAGTACTAACACATGCTAGTCTTGTGCGAGTGGTGTTGCTTCTTCACGAGCGAGGTAGTATTGGCAACACGAGCGATGATGAACCTGAAGTTCCATCCCTTCTCTCGTGGTCCCAAACATGAAGGATCGATTAATGGGTTAGAAGACAATGTTTTCTCTCGGTCACGTTCTTCAATATATTCGAATCACCAGTTTAGATATGTTGAAAGGTACCAAATGAATGAAAGTCCACATTTGATTTACATTTACGACGCGTATCTTTCAACCCGGAGATTACTGGTTTGATTCCTGTTGGGACTCTCTTTTTCATGAAAAAAGGTTATATTTTCAACCTCTGTGATATATTTCTGATGTTCGAAGAGACTGACACGTGACAATAAACTCACCAGGCCATACTAAGGTCAACAAATCTTAATACAATACAATAATTTATAAATCTACAATAATCTTCAATAAGTACATTCCGTAATACCTAACGTGATTCCCAGTGCAAAAAATCTCTTATATATCTTCCAGTGTTGTATAAAGCTTGTGTAGTGTTCAGCTTGTTCAATATCACGTGGTAATTTTCTCCAATTGACCTGAAATACGTTAAAAGGCTTTCCGTGTTAAAAGCACAATGGAGCCCGCATTCTTTCGAGTAACTCCGTAAATCGAAGCCTTTGCACCGGGCTGGAAGTCAAAGATTATATCGTCTAGGTCATGGAGGTTGTCCATGACAAAAGTCTGAAAAATTTGTTTTTTTTTTAATTTTCTATCCGGGAATTTCAAGTGTCGATTCTAGATGACATAAAAATATTAAAAATGTCATGTCAAGTTTAAGTTTTCGTCTGGTAAAAAACTCGAATTCACTAAAAGTGTGCGAGTGTTTTTGCATATCCAAATGTTGTAGTATTTTTAACCCGTACGATGCAGAACTATATATTGTGTTACCTAAATCAATATTGTTCTTACCCCAAAAGATCTCCCGGTCACGATTTGAAACATATCCGTATCACCAATTCGGATATTTTGAGAACCACAATACAAACAAATAAAATATATGGCCACGGCCACCACTTTCCTCTCTTTACACCACTTACCATATATATACAATACTATATTTAATATTTCAATAATACTTGGTTTTCATTCCGAGTTGAAGCGCCCTTGATAAGCACCTGCTCTCTAAACGGTGTTAAACAAATTATTCTTTTATTTTATTATAATGAAAATTGAAAGATGCTCGACTACTGAGGCTGCAGAATATATTGTCTCTTGGTCACGTTCTTCAACATGGCCGCATCACAAACTTGAATATTTCGAAGCTTACCATACGAAAAAATAAATGACACAGCAATAAGTAGAAAAACAATCGATTACAAAAAAACACACATACTACAATAATGTTTATCATGTTCGATTGTTGAGGCTGAATACTATTGTTTCCCAGCCACGCTCTTTAACATGTCGCCAATTCAGATATTTTGGGGGATTATATACGAATTAATTCATGACAACAAGTAATAAACATAAAAAAAAGACAATAATAATGTTTATCACATACAAACATTTTCCTGAAAAGCGTCTATTTCACCGGAAGCATTTTCCACAAGAATGTCCACGTATTTAATTTCTAGCTTTTGCACATTGTCTGTGGGAACTCCTTTGTGAAAATTTAATTTATCCTTAACATGCTACACTTTTCTTGTCTCATCCCTATTTCTCTATCTCCTCCCCCCCCCCTTTCCCGAATATATCTGTCTCTCGCTTTGTCTCATACACGCATCACTTCGTACTCGTCTATCAAAATAAATCCTTTCTCCGTGGAAGATTATCCAAAATATATTTATTTTTATCGCACCTTTAATGGAAGCCTGTCACAAGTGCAAATGGCCATAGTTATGCAAAAAGGACCCAACCCACATTTTACCTGGGCTGGGATAGTTAAAATTGAATAAATGCCTTTGAAATACTGCTGCTTATTCCATAAAAATAATAATCATCAACAATGTATACAGTACCGTTTCACCGTGCAATATGGTTAAATGATTTGAAAATCTTTAAATATAGCAGAAAAATCAGTTTTGCTTTACAAAAAAGTTTTACTTTCGATTTTTAATAATAATAAAATGACAATTTATAAAACACCGTTTAGAGAGCAGACTCTTCTCAAGGGCTCTCTTACTCGGAATTTGTTTAGAGAGCAGACACTTCTCAAGGGCGTTCTGACTCGGGATTTGTTTAGATAGCAGACTGTTCTCAAGCGCGTTCTTACCCAAGATTTATTTAGAGAGCAGACTCTTCTCAAGGGCGCTCTTACTCAGGATTTGTTTAGAGTGCAGACTCTTCTCAAGGGCGTTCTTACTCGGGATTTATTTCGAGAGCAGACTCTTCTCAAGACCGCTCTTACTCGGCATTAGAACGCACTTTTTTTGACAAACATATCATAAAATAAATATTTATTAGTTGAATATTAAGGAAAGGAGCGTGACGATTAGGTAAAGTACTTCCTTGTAACTGCACATGTTTAGGAAAACATATTTGGTAAAAAAAATTACAGAAAACTTACACGATGAAGACGATCTACAAATTAACCTTTGTAGATCTTCCGACACGTGATAGTAACACATTGACTTTAGGTGTAGTTTGCGTGTGTAGTGTTCATATATTCCATAGACCACGAGACTCACCAACGTCTCTATCAACCAGGAAATAAATATAACTGAAAGACTTTTGACAACCTGGATGAAAAGAATCCTAACGTACTTTGGATATTTTGGCAGAAAATATAATGAAAGTTGGAAAAACTGATGGTTATGGATACATCATCGAGGTTTTTCTCGCCATTCCAATGTCAATTGTTGGAAACGAAGAGCTATGTACGGAGTTTGTTTATTAAGTGAGTGAGCTGTTACACACCAGTAAACTCACCAGTTACGCCGCTGTACTGGATCCAATGGCACACCTGTAGTGAGACTTTTTTTTTTCTTTATTTCGAAGAATGACCGAAATCATCCTTATACCCTCGAATACTAGGCGTAAAAAATACCTATGTTATTCGAGGAGAGTAGCACATCGTGGGGGATCGAAACGACGACCTTCCGCAAGGAAGTCCAGTGCGTTACCCCGCGGCCATGGACCTCATTAGTTATGAATACAGTTGAGGTAAAACGAGCAAAATGAAGGGGTCTTATAAAATACACGGCCCAAATAAAAGAGTTAGCAGGATTTATCTTTGAATGGTGTATTCAGTCTAGACCACAACCGGGAATAGTTAAGACAGGTGGCGCAACTGCGCGGCAAGATTCAGACGTGGCTAGTGGGCTATTACGCTCAGCATAGATCATGTGATAAACAAGAAAGACTAAGTAATGAAATATCTCAACAGTTTCCAAGGAACAAAAAAAAACATTTTTATTTGATAGAAGTTGTACCAAACGTCGATAGAGAGAGATTAAAACTAATGCGCTTCTAAAACATATTTTTTATTTTCAATAAATATAATCAACTATGCATTGCTGACTATCTGGAAACACTCGAATTTAAGTCAATAACCATTATAAAAAAATACTGCTTTCTATGGCATTGTACGCAAGATAAACACTTTAAAGCATACATTATTCGTATTTTTCTTGCACTAGATTTCTGATCTGTTTAATTTACATTATATTTGGAATCTATATTTCTTTGAAGGTCTGCCTGGATGTTTGCTTCTTATAGAGTATCTATGAGAAACTATACGACAAATCTGCGTCTCAATTATTTTTCGTCAATAAGGTATGTATGTCTTCCATATTTTACGATGTCTTCAGTTCTAGATATAAATTTTATTTTACGTCTCGTAAATTGAGTTTAATGGTAATTCGTGGAGTGGTTAACATATCATATAAGTTAAACATCGCAATATCTTAAGTCATAATGTTCTAAGGTGTGCCTTCGTTCGTGTACTATCAGCTCTAATTTAACTAGTTAATAGTATTTGTCATTACAGTTCTAAAACATGTTTTATAGAACCTTACTTTATTTTATGTTGCAACGTACTTTGTATTTTGATAACTAAACAAGTTAATTTAATAGACTGGTATTTTTACACATACAGGATTTATGATGATTGTTCAACTAAATTTAAAATCGTGTTTGGTCCTTTTTGCGAATATAGGTCCAAATAAAATGCCTCATGCATACACGAAGTGATACATGGTTTATCGCTGATAAGAATAGAATTGGTTTTTATAAATGTGTCATAATTTTCTAATAAAACTTTTAATATACCATTTGGTTACCCCTTTGTTTAACATGAATATCAGTTAGACATTTACGATTTGGTTAAATCCTTTAATGTACATGTAGTAGACAAGAAGTTTCAAACTATAACAACTCTAAAATGTCATTATTAACTTATTAGACACTTAGATATTCTTTAATTAAACAGTAATGACTTATTTAAGAAATTTTGGCATAACTTTTAATTCAGCCCTTGACAGAACGAGTGACATATAAGTACGTCATATATTTATAGCAAAATCAATGCGGTATGATCGTTATGCAAAATGCGATATTTCATTAATTATCTCGAAATTCAACCAAATTAGTTCATGATATAATTAAAGCATCATATATAAATAATTGGTCAAGTTTTGTTTTCCTGAGCAATGAAATTTTAAATTCTGCAAGATCATATGATGAGGATTTATATAATTAAGTAATTCACAACCGTTAGTATATGATTTATAAACTTGATATGATTACGGTATAAAAACATATTTTTAGTGGCATGGTATATCTTTTTGTGTTGCATAATAATTCTTGGCCAAAGTATACTCGAAAAGATTTTGTGTGCAATAAAGATGCCCTTAATTATCCCACAAGAAGAAGATATGATATTCCAAGAAAACAAAACATTTATACTACAAAGACTTTAACATTTTTGATGAAATACCAAAATGTATTAAAAATATCGTGAGTATGCGAACTTTTCGTTGTCTATGTGTTTAATATACTCGTATTTTTTTTATTTATTTACACATGACAAGAAATACACATAATTTGCGAGAAACAACAGATAATTTAATTTGGACCCACAGTTTTAATGGATCTGGGTTTGTTGCCTTTCATTTGTCGTGTCCCCAGTAAACTAGGGTTTTGCCTGTATCTCACTGAGGACATATAGGATGGAAAAATTAATCGATACTTCTTCCCGATTTTTGATATTATAAACCTCCGTTGCATATTCTCATCAACCTGACAAACAGTGACACTCAATTACATATGTATACATCACGAGAAATCAAAGTCCTCACACTTCATCACTCCAAAAACATTCATCCCACAATATACCGCACATAATCATAAAAATAAAAACAAAAACATATAAAAATACATATGTAAAACAACAAAAAACACCACAGTCAAGAGCTCACACGAAAACCTTTTTCCTCAAGTCATTCCTCTTGCAAGCCCAAGTACTCGAACTCCTGTCGCAATAACAACCCCGCTCCGATCCACTGCCTCAATTGTTTTCCTCCCTTTGACTTTATTGAATATGAAGGATATTGACGGTTTATTTATTGATTTAATTTTTTTTATCTTAACATGTACAAGGTTGTTTGCCGAAAAATATATAATGTCTTAACTACCGGACTCGCCCTCTGTTAGTAGGGGGTGTTGTGAGACGAGCCCAGGCCTTTTGATAGCTTCTTTCTGAAATGTTTTTTTCTTCAACATTATCCTGCGATTATATTAAATTTCCGGATATGTACGTAAATGTTGCTATCAATAAACCTATATTTATTTATTTGAGTATTTTTCAAGTAAAAAAATATATGTCTTTTAGTTTTTTAATATGAATGATGTGAGCTAATTACGTTAAAATAAGTCAGTATTAATTTTTATATTAATAAATAAATAAACAATAAAAACTAAATTGATTCCAAAATAACATAGTTCATAAATAAGGCAATTTTGATTATTATCATTCATATTTTAACAAAAAAAAACTTTTTTCAGTATCACTCGCTGTAGCAAATTTATATTTCAATTGTCATATTTAAAATATGTAACATATATGTATTATCATGTATCATTTTTTAAGCTCATTATTGTATTTTGAAACAATTTCAATTTGACTTGTGACAGTTTTGTAATAAAGGCGTGATATCAATTTTGCTTAAAACGAAAAGCGTTTTTTTTTCTAAAAAAAAAAGTTCAACGAATCAGGAATTCTATTTATCCAAAAGAGATTTTTTTATTGTGGGAGAGCGCCGCTTTTTGTATTTTAGACTTCGTAACTTTATTACGTCGATCACAGTATGTCAAGCTAAAAAGTTGTCAAGTGACTTCAGAATGTCAATTTTTTCTTTACATTTATTTCATAAAATCAAAGTAACAAATAAAAATAGTATAAAATCTTAACATGACGTCAACCATTCTGAAAGACACTGGAGCAACATATCGATCGCTGTTAAATTAAGGTCATGTTGTACGGATTGTGACGTAACAAACAGGCAATACGTTGTAGATGCCTGGTTTCTCCCTTACTCGGAAGGGATGGTGCACTCAGAATAGGAACAGATGTTGAGTGGGCCGAAGAGCACAAGTGATAGCTACCAAAGTCGCTATTCTACGAGTACGGAAAGACCCAAACCATATACCAAATCGCCAACACCTGTTTACTGTATTCATTTTCCAGAGACGTGCAAAAGCTTCATAAATTGACACCAGACCCAGTAACCTCAATAAAGAAGACCCATTTCATATAAGAACCACATAAAAAGATGAATTTTAAATTATATCTCATATATTTTGCTGATTCATTTATTTATGTCAATCCATTAAACATAATTATATTTACAATAAAACAATATTTTTCAACATGTTTTCAAATTATTCAGTCTCTAAAAAGTATGTTTAAAATTTTATGTGTTTTTCAAACAGATTTTTTTATATGCTACGGTCTTGGACCTCCTGAGCCCTTGCCTGTCTCATGTTTGTATTACATGTATGGTAGGAACTACGCACGTACGTAGTCTTTTTTTTTTTTGTGTAATATTATACATATTGTAACATATTGAGTCATTTCAATTATTATACATATTGTAACATGTTGATTTTGTATTAATGCTCACTTAAAATTATAATTTGAAGTTGTCGCAACTATTTTTAGTGATTGATAAAAGACCATGCATTGTTGTAAGAACATAAATAAATACTATCAATATTTATTGCAATTCGTATATTTTCGCATTCCCAAAATTGGTAACAACTGTCTACCTAGATTTGAAAGGTTTTTACTATTTTAAGGATTCTCAACTACAACGAAGGGGATTTTTACAAATATCCTTTAATCTTGAAAAAAAGACGAACAGAAACGTCCTTCAAAATCGATTACCAAGAATAAAGGGTCGTTTGAAAAGGTTTTATTTTCTATATTTTTGCCACCCTCTATATACACATGTTCTCGCAGCTTCTTTTATGGTCAGTGATTTGTCTTTGGGCACCAATCAAGTCCCTTTTTATCAATTTTATTATATTTGTTGCAAGAACTCAAAATAATACACGCTGTTTATATTTGATTTTGGCAATTTAATTATGTTTTTTGTACATTGTATAGAACAAGTTTTAAGAAGGTGATAGATAGTATTGATTGAAAATCGGAGTCGAAAATTCACTCGCCATTCCAACGTCAATTAAATTGAAAAGCGAAGATGTGTCGTGAAATTTGTTTTATTTTAAGCGAGTGCGTCGTTGCACAGCAGCAAATTCATCGGACACACCGCTGTACCGAATCTGATAGCGCACCAAAGTGAGAGGTTCGAAACACACAGGCACTTTTTTCCCTTTTTGAAATAATATATATGAACTATGTTATAGATACCCACGAATATTTATTTATTTAACACTTTAATTGCAAATACAATCTGGCGTGCTTATAGCCAGGCGGCAATCTCATCCAACCAACTAGACAAAAATAAATGAAGCAAGTTACATGGTTGCATAAATCATTCAAATGACTATTCATCTCCACGAAATCCATAAACACATACGTGAGCATATGCCCACGAACCCCACAAAGATAGACAGTCACCCGAACATTGTTTTTCATATAAAGTGAATACTGTGTGACACAAGTTTCTAAAATAGTGCCATAAAAAGGCTTGTGTGAGGGAAGTGGCACAGCACCGTTCGAACCCAGGACCTGCCGCATGGAAGTCCAGTTCGTTACCGCACCTATGCATTTTTTGATTAAAAATATTAATAGAAGGGCAATTTATACAGCGCTATTTGGACAATATACACTATTGTCAAGGGCTCTCTTACTTGTGGAAATTTCCCACTTACATTGTTTAGAGAATTGTTTTTTTCCCACTTACATTATTTCCCACTTACATTGCAGCCCTCATTTTTCTTAAATTAATGAAGATTATCAACCTCATAGACCTAATTGGTAAGACATCTGTTTCACTATCCGGAGGATGCGATTTTAATTCTCATTGGTACTATTTTTTTGCTAACGTCCTCCTGGTTGGTTGAAAGATATTGTTACACATGTTAATTATTCCGCCAAGCTGTACTATATACAAGAATCCTTGTTCAAATGTGTTAATTACATTTACATTTTTTTTATTTTTCTAACGCGATTTAGGGAGCATAGATTATTCCAAAAGTGCTTACGTTTGAATGTGACATCTCTCAAACATTGTGTATTTAATTATCCTCTTGAATGTCTCGAAGCTTTACACTCTAGAGCATTCCTAGGTAAATTAGGCCCGCGGGCCATATAAAGCACCCCTCGTTTTTAATGTGCTCGCAATCTATTAAACGTGTAACTAATTTTTAATTATAGCCTACGTCGACCAAAAAATGATGTTTTTCAGCCCCCAGTCACATTTTAATAGTGAATGTGTATGGCTTGTGTGAATTGCGTAGCAGTGTGTGATGCACAACCGTCTGCATTAGTACGAATTTGTAAGTACATAAGCCGTAATCATCAATACTTTGAGTCACTCTAACCTCAACGTTGAAACTTTTTTTAAATTTCGGCTATACAATTTTCTTTTTAATGATAATAAACTATAATTGCACCAAAATCGTATTTATTTAACGGCTCTGTCTTATATTTAAATTCTCTATGCAGCCCTTCTACCAAAATATAGCACATAAGAAAAGCTTACATAATGCAACCATTCCGCCACAATACGTCACTTATCTGCCAGCTTCTCGCTTTTAATTCCGGAAACCTTCTCCACAATACTCAGAGCCCTGATAAGAGATATAAAGAACAATGGCAACGAGATAATTTGGTAAAGTGCTGTTTCCCGACCATTACTGTCATCTCAAGAGCGCTTCAACTACTTCAACCTATTAACTTATAGAAGATGTACAAGAATACTTGTGACTCATCAAGTCTACCAATGACTATTCAATAGAAGATATCCTGCTAATTGAAATGTTCTGTCGAAATATTTTGGTTTCCCTATTCTACTGAGAATCTGAAGAGTAACACTATTAGCAGCACTTGACCTTAACTTGAGATGACATTCGGAGATCTGTTCTCGTTTGGCACAATATTGGTCTTATCAATGATGCTGATTATTGATGGTCTTGAAAACTATAACTTCAACGTTATGTTTAACTCTATTATTTACCTTCAACCAGCCAAGTATTTAAAATATATGACTATCGTACCACCCAACTTATATAATTATCGAACCACCCAAGATAATTTATTGTAATTTAACTGAGTTGTGTTATTGGTAAACCCGAATGAAAACTGTTATAAAGTCAGATAGTCAACGCCAGAAACTATAAAAAAAGACCTGATGGTGTACCTAACTATCACGCAAACCGAAGGTTCCCTACTATGGATAATTTAAAGCCTGCATATCTTCAGTACTTGATGTACAAATGGGATCTTAAAGAATCGCCACTAAGCGAGTATGTTTAGGTCAGCAGACTACATAATATATAATCAACGACTGCTCCATTCATGCATACAGTAAAGACATCCAGAATGTGCACAGGACCACACTAGAAGGGTTAGACTGTCTGAGTCATCTGAATGTGCCACTATGATTTTTGACACGATGCAAAGAAGAAGAAGGTAGCCTAGTACGTTTTATTTATTTATTTTACACTTTTATTGCAAATACAATCTGGCGGGCTTGTTGTTAAGCGGCAATCTCTTCGAACCAACCATACAAAAGTAAATGAAGCAAGTTATATGGTCGTATAAATCATTCAAATGACTATCCATCCCCACGAAATCCATAAACACATACGTGAGCATAAGCCCACGAACCCCAAAAAGACGGACAATCACTTGAACATTTTTTTTTCATATAAAGTGAGATATCATCAATCAAAAGGAAAGGAAAGGATGGTGGAGAGGAAAGGAAAAGAAAATTCAGGAATGAAACACGTTATTTTACTGACTAGAAATTAAGGGTTTTTTCAGTCGCTTCTTAAAGCATGCCAAGGACTTATATTGGTTTGTAACTGATTCTAGAGTCTCACTGCATGGACAAAAAAGGACGACATATAAAAAGAGGAGCGGTGAACTGGAAAGGCCAATAGACAATCTCTGTTTGAGCGTAGCGCTAATCCATAATTGGAAAGACGCTGAAAATTTTCGGCGAGATAAAAGGGGGCGGCGGGACATTTAAGGATATTATACAAAAGATACAGTATGTGAACTTGGCGTATATTTCTAGCATTCAACCAGTTCAATGCCTTCTGGTATGAAGTTATATGACGTACATTCGTAGGTTGAAAATAAATCTTAGACACACATTTTGTAATGTGTCCAGCTATTCCTCTGTAACATCCAAGTAACACACGTCCGCATAGTCAAGAATCGGAAGGAGCAGAGACTTTTTCTTTTTGTTGTTTTGTTGTTTACCTGTGTCGTGAAATGGACTGTTTCTGAGTGTTAGAGATATGGGTGGCGTGTGCAGTTTTAGGAAGCTTTTGGATACAACTTTTTTGGAAGGTCATATCAAAGTCGACCTCCGTGGCCTGGTGGTAAGACACTTGTCTGCCGATCAGGTGGTTGCGGGTTCGATCCCCGCTGGAACCCAGATTTTTTTAAATAGGTTTCCAGTCTGGTTAACACTTAGGGCCTATAAAAACATATTTCTGGTTAGTTGGAAGAGATTGCCACATGGCAATAAACTCGCCAGGTTAAAAAAAAAAAAAAGATTGTGTTTATATATGATCACTACAAATATATACTACACTCCCCTAAAACCAAATGTGTTACTATCACATAATGAAGATCTACAAAGATTTATTTGAAGTTCGTTTTTTCTAGGTAAGCTTTCTGCGGTTTTCTTACTAAATATGTTTTTCTAAACATATGTAGATATGGGGTAGTGCCCAATATAATTATTGCAACCACCACCCCCCTCTACTTAATTTTCTTTTCGTAGTGTGTTCGACAATCGAAGGCGAACTAACGACTCAATTCTCGACCAACTGAGTCACCGACTCAACGAAAAATTATCAACAATATGCCTTTGACTGGTCCACCGATACTTTGGGCTCCTTACTGAAGGCGTGGAAGGACAACGCACAACGAGAAGAATTCTGGTGCGTTGGACTGAACAAGTAAGATACGTTACTGGACTACCCTTGACAACTGCCCTTCGAGCCGCGGAGTACAGGGATGGATGGAGGAGAGTTGGCCGGACGCTATCGTGGGAGTCACGACAAAATGATGGGTGTGTTCGACCTCCGAGGAAGAGTGCCATTGAGAAAAATCTGCTCTTTAAACGGCGCTGAAATAATTATATTTATTAGAATGCAAATTTTATCCGTTAGCATTTCGAGTTTCTACTTTGTAGAGAAAAACAGTTTAACTGAAACACATCTGAGGCCCGCCGAGAATTGTGACCGGGGCGCAATAATTCAAATCAGCTCAAGAACATTTCCAAAAATCTTCGAGTAAACGTTCCCAATATAACGTCCTTTAAAACTGAAAATAATCAATCACAATAAACTCAGTTATCTAGTGATCACCACTTGTACAGGAGGGGACAGTCTCCTTTTCCTCATGTATGCACTGGTTCGCTATACATTTGCTCCCCTTATTGAAGACGTTAGGAGATATCGAGAGGGGATGCAACCCCAAAGCGAATTGCTGCAAATCAATGATTCACTGAGGTATCGACATTTCAATCACACTTAGCCAAGTAACCATGAAAATCTATGTATCCTCAGGAATTTTCTTAATTTAAATAAAACATCTCAGGACAGTTGGCCTTTTTTTTGTATTTGATGGAAATAAATATTAAAAAAACAAATATCTCACTAAAAAAACAAATATCTCACTAACCCTAGAGTTATCGTAAGGTGTGTTATAAAACATATTTTCAACAATTCAGATACAAACATACGAGTACATACCATCCCGACATTTCACTTTCGGGGTAGGCAGAGAAGACAGAGCGTCAGACATTTCTATCTCGACACACATTCTTCGACTATTTTACATCCATACACCATCTGATACAACATCTACGATTTCTTTGAGTTTTTAGGTTTTTTTCTTTCAAAATATAATTGACTTGAGCCAACCTTATTTTCCTTGGACTACCTCTACCACACGTTCCTCTCACAGGTGAATTATTTATTTCTTTGGTAAGTCTTTCTTCATTAATTTGTTCCACGTGCTCAAATCTTTTCCGAGTGCTCTTCTCCATCTTACTCAACACATGAGCGTTAAGTTCACATTAATCTCTAATCACTTCATTTCGTATTCGGTCATACGTTGTCACACCATGTAGTCTTATCTATGTACGCATTTCTACAGTATTACTTCTGCTATTTTCAATATGTTTCTACGTTTCCCTTCCATAAATCGATTCCATAACATATATCGTACTTGATATATATTTTTTACGTATTTTCCCAAACCCTTATTGTGCTCAATTTTATTGATTTCCCTTTAACTTAAAACAGTCGTATAAAAAAACTACCATTTTAAATTTTTAAAGCTTAAAAACCCGAGGGATGCTCGTTGGATTCCCAGATTTAAAAAAAAAAAGAATTCCGCTCAGGCTTTCACTTCAGGCTAGTTTACACACCCTTTTGGTTAGTTGAACAAGGATAAGAAGGTGGTGGCTGCCAACATAAGATTAAAAACTTCCCCACAACTGTATATGCTTAGAAAAACATTTTTTTCCTTGACTAGATTGCGTAACTTGCAGATTTACATCGAAACATTGTTCCCTGTGTGAAATTAAAATAACTATGTTATTGTTTTCTTCAAAAGTGGAGATGGTTAAACTAAAAAAATAATTTTAGCCGAGTTTAATACTCAATTTTTATCATGGGATCATTTCAAACAACTTTTCTAGTATTTTTTGAGGTACATATTTTAACTGTGTAGATGAAGTATTTCTAAATAAGGCGTCTCCAAAGAAATTACTTTAATAGTTGTTGGCATATTTATTTGGCATAAATAATGGCTAACGTTCAAAAGGCGTTGCAGCCTTCATCCTCAAGGCGATGTCAAAAAATATTACTTAATACGTCAACGACTTTTAAAAACCTTTTTAATTAGTGAAAAACAGCTTGGGAATCTTCATATAAGTATATATCAATCACCTAAATTTATACAAATTACGTAAAGGTTTGAAATTGAAATCAAAGATAGGCTGTCAATAATATAAATTCATTTTTAACTAGACATTTGGTAACTGTAACGTTAACAACTTATAACGCGTCTTTAAGATAGAAAACTCTTCTCAAGGACATACCGGACCTCAAACGTACTATTTACAAAAAAAATATTACAAAATAATTATACTTTAATTGAGTCTAAGAATTCGAAGGTCGTGGTAAAAAATCTAATTAGGTTAAGATCACATTCCCCGAGAGTTAAGCCATTTTGCTTCGTTTTTCAAAATAAGTTGCATAACACTTGCGTTGTATATAAAACAACCTTATTGTCATTTGGCAGGTTATGCTTAAGATACTTAAAGGGGAAACCAAACCGAAATCCGTTTTAAAAAAATAAAAATGTGTTTCAAAAACAATCTGTCCCGCAAACTCATGACTGGTAAAAAGTATCGTTTCAACTGATCATTATTCATATTTAAATCATATGTACGAGGCGTATCCAGAAAGTAAGTGTACTGAGGCTCTCACGACCGGATGAATTTTATTTTCGACATGTTGGCTACACTTCAGTGTAGCCTGACCCTTCCCCTCCGCAACGAGACCAGTTCGAGGTCAGTACGTTGAGAAGTGTCGACGCGACAACACGTTTCGTGAAAAATGTCAATCCAATCTCCCGCCAAGTGCGAAATACGCGGCGTCATCCGTTATCTCGTTTGGAAGGGAAAACCTCCGGTTGAGGTTTATAATGAGGTGAAAACTGCATATGGTGATAAAGCTATGAATCGTATGAGTGTGTACAAGTGGTGTCGTGAGTTTAAAAACGGTCGTACGTCTGTGCATGATGATCAGAGGAGCGGAAGACCTTCAATTGTGACTGACGAAATTGCTTTGGGACTGTCAAGGCATAATTTTAATTGAATATATGCCTCAAGGGGAGACCATCAACTCTGCAAGATACTGTGAGACCCTAAAAAAATTGCGGAGGGCGATTCAGAACAAGAGGAGAGGCATGCTGACAAAGGGAGTCTGCCTGCTGCACGAAAATGCCAGACCACACACGGCCAACGCCACGAAGGAACTGCTCGCCTCGTTTAAATGGGATGTCCTGAACCATCCCGCGCATTCCCCTGACCTAGCACCTTCAGATTACTATCTCTTTACCTCCCTGAAGCTGCACATGGGTGGGAAAAGGTTTTCAACCGACGAGGAGGTAAAGGAGGAGGTGGAGAAGTGGACGGAGGGGTTGGCGGGAAACTACTTCGAGGAAGGCATCAAAAAGTTGATACCCCGCTTCACCACCTGCATTGAGAGGAATGGCGACTATGTTGAAAAATAGCTTACATATGTACTACGGTAACTGCGAATTTTTTTTGTTTAAATAAAAAATATTGTAACCTACAAAAATTCAGTACACTTACTTTCTGGACTTACCTAGTATTACTCTATATTTTTTTCAATACATTATTGTTAAAAATATATGAAGATAGCATAAATATTTTAACCCTCAATCAACTCAAACCATTTAATAACGCATTGCAGTATTCTTTCTGAATCTCCTCTTACGAATACATACGAGTATATCAACTAAAAACCTCTTCTTGATTTCAAGATAATCACATTATATTTATTATATTCTAATGGTAAATTGTTGTTATTGTTTGATCTGATTTTTTTTACATTAATTCATTCATCTACATTAATTCATTCATTTCTATGGTAACCCTTTAATAAGAAATCTGAAGACAATATTATCTTTGGCTCCAGTAATCGAGCGTTCTTGTTTAGATCCACTGGAGTAGACACAAAACTCGCGATTTATGATCGCACGTGTTTGGAAAACTACTCCGCACGTGAAGAGGCAACAACACTCGCACACCTTGTTTGTATACTGTAACAAGAAAAACAGTTTTACAACACCAGACCCCAGTTTTTACGTACTATCAAAAATCGAACACGAAGTCTCTGGGCAGATAGTGACATTTTTTTTTTGATAATTGTTTCATATCAATTTTCTATAACTACTGGTTCTGATTAAGTATTTATGAGCAACTCTTGAAAATAGTTTTTTTAATAGGTTCATACTCGTACAATTGTCCTTCTGATGAACTAATCTAAATAGTAATTAGTCGATCTATTGGACCGACTTCGTCGTGATCGCTTGAACAATTGACTAATGACCTTTCACAAATTCGTACAATGAACAATTTTGCTACAACAGACAGTTGTCTGACAAATTATAATTGGTTAGCGTAGCTTTCTGCACAAAAGAAGTCCGTTGATTCGTTCCACACCTGCAGAAACATTTATTGCACCATTCTTTTGATTTCGTGTTTTTTTTTCACAAACACTGATATGTGTTAGAAAAAACGACTTATTTTGAAACTTGAACTGTTCAAATTGACGATTGCACCTTAACATATGACGACCTTCGTACTCTAGTTGCTAAAATACCTGTCTTCCAGCCCGGGGGTTGCGGTTTTGATTGTCATTGGACCCCAGATTTAAAAAAACCCAGCCTGTCTTTCACTAAAGGTCTTATTAACATATTTTTAGTTCGTTGGAAGAGTTTGCCACATGTAAATAAGCCCCCAGTTTTTACTGTACACAACGAAAGTGTAAGACAATTTTATAGCAACCATAAAAATACACAATTGTATTTGTAACACTTTAATGTGTAGAGTACAACTGGGTGGGCTTACTGCTATGTTGCAATCTCCTTTAACCAACCAGAAATATATTAAAAAATATAGAGTGAAAACGAGACTTATATGTGTTTTTTTAAATCTGGGTTCCGAGAGTTGCGTATTCGACTCCCGTTTTTTTAAATCGGAATCGAACTCTCAATCCCCGGCTTGGGATACATGCGTTTTAACCACTAGGCCGCAGAGGTCATCTGACTAAAGAAAAACGAATTAGAGATATAATGAATATCTGATGAAGGAAAAAAATGTTCATTTCATAATTTACATATTTTTATGACAGTTGTATCTCATATTTCAGAAACACTCTCCTATAAAGTGATGTAATATAATTTGTTTTATATCCTAAGTCTAGAGGTTATCCTTCTAGCTCATCATCCAAACGTCCGGTGTTCAATAATCACCCCTCGTTGGCTGATTGTACATATTTTTATAGTACAACCAACTCTTGGAGTAATATGGAATAGGAAAAAAATTGCTTTAAGTCATGTAACTGATTTTTATTTTAGCTACACGGAAACAAAAAGGTGTCCATAAAACTATTAATAATGTAGTGTGTAAGCTTAAGTGACTGTGACGTTTCCTTAGATGTGTTTTTTTCTTTGCATGTAAATTAATCTGTAGCCTAGTGGATAAAAGCAAAGACTCCCAATTCGAGGAATATGATTACCGTTGATACCCATATTTTTTTTAAATGGTTAAAGTCTGATTTTTAATTAGGGTTTATTTTGAAGACTTTTTTTTTAACCTGGCGAGTTTATTGCCATATGGCAATCTCTTCCAACCAACCAGAAAGATGTTTTTATAGGCCCTAAGTGTTAACCAGACTGGAATCCTATTTAAAAAAATCTGGGTTCCAGCGGGGATCGAACCCTTTGATTCGAACCCTTGACTTTCTGGTTGGTTGGAAAATATTGCCATATATAATTAAACCCACCAGGTTAAACTATGTTCAACGATAGTACAATAAAATATTATAATAAAATTCCCACATAAATACTTGTCCTCCCAGCAAAGGGGAACAAAGATTATTTAAAATGCAAAAATAAAATATATAAAAAAAAACTTTTAATTCGATCCGTGGTCTAGTTGGTAAGATAAGGTAATATCCATGACATAGTTGCGGGTTCGATTCCCGTCGATACCCATTATTATAAAGAGTTGCAGTCTGTTTTTCCCTTCAATCATATCTACACTTTTCTCAATATACAACAAATATCAACAATCGTGATCTAGTTGCGAAAACGCCTATTTTACAGTTCTAGGGTAGGAGTTATAATTCCCATTGGTACGCGTTTTTCTTATAGGATTCCAGTCTAGTTATCACGCATATTGACGTCTTTCTTTAGGCATCTTTAACGTCTTTCTGTTTGGATGGAAGAAACAGACAAATGACTTTAGATCCACTATTTTTTACTACATACTACTAATGCCTAATTAATGTATTTTAATATAACAATAAATAATACCCTGGGATTAAATTTTTTTTTTAATATTTCTTAACATAAATGCATTTTTTATATCATATAAAAATATGCATATGACCCCTAAAAGAACATTAAAACAACATACGAACCTAATCATAGAGAAAAGTTCTTGTAAAAACTATAAAGATTACGATATCCTAAATGAACCAGTTATTTCCACATAAAGTATGCGAAAAAAAATTATGACATTAAACACGAAGCAATTTTGACATCAATTTAATCGTAAATTGGTTTCGGAAAAAAATAATATAAAATAGAAGAAAAATCGTATAATTTTACCTTGCGTGTAACTGAAGGGATATATTAAATCAATTACAGTCCTTTATCACGCGAATCCAATTGTTGTTGCCCTCAAAACAGGTTCCAAGTCCGTCGGTGAAAAAGGAAAATCCGGGAAATAAATCACCAACTCATTAGTTCCGTTTCAACACATAAAAATAACAAAAAATAACTTTTTTTCGAAATATACTGACTTAAAAACTTCACCCTTCTTACTAAAACACTGTATTTCTTTATTTATTTTTGACACTTAAATATTACAGTTAGTCTCGCAATAATTTAAGGTAGATATTTTTTTTAAATGTAACAAAAATACTTCACTCGAAACATTATCCGAATAAAAACAAACAAATAAATTTCCGAAAAGAATTAATTAATTTATCTTACTTATGACGCAAAGTTGTGACAAAAAACGACGTCGATGAAAAACATTTGTTATGTAAAAAAAATGTTCGAACTTAGTACGTTTTACACAATATCCTTTTTAACTAAATCGGTTGAAAAAACAACGTTTTTTTACAGTTTTTTATATCACTTTGTTTTTATTTATACATTTAAAATGAACTGTTTTATTTTTATTTTAGTTCAAAAGAAAACACTTCAAAATTGTTTTTAAAGTAAGTCCCAAGTTTTTTTATAACTGGCTGAATAAAATATATATACAAAAACTGTTTTTTTTTTTCAAAAAAAAAAAAAAAGGAATATTCAAAATTCGAATTAATTCAGAATTTACCGCGCGCGCCTCAATGCGCTCGGGAGGGGGGCGTAACTTATATATGCGACACGATGCTCTTCGAATGCGTCCGTATAGCAGAAAACTCTCGGCAAGACTGGAGTACGCAGACAAAATGGCGAGCCATGCGCATAGCGTCCCTCTCTTCTATAACCAACTAAATTAAATTATTCTAGTCAACAATGTCCCACGTTTCTATCAAACATATCCCTCATATTTATAATTTAAATATTCATTTTCCTATAAATTCGATAGTTGAAAAATTTTATGAGTCGCGCCTTTATTTACACTAAATATTGTCTGCATGTTTAAACAGGTAATGTGTTTGATGTAGGGTTTGAAGCAGGGCTAACTAACCTATCCCTTTTTTTTATTGCGTCGTTTTCGCTCGATTTATGACTCCGACACTTGCGTTATTTTATTTTTATTTTTAACCATAAAAAGGGCGCCACGCTGTGAAAAGTTAGTAAAAGCATGATAAACAATCATTTTAACTTGTAATGACATCTATCAATGGTGTATATAAACTGGACACTTGATTAAAAGTTTGGAACGTTTATGTTTTTTCTATGGATCACTTCAAAACTTTTATTTTATGTTCGTGTTTATTTATATCTTGAATCTTAATTTAATATTACGTTTAAAGGGCTATAAATATTGTTTATTATTTATTGAGAGAAAATAAATCGAGTAATAAATTATACACCCTCTAATAAATTTATGGTCCATTAATTTGTCGATTCTTTTATGATTTTCCAAGTCATATAAAAAAAATTACTTTAATCTTTTAATTGAATCATTACTAAATAGGTTTTTAATTGTTAAGAATAATATTTTGTGAAATCAAAAAAAAATTAATTTAGCATATTATAAATAAAATATGGTATTCGTATTAAAAATACTTGAAAACTTCCGTGACCTGCTCGTAATTGGTAAGACGTATGTCATTCCACGTGTTGGCAACACTACCGCACGTAAACAGGTAACAACACTCGTACACGAACGAACTCTTTTACCAGACTGCGACCTTTTTTTAGGCATCATAGAGAATCGAGTTGAAACCTCCGGGTGGAACTCAAGCATTTATTTTCAATTAAGTGTTAGACCTGCTTTACAAAACCTTTTTTTTTTAATGCTTAATTCATTTATTCTAATGTGGAGTTAAAGCTGAGATATTAAATAAATTATACCATTTAATTTTTGTAATTTGTTTTATCAAACACTGTTTATTCCACTTTATGTAATGGTATAACCCTTAATATGATGGAATAAATGGTGTTTGATAAAACAAATTACAATATACAATATTTAAACCTCCACAATGTTAATGCCTTAACTTTAAATAATATATGTCCATTTAATTTTGTTTATAATAATGAAAAAGGGTCTGTTGCTAATACTCGACTGAAAATTCTGTAAACGTATCATACATTAGCGCATTTATTGTATAATGGCCAAACTGGTTGACCTTAGCAAACACACCATATTTACAGATCAAACTCGAAGTTACATTAAAATGTTATTCCTCCAAACTCTAATATGATCTGTTGGTTCAATCTTATGCAATTTTTCGTTTGACAAAAATAGAGAAACGACCTAGAAGACTGAGTCTTTGCTGAGAGTTACCAAACCACACGAGCGACTGCAACTTACCACCAACTTATCATTTTACCACCAACTTATTATTTTACCACCAACTTACCTTCAAAAGCTTCTGGCCTGAACAAGTTAGAGCGTGCATGGCCAGATACTACGCCAGACACATCCACCGGGTAGTCAGGCGATGTTACATTTAATATTCAATACTTCTTCCCTTAGTATAATGTCAACTAGAGCCGATAAAAGACTTGTTGTTTCGTTATATTCTAAAATGTGAAAACTTGATTATAGCGCGATTATTTCTTTCGATATCTGTTCATGCTTTCATTTGTTCAGCTTGGAAACTTTTAAACCTAACGGATAGATTTGTTGGATGATTTATGTAACTCAGAATAGGCAAATGATTTGTAATATGGATGATACAAGCCGTTATCTGGTGTTGAATTCTTCTGCTTCTTAATTTAGATCTTGGATCTGTTATGTTACGTATTCTCCGCCTTTTAGCCTTCCTGTAATACGATATCCTCCGGGGAAGTCACTTGCCAATATGTATGGAATTATGTCTCTGCCTGTCCTTTCACGTGGTTACGCCAGTACCGTCTTCTCTTTCTGCATCATTAGACGATATCTTGAGTGTTACAAGTATTTCAAATGTGAGAGTTTCTAACTCAATTTTAGAAGGATTTTCCTACGATAGTTCGTAATATTCTCATCTTGGATGTTCGAAGAAGGCTCAAAATTATATTTGTGTCGGCTCTAGTTTCAACACAATAAGTCATGATTGGCCTGACATAGGTCTTACAAATCAGAACTTTACTATCAATTCACATGTGTTTATTTTTCTTGATCTTGTCTATCAGAAAATCAGGTAATATTCTTAATAATGTTGTATTATTTTAATTCTTGATATTTAATCATTTGTTTATAAAGTGTTGCTATGGTTTGTAAAGGAAACAAGTGTCATATACTTGTATTTTTTAAAAAGGAACAAAACTTTAAAATACATTTTGTTGCCCAATAACTCAATCAATACTATCGAATTTCATATTTTCTTCATTTTAAATAATATATACTCGTATACTTCCACTATCCTAGTAAAGCACTTGTTGCTTTACTAGGGTACTGCTCATAAAATCAGCTATATTAATCCCTACACACATAAGCTTACGTATCAAATAAATACTTGTGGAAAACGAGAGAACTACAGACCAAGCGATATAGGCAAATTATATCAGACAGATTGAAATCATAAAAAAAAGTCTTTTTGATGATTAAAGTAGACCACGTGAGTGATTCCTCCGTTTACTCAAGACGCCCTTCCACCAGAAGTTTCAAGTTCGATTCCCTTAAAAAGACCTCGTCGACGACTTTATTACCCCTGCGCCAGAAATACGAGTATAATTGCTTACATACATTCAAATTTTGCTACTGATTTGCATGTCTTTATTTTTCCAGATCATATCTCTTAGGCAACTAGATATTATGAATACTTTTTTTTGTTTGTTTTAGAATTATGTAAACAAATAAATATTGGCCGCATGTTAGGATTTGTCCACATATTTGGCAAATTATTCAAAAGCATCCACGTTTTTTTATGAACACACCAGGTATCAACTATTTACATTAATAACGATTGCTTCATTTAAAATATAATGTTGTTTTGAAAAAAATTACCGATTCTAACCTTCAAATTCAATCAAATGTGACTTAACAGAAAATAAACTTTATTAATTTGAATAAAACTGAATTCATTCTACATATTTTTGCCAATTAATAACAAGCTTATGAATACCTTTAGAATAAAACGCAGGCAGATAAGAATCCAAGAATTCTTTCAAGTCATTTTCTGCTGCTTTTTTCTTATTGAACTTTTTCTGCCGTTAATAGTTATCGAATTGCTTAAGAAGGTAAAAATCAGTTGGCGAAAGTTCAGGTGAGTAAGGCAGTTGAGGAAATGTTTCTTAGCCCAATTTGTTATTTACAAAAATTGTTATCAATTATTTTAAGGAATAGATCACAAAGGTTAAACAACGAAGAACACACTTCCAAGCGACATATACTCGTATTTTAAATTGTTATCAATACTCTGAAGGAATGGATTATAAAAGATACGCTACAGCAATGAACAACACACTTTGAAAAGACATTTTTTTCTATCATTAAGTTCATGTTGAACCCACTAATCGAACGTTTTCACCTTTCGGATTTGCTTTACAAGTTAAAAAAAATTGCGGCACCAATAATCATTCCTCGTGCCGCTTGTTACGTGTTTTCTTCCAATAAAGCTTTCGTTTTGTAATTTTAATAGTAGCAAAACGTCTTCCCTAGCAGTCCATTTACCCCATGTTTGATTAACATTCGTGTTTTTTGTCTTAATTTAGATTCATGCAAAAAATATTTATTATTTTTTCAATCTCATTTCTGATCGAGTGAAGTTATGCAAATTAAATACCTGGCTCAATAAATTAAAAGCCAATTTCTAACTGTCAAATAGAAATTAATGAACAAATATTTCCTAGCAAAGAACATTCAAAATAATATAATTTTGAATGTTCTTTTCTTATTTTTTTTTTTCGTTATTTTCGTTCTTATTAACAGCCTAATGTATTGTAATAATTGTTCATTCATTGACACACAAACAAATCAGCTTGAATGAAAAATGTGAATTTATTTAATGAAACAACTACGACTGCTCGTCAAGAATGAAATTAAAACTTTTATCAGTTCAATCAGTGACTGATGTGTAATGCAGTCGAAGCCACTCCTTTCCAAGTCGAGTGAGGGTGTGCAATGTGCAGGGTGCATCGCGAGGTAGCATTGACCCTTCTGAATAGAGTTAATGAACTGCACCGCGCTGCATCGGGACTTCCTTTCCTTTTGTGAACAAATTACTCTGACAATTTCCGAATTAGAAACGTTGATATGTATCAAATATATATACCGAAAACTAAAGCTATGAAAAAAAATCGTATTTTTAACTGAACTACGAGTATATAAGACGTCTTTTTTACAATTGATATGGCCCTTTACTTCATATCAAACTGTTCATGTTATGTAGAATTACTGAATATACTCTTTTAAGCCCAATTTTTAATTTCTTGACCTAGTAGATAAGACATTCTCTATAGCTGAGTTGATAAGAATCCTCTTTTTCGACTCGGGAGTGGTGAACTCGATTCCCGCTGGAATCCTGAATTTGCAAAAAGGATTCCAGTCTGGTTTTCACTCAAGGCTTGTTTGAACACTTTTCTGGTTGGTTGACAAAGATTGCCACATGAAAATTGACCCACGAATTTGTATTATATACAACGAAAGTGTAATACAATAGAACACAATTTATGTAGCGCTCTTTAAATTGTAAATCGAGAAAGCACTTGAAAAGCGTTCTTTAAATTTACAACAAAAAAAAATATATAAACAAAAAAACACAATACTTTTACAAATTTTATTCTCATAATCATTTTCGCTAATAATTTAAAAACAAATTTTATTCTTATTATCATTTTGCCTTCGAAAAATTTGTTATATTTATTCACTTCGATAAAACTTAAATCAAATGTTAACATACAAAACACATAATCAATTAAAATTAGCAACAGTGTTGTGTATAAACTTTTATGTGCTGTCTGTGATAATTTCTATATTGGAAAGACAGGAAGATCTTTTGAAAAGAGATTTCGTGAACACAAATCCGCCTTAACAAATCTTCTAATTTATTCTGAAATGGCTAATCATTGTCACCGTGAAAACCATACTTTTTCTATCGATGATGCCAAATTCTTACATATCAGTAGTAACTGAAATAAATTGGACAGATTCGAGGCCCTAAACATTTCTAAGTCAGTACATCGATCCGAACATCTGGTGAACAGTTATATCCCAAAAATCTCTCCTCTCTTGGCCGAAATCGTTCCATGCCTCCCTCACCCCCCAGCCTCCAACCGTTGAAGCGTATATATCGGTACCAGTTCGAACATAATTTAGTCTTGTTTGTACTCCCCTGAAGATGAGTTGAAAGCCTTGAAACCGGTAGGGTTATACCGTTACAAAAAAGTGGAATAAACAATGTTTGATAAAAATAAATTACAATAATTAAACTTTGTACAATAAGTCATTTTTAAAAGGTGAAAGTCATATGACTTTATTAATTAACATATTCTTGAGAACCTTTTTACTTTTCAAGTCTACTTTCTACTGATTTATAACATAATACAATTCTCACAATAATTTATTGTTGTATTTTATTTAATAAAATAAATTTTTCTAGGAGCTACAAAAGTATATAACATATTTGTCCTTTAAAATCTGTAAAAATTGTCCAAAAATATAATAATACAAAAACAAATTCACGAATTATAAACATAAATCATTTTAAGCCTACTAACCAGGCTACGAGATGACCTCCGCGGTCTAGATTGCACGACACCTACTCCCTAACATGAAGGGTTGCGATTTCGATTCCCGCTGTTACCCATTTTTTTAAACACGAGTTAATACGAGTACTTCATTTTCACTTAAGCCGTCTTTATCCCTTCCCTTACGGTGATAAAAATAATACGCGTGCTCCGGTGTTGGGTAGTGAATACGCAATAAAAAATTAGCGATTTTAAATCGGAAAAATAAGAACATTCATAGATAATTGAAGTTAAAAATTATAATAATTGAGATTTATTTGCTGAAAACATTAAAAAACCATCTCGCAACGCTCACGGAACGGGCGTACGTCTAACCTATTTGCAAGCTTAGAAGCTACTAGTGGCGCGGAACGTCAGTCGCATACCCCGGCGCTTACGCTTATGCTTGCGACGTTGAGACAATTCAGCTCCTCGCAATTCAGTCTAGTATGCAAGAGTGAGATGCGAATATAGTGTCGCGCTTCCCGCATACTATTCCCCTGTCGTCAAGACGAGGCACTCGCAGCGTTTAAATGCGAATTTGTTTTCGATCTTTACAAAACACCTCGATGTAGTCGATAAATTCTGATTATTATTAATATTATTTTTTAAATCAATGCGTAAATATATTATGGAGGAATACCTAAAATCTTAACCTTGTTTTTATTATATTTATAGAGATATTGATGCTTATTAGAAGCAACGTGTAGAAGATACCCAACACAGGGAAGGAAAGGTTAAAAGATTTTTAGTTGATAAAAAATATTGCAGCATGGCAATAAACTCGCCAGTTTGTCCTACAAAACGAAAACGTAATACAATACAATAAATTAGTTGTTTATAGTTAAGGCATAATTATTGTTTGTGCTCCCCTGAAGATGAGGCAAAAGCCTTGAAACCGGTAGGGTTATACCGTTACAAAAAAGGGGAATAAACAGTGTTTGATAAAAATAAATAACAAAACAATAAATTAGTTTTAACAAAATGTATACTGGAATTAAAAAGCTTTAAGTGATCGAGTATTTTTTAGGTTATTGGATCAAAAAGTGATCAATAAAAATTTAACTACGATATTCTGAGTTCGCTGTTGTTTATTTTAAAATCTCAAGTCTTTAATTTTTACCAAGAAATCAAGTAACTTAACATAACCAAGAAGAAAAATTGAAATATCCATTCTAAAAGAAACCAATTTGTTAAATTCGTGTTCAATACAAAGCATTTATTTTCAATTAAGTGTTAGACCTGCTTTACAATTTTTTTTATGCTAAATTTATTAATTCTAGTGTGAAGTTAAAGCTGATATCTTAACTAAATAATACCATTAATTTTTGTAATTTGTTTTATCAAACACTGTTTATTCCACTTTATGTAATGGTATAACCCTTAATATGGTGGAATGAATGGAGTTTGATAAAAAAAATACAATATATATAAACCTCCACAATGTTAATGTCTTAACTTTAAATAATATATGTTCATTTAATTTTGTTTATAATAATGAAAAAGGGCCTGTTGCAAATATTCGACTGAAAATTCTGTAAACGTATCATACACGTGCGCATTTGTTGTATTATGGCCGAACTGGTTGACCTTAGTAAACGCACCATATTTACAGATCAAACTCGAAATTATCATACAATACATTAACATGTTATTCTTCCAAACTCTAATATGATCTGTTTGTTCAATCTTATGCAACTTTTCGTTTGACAAAAATAGAAAAACAAACTAGAAGACTCAGTTTTTGCTGAGAGTTATCAAACCACACGAGCGACTGCAACTTACCACCAACTTAGATCGAGTATTGTTTTGGTAATTGGATCAAAAAGTAATGAAAAAAAGTTTAACTACGATATTCTGAGTTCACTGTTGATTATTTTAAAATCTCCAGTCTTTAATTTTTACCTGTATAAGAAATCAAGTAACTTAACATAACCACGAAGAAAAATTGAAATGTCCATTCTAAAAGAAACAAATTTGTGAAATTCGTGTTCAATACAAACTGCCCTAGACCCACAGGGAATTGAATCCAGGATGCCAGACTGCAAAGCTGGTTTTTTAATGGGAAATAGCTGTAAGTGTTTTCTCACGAATTTCCTTGCGAATTTTGTTGCAAAAAATACTTTCCATGACCTCGTCTTACGCGATATTTTACCCATTTTATTATACTTTTTATCTCACATACTCGTACTTTCGAACGTGAGAGTTTTTTTTTTACTTATTGTATTACTTATACTGTAAAATTGACACCATGTCTCTAGTTAGTAAATCTTTAGTTAATTTTAGCGCTAAAAAAATATTTAATAAATATGGCGTTGAATATATTATAAATTGATATACCATACCTTATAAAACGCACACTCAAAGTCTTGAAATGATCCACCAGCGTTTCCTTCGCCGAATTCTTCGGATCCACTGGAGGGATCATGTCACAAATGTTTCGGTCCTGCAACGCTCCAACTGTAAACCTATAGAGGATATGGTTGTAAAGGCGAAATTGCGGTGGACCGAGCATGTGATACGCATGGGCGATCACAGATTCCAAAAACGCGTCTTGTACGGGGAAGTGGTGGGCAAGCGAAGAGTTGGTGGGCAGAGGGAGCGCTATAAGGACAGTCTGCGAAAGTCGCTTACTTTGTGCGGAGCGCCTGAGGACTGGGAGCAGGTGGCTCGGGACCGTGAGGGGTGGAGAGCTGTATGTTCTCGGGCTGATAGCGTCTCAGCAGCTAATGTGTGAGAAACAGTCTACGCGCTGCGAACATGCGTCAACATGGCCAGGCGGCTCAGCAGGTTCCATATGTCTGTGGCATTTGCGGTAGAGAGTGCGCATCCAGGATCGGGCTGTTCTCTCACAGAAGATCACACGATCGACGTGGGAGAACGGTTCAAGACTGACGTTGGAGTGGCGAGGGGATCCTCGACTGCGAGGCCCGGCAACGATGACGAATATACCATACAGTATCGCGTCATTAAACGCCGAAAGTAGTACATGTAATATGGTGGACGGTGTCTTTACTAAGTGGTTAAGGCAAATATGAATTATGCCACCCTGCTTGTTCAATATTTATATAGATCCACGTGTGAAGGAACTACAAAGGTCAATTAGTGATATACAAATATTTAATAGGAATGTGTGCGAATCGATGTATGCTAATGAGATAGTAGTATACGTGGATAGTCGAGATAAATTGCAGAGTGTGAAAAGAAAGTTGTATTTGAGATGTGAAGGGAAATATTTGAGAAAGAGTGCTGGAAAATCCAAATTTATGGTGATATAAAAGTGTGAAAGGAAAACTAAATACGATATATGGGTGAACAATGAAAGATTAGAGCAAATCGAGGAGAAATTTTGCTTTTTGGAAAGTATTTTATCAGGTAACAGAAGAGTTAAGAGGTATCTCGAACAGTGTTAAAAGTTAGGAAACAAAATAAATGGGGCATTAAAATATATATACTCGAACCGAACATTATCAAAATCTGCTAACATCGATAGCAAAATCTGCTAACAATTTCAGTAGGATGTTATTTCTAGCACTGACTTAATTTTTTGTACTGATGCAGTGTTGTTTGAAATATATGGTACGGGTCTAACAATACTCCCAGATATCGAAGAGCTTCGCAATAATTATTATGTATTATAATTACGATTTAAAACATCACAGCACAACCTGTCAGAAGTGAATTCACAGGTATACTTTGAAGGCGCAAGTATTTTTTTTTTAAATAAAGTATTTTTACATATTTCTGATTAGTCATATGAAATTTACAGTGTTTGCATATGTACATACACACTATCATGCCATTTTCTTGTTAGAGAAGGCAAAGAGGATAAAGTGCCAGACGTTTCAATTTAAAAACACACATTCTTAGCCTATTCCACATCCATACACTTTCTGATATATCTCCTACGATTTCTCTGACATTCTACATTTTTGTTCATTGAAAATAACTTTTGCTTGAACCAAGCATCCTTTTTTTCGTCAAAGGTTTTACAGTATTAAGAAAATGGTTTGATAATAAAATTGCAATACAAGTCTTTTTTTGTAATTAATTTCAGTTTGAAAACCATACTGAAAGTTTTTTCATTAAAGTTAATCAAAATATTTATTTGTACAACAGATGTCTGGTTCTTGACATCAGTCAACTTCTATAATGTAGTCGTGGTCTCTCACTTGACTCTCTCTTACTCCCAAAGGAGTGATTCAACTACATTCGACTAATGCATATTGTATGTAGTGTGACTAGGTTCGTACTAAATCTCATTTAAGGTTCACTATTTCTTCCTAGGAAGAGTAATACCAGGTTACCAGGGTTAAGTGATTTACAAAGGCTCTACACCAAATTTTGTTGTTTTTGATCATTCACTTAATTTTTCTACTTATGGACTGCTAAACCTGTAAATCCATATTCTACAACCATGAAATAGTTTCCTCGGATACACCATACAGCACCTACAAACCCCATTTCGAAACAATAAAGAAAATACCATTTTTCTGCCTGGCCCTCTTAGATAAAACCTTAGATATGTTAAATATAATACATAGGAAGACAATGTTTGACAAAATACAGAATTAAATGACTAGGAATTTTTTTTTACTTAAGTCTGACGTTTTGAGTAAGATGTAAACGAGCATTTGTATTTGTAAAATGAATAAATGAAGGGGAAAAAATTATAAAAAAAATGTGGTAGAAGGCGGTTGCAAGGGAATGCATAGGGAAGTATTGTCGGATAAAAATTATTGTATTTTGAAAAAAGGGAGCGTAAATAGTCAGAGAAATCGTGGAAGCTGAACTCGAAGGTGTATGGTTGTAGAAACTGTATCTATGTCTACTCCGATAGGGATATGCCCTGAATATATGTATGTAGTACATAATATCCAAAGATAAAACGTCTCATTTATTGCAATAAAATATAATCGGCACTTTATTTTCGGATTCAAAAGCCTCATGTAGCTATCATAATTTAAAAAGTGCTGTGAGTAGAACATTTCCTTATTATAAAATAGTTCCAAGGCCCTCATTCAAAGTCAGTATTTCTATTACTGGGTGCTATACGGACAAATATTAACTATATTGATAAATTTACCCAAGCCACCACAAAGCCAATATAAGAATTTACCCAAGCCACCACAAAGCCAATATAATAATTTACTCAAGCCACCACAAAGCCAATATAAGAATTTACCCAAGCCACCACAAAACCAATATAAGGATTTGAAATATTGTGTTACGGGAGAATGTTAAAAAATTCCTGGGTTGACAAAGTGCACATCGCAGATGTCCTACGACGCATAAAAAAATAACTCATTTGCGTTTAGAGAAGATTGGGACA
The DNA here is from genome assembly GCA_949825065.1 of Odontocerum albicorne. NCBI lineage: Eukaryota > Metazoa > Arthropoda > Insecta > Trichoptera > Odontoceridae > Odontocerum > Odontocerum albicorne. The sequence continues at coordinate 8,534,022 of OX463849.1, read as the reverse complement.
CTTTGGAAGTTTCATGAGAGGAAACAAGTATTAAATCATCCAAGTCATATTACAGAGAAAGATGAAGTAGAGGAAAACGAAGAAACTCCACTGAACCACGAAGATATATGAATGGTTGAATTAAAATAGGCACTAAGTACCAAAAAAAAACTAAGTATGCAGTTTCGTTCTATATGTCATATATAATGAAACTGCATACTTAGTTTTTTTTGTTTTTTTTTTGTACTTAGTGCCTATTTTAATTCAACCATTCATATTATGAACTTGTTCAAAGGTTAGATTATGTTTATGTTTTATTTATCTATTTAACACGTTTATTGCAAATATAATTTGGCGGGCTTATTGCCAGGCGGCAATCTTTTCCAACCAACCAGACAAAAGTAAAAGAAGCAAGTTACATGGTCGCATTAATCATTCAAATGACTATCCATCCCCACAAAATCCATAAACACATACGTGAGCATACGTCCACGAACCCCACAAAAACGGACAATCACACTAACATTATTTTTCATATAAAGTGAAATATCATCAATCAAAAGAAAAGGAAGGGATGGTGGAGAGGGAAGGAAAAGAAAAATCGGGAATGAAACACGTTATTTTACTGACTAGAAATTAAGACTTTTTCAGTCGCTTCTTAAAGCATGCCAAGGACGGAGCGAGTCTTATATTGGTTTGTAACTGATTCCAGAGTCTCACTGCGTGGACAGTAAAGAACGACGTAAAAAAGAGGAACGGTGAACTGGAAACTATCTCTGTTTGAGCGTAGCGTTAATCCATGATTGGAAAGACGCTGAAAATTTTCGGCGAAATAAGAAGGGGCGGTGGGACAGGTAAGGATATTATAAAATAGTGACAGTATGTGAATTTGGCGTCTATTTCTAACATTCAACTAGTTCAATGCCTTCTGGTATGAAGTTATATGATCGTACTTTCGTAGGTTGAAAATAAATCTTTGACAAACATTTATATAATATATACTCGTATAATGGTAAACAAAATTAAATAAACCATGTGATGAAAGCATCATATGTGTACAGAAAATATTAAAAATCGTTTCTCTGAAAAAATAAATAAAACGAATTTAGTAAAAAGAATTTACTACGCCAACAAAGAAATATTTCATACGAAAAAATCTTAAAGAAAAAAAAAATCTCGTATTACTAATTTTACGTTACGCATTCCTCTAAAACTCTAAATTGTCGTTTTGTCAGAACAAAGTCCACTTATTTATATAGCTCAATTTCTTTCAAGCTACTAAATCTTATACTTTACAATACGTGGTACTAGATCTCGTTGAGTCGGGTGTCTGGTACGCTTAGATAACGTGAGAGAATAATGCCTTGTGAATTGCACTCATTTTGAAATGCACTCATTTCAAATTGTTGTTTTAAAATATTTAAACATGGCAGTTTTATATCATTTGAAAGTATTTTATACATTTAATTTTTATTTTAACTTATTTTAATTGATTGCTACAAATTGATTCAATAGGGTAGGGTAGTATAATCAAGCTTTTGTCGTTGCTGATCCTGTGGCGTGAAATGATCTGCATCTTAATATTAAATATATGGGTGGCGCGTGCAGTTTTAGGAAGCACTTGAAAATAAGCTTTTGGAAGGTCTTATGGAAATTCACGACTATAAATAAACATTATACATAAAAGGAAAAATTAAGTAAAATAAAAAACTTATTTTATATTTTTGTGTTCACCACAGGTTTAATTGAGGTTCACAACTAGTTTCGAAGACCACCGTCTTATTCGTCAGTTGAATATAAACTAAGTTGCTAAAATATATTCTGTACAAGTGTAAATAACCTAATTTAAAAGAGATGAGGTAGGGGGAGTGAAGTGGGGAGAGATGTAATACAATGTTGAATGGGACGGGGAAAAAATTTGTGAAAGTGAATGTGAATCTTTAAGACAGGGGGGGATTTTAAATTGGACTATAGTATTTTCGAAGATGCAAGAAATTATATAATACATATACACTACACTACACCTAAAGCTGAACGTGTAACAATCACATACTTGTATCAGAAGATCTACATGGTCTACTGTTTCTTTATATTTCGTCATCCTTTTGTATGTTTTCTGCGGTTTTTTTTACCAAATATGTTTTTTTAGACACTTACGGATGCGTCAAATTACTCAATCCAATTGCTGAAACACTCAAGTTGTGTATATATTTATCATACAATATTTCTATTCTCTCAATAATAGTTGGTTCAAGTCACGAGTTAGGGCGCCCTTGTGGAGAATTCGCTCTTCAAACAAAATATAATATTCGTACCATCGTGTCAGAACGTCCCTTTAAATAGCGAATAAATAAACCTTCAGTGATACTCGTATAATACAATATTCTAGATATTCCATCATTCTTTATTCCAATATAATATTTCTTCTTTTAGTCATCGATAATCTTATTAAATTAGTTTTCATTTATTTGCAAAACAATTTAACTGTATTATGTAACACTTTCACTGTACCATAAAGTTTAAAAAAAAATAAAGTCTGAACAGTTTGAGAAAAACTGATTAACAGGACTTCCAAAACTTTTTTAAAACTCATGAATTTATACTCGTATTTATTTTAAAAATAGTCGATGGAAATTATTTTGACAACGTGAACAATATAAATTTAACTCGATCAGCTACTCGGTGAGTAATTAAAACCTCCGTTTTCGGTTAATATACAAAACCGTCAATCTGCCCCCAGTTTGCCAAACTTATTTGATCGTCCGTGAACATTAATTATGAATTTGTGGGGAAAAAAAATTTAAACCCGAGGCTACAAAGTATAATATAAACAGCAACGTAATTAGCTATGTTGTAACAAAGATAAACAAAATTAATTGTTCCAAAGAGTTTTCAGAGACGGGAGCTTTTAATGAAAATTAAACGAAATATGCAAATAGAGGTTATTTGTTTTACAAATTTAAAAATTAATTGCTTTATTATTTAGAAAAACTCATCAACTTGGTCATATTTGATATCATAAAATGAATGTATTAAATCAACCCTTTTATTTAAAAAAAACCGGGACAGGGACCCTTAATTGGTTCATTTTATGTATAATTTGTTTACTTGAATTTTAGTTATTGCATTAATGTGTTTTTTTTCCTTTTTATGTAAACCTTAACAGTTTTTCACCTATAATAAAAACAACAGTTTTTATACAAAGCTTGACTGGTCACATATTCATCGCATTTGTTTTAAAATATCAATTTAAGGACAATTTATATAGCATCGTTTAAAGAGGAGACTTACCTCAAGGGTTTAGAGAACATACTCGCCTCAAGGCGTTAGAGAGCAGACTCGCCTCAAGGGTTTAAAGAGCAGACTCCGCTCAAGGGTTTAGAGAGCAGACTCGCCACAAAGGCTTAGAGAGCAGACTCGCCTCAAGGGTTTAGAGAGCTGACTTATATCAAGGGTTTAGAGAGCAGACTCACCACAAAGGTTTAGAGAGCAGACTCGCATCAAGGGTTTAGAGAGCAGACTCGCCACAAAGGCTTAGAGAGCAGACTCGCCTCAAGGGTTTAGAGAGCAGACTCGTCTCAAGGGTATTGTACACGTAATTCGAGAATCAAACCCACTCTAATGAATGTTTTTTTCATTACATACTACCACACTGTTTTCCTGTTGAATAAGCAAAGACAACAGAGGGCTAGACATTTATATCACGAAATTTATTGTAAGCCGCTTGTACGTCAACCTTTATGTACTCTATTTGACTCCTAAGTTTTTTCAAAAATTTTACAACGCTCCTTTCAAAATATGAATAACTGGATCCTTCCACACCTTTCTTGATCTTCCTCCTCCTTTTATTCCAACTACTCGTAGTAAGCACAATGGAAATAAATCAAAATGTGACAAAAATATAACATAAATATTATAACAAAGAAATATGTGAAATAAAATACCTGCAAAACAAATTTGATTATAATATAATCGTATAGGTAGAACAAAACACAACAAAAATATAACATAGATATTACAACAATTAAAATATGTGAAATGTAACACATGCAAAACAAAATTGATTATACGAGTAATATACTCGTATAGGTAGAACCAAACACATCAAAAATATAACACATATATTACAACAAAGAAAGATGTGAAATATGACACCTGCAAAACAAATTTGATGATAATATATTTGAATAGGTAGAACAAAACACAACAAAAATATTACTTAGATATTACAAGAATTAAAATATGTGAAATGTAACACATGCAAAACAAAATTGATTATACGAGTAATAAACTCGTATAGGTAGAACCAAAAACCACTAAAACATGACATAGATATTACAACAAAGAAAGATATGAAATATAACACCTGCAAAACAAATTTGATTATAAAATACTCGTATAGGCAGAACAAAAATCAAATTGGAACAAAAAAAATTAAAAAATCCTTATTTGTCTCATTTTTGTTGAAATCAATAGTTTTCTTTGCCAATATCCTAAAATCGTTTACTAGGCCAAGTTAGATAAAATTTTAATAATTTTATTTTTGGATTCAGTATTGAATCCAAAAATATCCAGCATCAAATTTCAACTATAGGGTGCCGTATTAAGGCTTCAAATTAATGTAGGTATTTTCTGTATTAAACAAACATTCCGCTACGGAAAAGTTATTTGTTGAAGAGCTGAAAACATTGTTGTGTCAAACTTATTGGTCTTCACCACCCCTTTCTTCTTTCATAGATTTATTTTATTATATCACTTTTATTGTTGTAATATTAATAACAGTAAAAGGACAATTTATATAGCGCTTAAATAGCAGACTCTCCCCAAGTGCGATTTAACTCGGGATTTGAAACCACTATTTGAGGCAAGTCAAAAATATTACAAAATAAATAAAATTTTATGAAAAAAAGGTGTGGCTACGGCTAAGATTAACGTTCCCCACATTTGCATATATTGAGAAAATTTGGTAAGAAAACCGCAGTGAACTTACCAAGAGAAGACGAAATATTTCTCGACATGTGATTATAACACATTTGGCTTTAAGTTTACTGTAGTAAATGTGTGTAGTGTTCATATAAAATCATGAATTTTTATAAGACTTTTCGCAAAGAGTTGTCTATAAGTGCTTTCTAAAGCTGCGCACGCCACCCATATTTCTTACACCTTAAAGGCAAAGATTGATCCAATGTCCAATAATGTTCGTGATAACAAACATCAACTATAGTTCGGAAATTCTAGGATGAGTCATGTGACAGCTTACAAATTTGCCACAATACAACCTTGTAACGATGATCAGCATTTTAAATTATTTTATCAACTTTAATATAAGCCTCAATTCTAATAAATAGCAAGTTATTTAGGTTAAAACATTACATAAGGTTGTATTGGGGCAAATTTATGAGCTGTCACAGGACTCATCCTAGAATTTCCAAACTATAGAAACAAAGATCATCAGTACATATTGTACTATATATGAATATTGTACTATATATGAATTTTGTACATATTGACAATATTTGAATAATTTTAACGACCAACAAAGATCATCAATACATAGTTTTAATGAATTTTGTACATTTTGACAATATTTGAATAATTTTAAAGACCAACAAAGATCATCAACACACTCGTATTGTTTATGAATTTTTTACACATTTACAATATTTGAAAATTTTTTACGATCAACAAAGATCAACACATATTATTAATGAATTTTGTACATATTTATTATATTCCAATGTTTTTACGACCAACAAAATCACCAACAATATTGGAAATGAATTTAGTACATGTTTACTATATTTGAATAATTTTTATGACCACCAAAGATCATCAACACATACTCGTATTGTACATGAATTTTAAACATATGTACAGTATTTGAATAATTTTTACGACCAACAAAACTTATCAATACACATTGTACGAGTACATGATTCATGTACAAATAAGCAATATTTGAATATTTTTTACGACCAACAAAGATCATTAATACATACGAGTATTATCTATGAATTTTGTACATATTAACAATATTTGAATAATTTTTACGAACAATAAAGGTCGTCAATACGTATCGTACATGAACTTTATACATATTTATACTATTTGAATAATTATTACGACCATATAACGTCCTTTATTTACTTTGGTGCGGTTAGTTGAAAGGGACTACCGCCACGATTATACTTACCATGTTGCTCATGTTCAATAATTTATTATATCGTCAGATAAATTTATTTATTTAGTCCAGACTATCCTACAATGGTGTATGCAGTCAAATAATAAGATTGAAGTTTTTTTTCACAAATTATAATATAAAAAGAAATAAAATAAACGGGGAATTTGTATTGATCTAAATAACCAGCACATAGTAACTATTCTTATGAAAAGTCTTATTTGTTTCTCCAGAAAAACGAGAATAATACAAAACACCTCCATTCAGACCAGCCCAATGTCTGATGCTCCATCATATACCAGACGTGGGCAAATGCGGTTCTTCGTTGGGTTAACCCTTCCCTTACGGTGCTAAAATTGAAACGCGCGCTCCGGTGTTGGGTAGTGAGTACGCGATCAAAAATTAGCGATTTTATAATAATTGAGATTTATTTGCTGAAAACATTAAAAACATCTGGCAACGCTCACGGAACGGGCGTACGTCTAATCTATTAGCAAGCCCAGAAGCAACTGCGGCGCGGCTCAGTAGTGGCTTACCCCGGCGTGGCTTACGCTTGCGACGATTGAGACAATTGAGCTCCTCGCAATTCAGTGGAGTATGCAAGAGTGAGATGCGAATATAGTGTCGCGCTTCCGGCATACTCTTCACCTATCGTCAAGACGAGGCACTCGCAGCGTTTAAATGCGAATTTGTTTTCGATATTTACAAAACACCTCGATGTAGTCGATAAACTCTGATTATTATTAATATTATTTTTTAAATCAATGCGTTAATATATTATGGAGGAATACCTAAAATCTTAACCTTGTATTTATTATATTTATAGAGATATTGATGGTTATTAGAAGCAACGTGTAGAAGATACCCAACACAGGGAAGGAAAGGTTAAGTGCGGCTTCCAATGTCTCTTATAAAAATATAGCTACTTTCTTTCCCCATTATACTTGTATTTTCGTGATTTTCCTTTTTAAATGTTGTAAGTGACCAGATGTGTATGTATGAATGCAACTGTCAAAGACGCGAGTATTGGTGTATACGTGTGTGCTATGATTTCAATGTGCAGGGTGCGCGCATCTCCTGCCTTTTTATGTGCGCAAACCACGCAAACCGTATTCTGCGTTTTTTTTATATGTTCTTACATGAGTATTTTTTATTATTTATATATCAATTAAGATTTGTGTAGAGTATGTAATAAATATGAATTCGTGTATTTAATACTACGTGAGAATGTGACTATGGTGTGGATCTTTATATATTGTATATAGATATGAAAATCCAGAATGTGGCTCTCGTTGACCTCATGAATGCCCACCCTTGCTTTATATCATCCCACATTAGGCCGAACCGAACCGAAAAATGAGTTCTATTATTGATATTAAAAGTAAGTTCACGTGTCCAGCCTAATATGTCAGTGATTTCAGACATAGCGTTTTCCACGGTTGTCATCTTTGTGTGGGGGGAGGTGCGGAGGTATTTATTTGTGTATACTTTGAGGAACTATTTGTGTCGTTATATTCTCTTTAGTTCCCACATTATGCCACAACTGTGATTATAATAAGTAACCGAACTATGTCAATGCTTCTTTCTTCATCTTAAGCATTGTATCTTTCCTAATGTCCTCATTGCTTATTCTGTCATACATATCATTTTTTCTAAATGTTATACACATCGCGCTAATTTCTAATGCATTTATCTTACTTTCATAACTATTTTACCACATTCAATCTTCGCTTGCTTAAGCTTATATTAAGACCAATATTCCAATTAAAACAACTTGTTTTGCTAATTTTATTTTTAGGAATCATTACTGAAAAAAGAAACGAAAATATTACCTTGTCGTGATTAACACACCAATTCGGAAAAGATTTCTCAAAAATATTTTTTTCTTAACCTTTCCTTCCCTGTGTTGGGTATCTTCTACACGTTGCTTCTAATAACCATCAATATCTCTATAAATATAATAAATACAAGGTTTAGATTTTAGGTATTCCTCCATAATATATTTACGCATTGATTTAAAAAATAATATTAATAATAATCAGAATTTATCAACTACATCGAGGTGTTTTGTAAAGATCGAAAACAAATTCGCATTTAAACGCGGCGAGTGCCTCGTCTTGACGATAGGTGGATAGTATGCGGGAAGCGCGACACTATATTCGCATCTAACTCTTGCATACTAGACTGAATTGCGAGAACCTGAATTGTCTCAACGCCGCAAGCATATGCGTAAGCGCCGGGGTATGCGACTGACATTCCGCGCCGCTAGTAGCTTCTAAGCTTGCAAATAGGTTAGACGTACGCCCGTTCCGTGAGCGGTGCCAGATGGTTTTTTTAATGTTTTCAGCAAATAAATCTCAATTATTATAATTTTTAACTTCAATTATAATTAATTAAGGGGATTATCTATGAATGTTCTCATTTTTCCGATTTAAAATCGCTAATTTTTTATTGCGTACTCACTACCTAACACCGTAACACGCGTATTATTTTTATCACCGTAAGAGAAGGGTTAAACCAAAAGCAAACAAACAACGATGTCTTAAGCTAAGAATATTCAGCCATGTTGCGCTTGGTACAAATTTTTTTTGCAAACAAATTGAATATTTCACGGTGGTAAAGTAGCGTCAAATTTGTGATAACATATTCCAGAGATAACTTTTTAAAGACGGAGAAGTTAGTTTAGAATCTTTTGATAGACCAATATGTGTAAAGTAACAACTGAACACTAAAAGACTTCTGAATCAAATGCGGTCTAGCGGAAAGATTCTAATCTTATTGACAAGAAATCAATTCGAACCTTTATCAAAAGTTTTGGCTTAAACTTTGTTGAACTTCAAATTAGAATCTCTAAAAATAATATTGTTGAATATTAAAGCACTTCCACAATGTTAAATATTTAAACCATACCTTAAATTTAAATCATTACACCGGTTTGTTTTTTTAAACGAAGGTTTGCGCAAAAGTAACTCTAAATTCTAAAGAAAATAAAATAAACAAAATGTTGTAACGGTCAAATATTTTTTCAAACACCTTTTTTATAACTTACGTCATCGTTTGTACCGATCGCCTTTGACAGAAACACTTGGAACATTTTCAAAAAAAAAATATGGACCAACTAGATTATTAGCTTTAATGGTACGCCAAACCATCCCTCGATATAAATAAAGACATATTTATTTATTTTCTCAAAACTGGCATAGCCCAATTAAATTGAAAAATACAAGAAATGTTAACATTAAAAATAAAGAAAAATTATATGACATAAAAAAAGTTATATAAAATAAAAAATAATGCATATGCATACAAACAAACATACATATATTCAAAGTCAATTAAATACGTTGATGAGTGCTTTCTAACGCGCTCAATCTTAGAAGAAAATTTACTTTTACTTTTGGTAATGTGATATGAAATATGTCAATATCCGAAGCAGTCCCGTTCAAAAGAGTTAAGGCCCTTTAAACAGGCATAGCGGCTGGAAGACCCGTTCTTGCGTATGTTATTGAGAACAGTTCTTGCCGGCGCAGTCTAATGTAATTGTTAGGAACATTTAACGCTAATCTTTGTAGTAATGCTGGACAGCTCACAACTCCTCGAACGAGTTTGACAACGTATACGAGGAGACGCACATCTCTTCTTACGCTCAAGGAGTTATACCCGAGCATGCCCAGCAGGAACTGAGTAGGATAAAGCCATGGATAGACACCGAACTCTCTCATATAGATATATCGTATATATATTTTTGGTATCTTCTCAATCATGAATGAGTTCCGCGATGAAGTTATCTTGAATTTTATCATCCTACAATTAACGATATTGTTTACTGACAAAACTATTCAAATAGAAATATGTCTTGTCACTCACCAAAAAATTACAATGGATATATTTTTCTACGATATTTAATAAGATGCATAAGTATTTAAGACAAAATGATGTGTCTTCGAGATAAAGTCGTTGCACTAATTGAATCTTATATGGACAGAAATTCAAATCAGGGTGTAAAATTTGCTGTCGATTACATCGAGACAGCTGAAATTGAGTAACGTGTCTACTGGTCGATGTCTCTGGTTGTTTTTCAACACTTGACGCTGCACGCGCGATATTAATGGTAGATCGACTGATTTGTGGTCTTCCTGTACGTCTTGCATCTGCCATAGATCTTCATTCCTCAAAATGTTGAAACCAACTCCATTTGTAGGTGCAATAACAGCTGCTATTTCTTAAAACTTCTCCTGTATTCTCTTTGAATTCGAATATTTGATTTATTGTTTTGAAGGTAAATTGGGACAGTTTTCACACGTTGTGTTTTTATGTATTTCTTCATATTACGAGTAAGTATCTTATTATATAGACCTGTAAAATAAATAATAACTATAAACAAAAAAACTTCAATCAAGAAAGTTACTTTTGTTACTGTGTTTAAGAAAAAATCTATGTTTAATAAATTAAATATTTATTTAATTATTATTATATTACTTCATTATAATTCAAATACCTTACATGACCCCATGTGCAATATAAATTTTAGAATGGTCTAGATTACTATCCTCTCTGTCTACCCTGACAAGGAAACTGCGTGATTGTATGTATGTATACACACCAAAATTTAACTGACACTTGGATAAGTTAATGGTTCCGTTAGTAAGATACAGTATTCAAATCCGGTGGCTGCGGATGAAATTAAAAAAATAGGACAATAGTTTGATCTCTACCTCAGGTCACTTTAAAATCTCTTAGTTGGTTCAATACATTACAATACATTTGTCAGATTATACATACAACACATAACGATAGCGTTATACAATAAAATATTCCTTAGTTTAAATTCAATGGCCTTCATTAATTTTTACATTAAGCCTTAATATATTGAGATATGTGTATCTATCGAATAAATACAAGTATTCATGAAATGATAAAACCAAATTTTAAATACACCCACCTCAAATGAGTCTGGTCAGTGGATTTGTAAATACAAAATTAATTGAAATGTCAAAACACAACATTCAAATACGCAACGGATTTAAATGATAAGAGGAATCAATAAATGCCAAACAACCGTAATCCGTAATATTCCGATTGATTCTCAAAATGCCATTATACAAAAATTCCAATTTAAAACTTGATCAAAGGACAGAAATGCAAATACAGAGCTAAAGCCTTAAAATCATGAAAAAAAATGGACAAATATTAAAATAAATTGATTGGATGGGAATTTTCATACTAGTTTTTTTTTTATTTCATGACAAAATTCCCTCTAGATTATATTTAATTCTTCTTTTATGTCTATGAGTATTCATCCTGAATATAGTTGTTCTCATTCAGTAAACAATTTAAAGTTTGATACGTCATTGGAAAAATGAAATATGTCTTTGTAGAACATCAACACAGTATGTTAAGTTCTCCCTTTCAAAAAAATTTAATAATATGTTTATTTTTATTCACAATACAGACTTAGCCCAATCACATTGGAATTCTCAATTTAAAAAACATGTTGATTGTTTAAAAAAAATGTTCATAAGTCACTTTAATTTGCTGATGAATGCTTTCAAATGTACCCAGTTGAATGAATGCTTTGAAATGTACCCAGTTTTAGAATAATTTATTTTTGACAATATGATACGAAATTTATGAATATTCGAATCTATCCCGTTCAAAAAAGTTAAGGCCCTTCCATCTAGCACAGTAAATTGAAGACAGCACAGAATATTGCATATGTAGTTAACACTTGTCTTACTGTGCTTAAAAACTTCACCAGCCACGGTGCTGGACGCTAAGCGTCCAGTAAAAAATGTATATTTTTAATAAAAATTATGCAAAATCTGCTAGGTTATTTTTTGTAATTAGCTATAAAAACCATTTTACTATGTATTAAAACGTCGAATAATCAAATAAAATATAAGTCCTGGTCACTCGCTATCCATCACAGGGTGGCAAGTGTTAAGAACAGTTCCTACTGGCAATGACAAGTTTTATTGCTAGGAACATTTAACGATTATCTTTCAAGTTAAGCTGGATAGCCCACAACTCTTCGAACGAGTCTGACAACGTTTATCAGGAGCCGATTTCTTAGTACGCTCCAAAAATTATATTCATGCATGTCCAGCAGAAAATGAGTAGTGCAAAGCCACGAATAGACACCAAACTCCATCATATAGAGATATCGTAGATGAGTGTAGACCATATCAATCAAATAATTTGTTTTCATTCATATCATAATATCGTAAGAAGCTATTTTTTAAACGTCCTTAACAATCTGCAAACAGATTGTTATGATATTAACTAGGCGCATTATCGTCATGATTGTGATAGTTCTACTCTTTTATATTTTTTTCAGCTTTGAAATTGCATTTTTTTTTAGCAAAACTAATGCGCCTGGTTAGTTCTCTCGTTTTCGCAATGTTCATGTATGGCGCGGAGACTTGAACTCTGAGAGCAAGCAAGAGACGTATGTATGTTATAATAGATGCATTTCAATGTGGTGCTAGAAAAGGATGTTACGAATCCCATGGAAAATAATGCGATCTTACGCCTCTATTATCGAAGAACTGAGAATCACGAGACGACCTCCGTGGCCTGGTGGTAAGACACTTGTCTACCGATCCGGAGGTTGCGGGTTCGATCCCCGCTGGAACCCAGATTTTTTTAAATAGGATTCCAGTCTGGTTAACACTTAGGGCCTATAAAAACATCTTTCTGGTTGGTTGGAAGAGATTGCCACGTGGCAATAAACTCGCCAGGTTAAAACCAAAATTCACCGACAGATTGGCGACATTTCTCGTGGCTATGGAGACAGATTGAAGAGACAAGTGGTTACTAGAGGCGTGGAAAGACGACGCACAACATGAACAATCCCAATGCGCTGGACTGACCAAATGAGAGATGTAACTGGACTACCCTTAACAACTGCCTTTCAAGCCGCGGAGATGGATGGAGAGGAGTCGTTAGAGGCTATCATGGGAGTCACGATGCTTAGTCATGAACTGTCATGAACTACACGACAGAATTATGATGAATGAACGTTCGCATATTCATAAGCACTTTAGTAGGCTTTATTGTAATCGATTTAAAGCAATAATCGTGATAATCATTATCCATTGCCTGGTTGATAAGACAAGACGTCTGTCTAATAACCCAGGTGTTGCGGATACGATTTCCGTTAAAATCCAGATTTAAAAAAATCCCGTCTGGTTTTAACTTCTCAGACATCTTTAACATTAAAACAGTTTAATGTACCAAATACGGCTAGTTTGAAGATATTTCTTTAAATCAATAATCCCGTCAGATGTATTTTTTGAGCATAAAAGATTTTAGAAAGAAAGTCTGGCGCTCTATCCTCTCTGCATACCCCAACAGGGAAACGGAATGATGCTATGTATGTGTGTTTTTTTATTAAAATTGTTCCTAAGTTGCGTAAATATAATAAAATAAAATAAATAGATAATAAATAGATTTGCGACTCCTTTGTGTACGAAAACAAGACACCTTATTTAAAGAGTTCTAATTCGTATTTGCGGTACACGCGGCTCTGTGTACTATTCTTAGTAATGTTTAAGAGAATTGGAAAAAATATAACATCTCGGAATAAAGCCTTTTTGCTAATTCCCTCGTTCCTTACCCTTATCTCTCTACGATTATTTTCGTTAAGTAATACAATTATAGTTCAGGATTCGTTATTCTTTCGTTTATTTAATTATGTTCAGTTAAATTTTTTCGCAAAATCGGTTATGAATTGAAAACTACAGTTAAATATAAACTACATACATACATATCATTACGCTGAATCGTTTACGGGGTAGACAAAGAGAACTGATCATCATTTTTTTATATCCTAGCACGAAACTTTCGCCTCCTCCATATTCATAAATGCCGTGCTGCACGATCTCCTGTTACTCATATTTCTCAATTAAACTTATTTCAAAATCTGGTCCATTTGATCCTGCCACGTTTTTCTCAATCTATATCTTCCACGCACACAATCCTTTTCAGAGTTGCATAAAAATGTGAGTATATAATATCATAAATAAAATACAATACTGAAACGAAACTTATCGTGGTATATTGTGCCAAAATATTAATCCAGCATAATGTCTCAAAATTCCCTTATACCTAGCAGTGGCAGGTCCAATCGGTTAGAATAAGTTTGGAACTTATATTGCGCCGAAAATACTGGATCAGTAAAATTAATTACCGGGCATCTTGGATTATACTCGGGCATATGAGTAATTGATGACTTGTACCTCTTTACCAAAACGCCATTGATTTTCTTGTGCTTGTGAGTAAATAAATGGTAAAAAAAGTTGATTTCTGCACTTGTGAACTGCGAAAAAAATAAGACCGCGTAATAAGAGGTAAGTAATGAACAATATTGAATAAAGATGAATTTTAACGTAAATTAATCTGTGGTATTGCGCCATTATATGCCGAAAGTAGAACATGCATAGGAGGAGTAAACGGTGCTTTGCTAGAGTGGTTTAATATTTCAAAAAGGCTAAAGTATGAATGTGTTATGCCACCCTGGTTGTTTCATATTTATATTGATTCATGTGCAAAGGAACTAGACAGGTTAATTGTATATATATGTCGAATAGGAATGTGTATGAACATCAATCCACGATATGGTGATAATATGGTAATGATAGCGGACAATGAAGATGAATTACGATGATGCGAAGGAAAATATCTTAGAATGAATATGTTGAAATCCAAATCAATGGTGATAGGAGAAGAGAAGAGTTTAAAGGGAAAAGTAATTTCGATATAAGCGTGAACAATGAAAGATATAAGTTAATTGATTAATTCTGCTATTAATTATTTTCTCAAAGGACGGGTTAGGGGATTAAGATTTATTTTCAACCTATGAAAGTACGATCATATAACTTCATACCAGAAGGCATTGAACTGGTTGAATGTTAGAAATAAACGCCAAATTCACATACTGTATGTATTGTTAATTATCCTTTACTGTCCCGCCACCCCCTCTTATTTCGCCGAAAATTTTCAGCGTCTTTCCAATCACGGATTAGCGCTACGCTCAAACAGATATTGTCTATTGACCTTTCCAGTTCACCGCTCCTCTTTTTTTACGTCGTCCTTTACTGTCCATGCAGTGAGACTCTGGAATCAGTTACAAACCAATATAAGATTCGCTCCGTTCTTGGCATGCTTTAAGAAGCGAATGAAAAAACTCTTAATTTCTAGTCAGTAAAATAATATGTTTCATTCCTGATTTTTCTCCCCCCTCCCTTCCTTTTATTTTGATTGATGATTTCTCACTTTATATGAAAAAGAATGTTCGGGTGATTGTCCGTCTTTGTGGGGTTCGTGGGCATATGCTCACGTATGTGTTTATGGATTTCGTGGGGATGGATAGTTATTTGAATGATTTATGAGACCACGTAATTTGCTTCATTAACTTTTGTCTGGTTGGTTGGAAGAGATTGCCGCCTGTCAATAAGCCCGCCAGATTGTATTTGCAATAAAAGTGGTAAATAAATAAATAAATTAGGGTAGTATTGAACGACATGTAGCGATAAGAAATAAAGTCGATGGAGCACTGAAACATAGATACATGAACCGAACAGTATTCAAATATGCTAAGAAAATAGTAGAAAACAGTATTTTAGTACCAGCTTTGATGAATGGAAGGGAAACGTAGACATATATAAGGACGGAAAGAAGCTAAATAAATTATGTAGAAATGCTTGCACTGAGAAAAATATATAGGATGGCAATGTATTACAGAATTCGAAATAAAGTGATAAGGTATGAATGTGTTGAGTGCGACCAAGAAAAGTACTCTAAGATGATTTGGGCAAGTGAAACGAATGAATGGAAAAAGATTAATAAAACAATTATACAGTGCAGATGTGAGTAAAAAGCAAAGTAAAGGAAGACCCAGGAAAGTGTGGTTGAATTAAGTTAATAATATTTTAAAAGAAGATAAATTAAGACGTCACAGAAGTCTTATAAGTTGTATAAGAAGGTGTATGGATGTGGATGCGACGAAATTTTGTGTGTCGAGATAGAAAAGTCTAGTGTTCTCCCCTCTCGGCCTATCCCAACAGGGAAATGGCTAGATGCTTTGTACTCGTATATATGTACGGATAGATCTTATTTTAATTTATAAATTTAATTTATATATGTTGTCCTAAAAATCCATTTACATTTTTTCCAATCAAATGAATGCTTAAAACTGAAATACTTTTGACTTTTTGATTAACTGTTTGCATGTGAATTGATCCCGTGATATAAAATTTTTAATTATTTTATTTGAAAGCAAACAAAACGGATGTGAAATGAGAAGTGGTAAAATGTAGGAACAAAGAAAGTTACGGGTTTTCATTAATGTGTGGAAAATCCCAGTTTTTTTTATTATCCATTCAGGCATAAAAATGCAAACGGTATAAATGTTCTCTCAGCAAGATTTTTAATTAATTCTCGAATGCCTTCGCCCGCATTAGTTTTCAGTTTCTCTTAAAATGGAGTAAATTGTAATTTAACGTATACGAGTATATGTTTAAAATGAAACACACCATATTTGTATTCAAATATTTTTTTCTACATTTGTTGCATTAACATGCCTCAAATTAATCAAGAATATTTCAATTAATATAGCAAATATTATTTCTTACTCTATTTAAACCAATTGTATTGCTGTTTCTACATTATTATTGTTTTCTTATCCCTGAGCGATTCATGGGTTTAGCTGAAAACATTTCAAATAATAGCGACTTATTTTGAACTGAAACACTGCAACGATTTTCTGAATCTACTAAAATCACATTAAATATTTTACTTGCCACTTGAATAAATATGTGGTCATTAATAAAGTTCAAAAGACTTTTACAAAAAATATATTTCGATTTTATTACATCCTGTGCATTAAGTAGCTCAATAAATTGTAAATTTGCCTTTACCCTTCCTTCCCTATGATGTGTAACTAGTACACATTGCTTCTAAAAACTTTAATATCTCTAAAAATACTCGTATAATAAATACTTGCTTCAGATTTTGGGCATTCCTCCGTAATACATTTACGCATTGAATGAAAAAATAATATTAATAATAATTAGTACTTATCGGCCACATCAGAGATATTTTGTGAAAATCGGGAATAAATTCACCAATACAATCAAACTTGTGCCAGTGTGTGACGTAGATATATTCATTCTAAAAAACCGCTATGGGGGAGGAAGCGACGCTTTTCACGTCGCACTCTCACTCTACTTCGGTATATGGGAACGCAAGAAATAGAATTTCGGTTCGCTCGCTTCTCTCGCTTCAGTAGCTCGCGGGCATTCGTTTGAGGTAATCTCTTCGCCCGTTTTGTGAACGTCGGCCGATGTTTTTTTCATGATTTCAGCAATTGAATTCCAATTATTATCTCTTTTGACTTCAAATTTAATTAATTTAAGCGATTAGCTATGAATATTCTCATTTTTCCGATTTTAAATCGCTCATTTTTACATGTGTATTGAATACACAGTACCGGAACGCACGGATATTTTTAGCATAGGAAAGGAAAGGGTAAATAAACGTATTGACCCAAGTAGGGTTCAACCTATAAGAATTCATTACCTGTTTTGTAATAATCGAAGTCTTTCTATGGGTTTAGTTACGGTTTTCAGTTTGTGGAGCTTCTTATTCGAATATTTAAAAATATATATTCTTCTCATAAAATTCATCGCGACGGATGATTTCGAAAACCAGGATCAATTCTGCGTGAAGATAAACGCGTGTCGCGAGGATTAATGTTAGAGGAATAACAAAAGAATTAATCATCAAACTATGTGAAATCGATTGTATTTACGTCTGTAAAAATAGGCGTTGTCACAGTTACTTTATACAATAATATCCACGTTTAATACATGTATGTCATAGTTAGAGTTTAGTATTGTAAATACGTTGTCTTCAAATAAGTGAATGTACTCGTATATTATAAAGTTTCTTTAAATGAATAAGAAAAGACCAAAACAAAAGAACAGCAAACCGCGCTAAATATTTGCGCAATTATCGGAAACATTTATTTATTTTCTCAAAACAGACTTAGTTCAATGACATTATGTATATGCATACATATATACACACATATGATACATACACACATACACATATATTCAAAGTCACTTAAATACGTTGATGAGTGCTTTCTAACGTGCTCAATCTTAGAAGAAAATTTACTTTTGCTTTGGGTAATGTGATAGAAAATATGTCAATATCCGAAGCAGTCCCGTTCAAAAGAGTTAAGGCCCTTCCAACAGGCATAGCGGCTGGAAGACCCGTTCTTGCGTATGTTATTGAGAACAGTTCTTACCGGCGCAGTCTAATATTCGTATAATTGTTAGGAACATTTAATGCTAATCTTGGTTGTAATGCTGGACAGCTCACGACTCCTCGAACGAGTTTGATAACGTATACCAGGAGACACAGATCTCTTCTTACGCTCAAGGAGTTATACCCGAGCGTGCCCAGCAGAAACTGAGTAGGACAAAGCCATGGATAGACACCAAACTCACTCATAGAGATATCGTAGAAATATTTTGTACCTTCACCATGAGTGAGTTCTGCGCCCCCACCGGGCTCCAAATGCAAGCATTGCTTTCTATTTTGCTTCGTGTTAATGAATTAAATAACGTTTTGAGCACCATTTGGTTTTCAAACAACTTAGAGATTCTCATTACAAATCCTAGAGTTTTGTAAGGTGAGTTGAACATAATTTATATATGAGGACCAAATTCGAGATTGCTGTGGAACAAGACACCCAGATCTTTAATATTATCTGTGCGGGGTATAGGTATAGAGTCTAGTGTATATCTATGGAATTTCAAGACGTGTGAGCAATGATACGACATAATTTTGTACTTTGATTTATTGAAATATAATTTATTAATGTGACGCCACTCACAAACGTTGTTGAGATCTGACTGTAGGTCTAAGCAGCAACGTTTTTTTATCATCAGCGTGAAATCATCGTGAAATAAAATATCAGACAACGCAAGTGAGCGTCGCGCTGCACATAACATACATGCTCAGCAAAAGCAAATTTTTCGACAAGTGCTATTTTTAAAGACGAATTTTAACCATGAAAACTCCAAATGATTGACATAATACTTTTTAATACTCAAGATTGGTGTGTTAATATTGCAAATAAATTTAATAAATCGTTTTTTCGTATTAAAAATTAATATACGTATGTATAAATAGGATTTATTCTAGGTATAATTAAGACATTTTTGTTCTTGAAAAAATATGTTTCGAACAGTTTCAGTTTACTAGGAAACACGCAATATAAAAATTAATCAGAAATTCAAGAATCGATCAACCGTGTGGTATTTGAATACCCTATATTTTCAGTCGGAGTTAAGCAGAGGGTAGAGTTTTCAGTTTTGTGGTCTCGTCATCTAATTTTTCCAAATTTCTATAACTATGTAACATTCTCAAGATACATAAAATTTTGCAGCACATATAATCAAAAACATATAATCAAAAACAAATAATTAAAGAGTCATATGGTCTTATATTGTATTGTACTACACTTTCGTAGTACACAATTCAACCTGGTGAACTTATTGCCAATTAGGTAGTCATCTCTTTCAACCAACCAAAAATAAGGAGACCTTAAGACTGGATACTTTTTAGTTTTTTTAATATGGTCTCCTAAAGTAATCAAATCCGTAACCTCTGGGATAGAAGACTAGCTAGAAAGACTAACTTGGCGACGGAGGTTTTGCTTTGTTTTATTGTGTGTAACCTGTTGCACTTTAACTCAAGCACACAGTCTTAATAGAAGAAATCAAAAGTCACTTTGGCTAGAGGTAAAGTTTTTGATTATGTCGATAGGTATAATCTGCTTCATTATTTCGTTATGCATATTTTTATATGACGTTATTTTTGTGTGTTGGCATTTAAAAAAATTAGGTTAACAGCTAAGAAGCCATGACAAAACCTTGAATCAGATGAAATATGATCTAACAGCTAAACGAGTCTGGAATTGAATCAAATCTGAGGCGTCAATTTTATTTCTTGGAATGTTAATCGCTAGACTACAGCAGTCATCATTGTATAAATTATTAATAGTTTCTATTCTTAGCCTTATAGTTTGGATGAATGAATTATATTTTTCATTTTCTGGATAAATAAAGCGAAACGGTTGAATTCTAAGATATGACTTTGACGAAGGAAAAATTTGAATTCTGAAATTTCGTTTTCACGAATAATCCGATAATTCAAAAAGTCCCCAACGACCCTGGGCACATTTCGCAATCCAAATTTTAATTAATTAAAGCAGATCTCATAAACTATTCGGGGGGAAAATAAGATAAATAAATTAATTTTCTTGGAATTCTGGATAAAAAAACTCTCTTTTATAGAGCTTGTCCAATCTCGAAATGAGTATATAAAAGTCCTTTAGACGACATTAGTGACCTAGTTAGTAAGACGCTTGACTTTCATCTAAGGATTTCGAGTTCGAATCCCAATGGTATCTTTGAAAATAATACGGAAAGGTCCCAGTTTGATAAAATTTAAAAAATAAACAATTCTCACGTACGTTAGGCTTGTGAGATAGATGTAGCCTCTTTGAGTGCGGTAGCATTACTAAAACGTGCTATTATGAACTACGAGTTCCCTGCCTTCTCCAGTGGTTCTTAACACCGAAATCGTAATTAATTAAAATCTTCATGTTTCTAACGTTAAGGTTGTTTCAACTTATGGAGAAATGAATAATTTTATTTTATTTTATTAATTTTTATTTATTTTTACACATGACAAGAAATATACACAATTTGAGGAAAATAACAGATAATTTGATTTGGACATACAATTTTAATGGATCTGGGTTTGTTGCCTTTCATTTGTAGTATCCCCAGTAAACTAGGCTTTTGCCTGTATCTCACTGAGGATATTTAGCATGAGAAAAATAAATCGATACTTCTTTCCGATTTTTGATTACACAAAAACAAAACCCCGTTGCACGCTCACATCAACCTGACAGTGACACTCAACTACAACTGGAAACATCTTGCGAAATTCAACTCCTCACACATCATCACTCCAGAAAGACCAAAAGTATTCATCCCACACTATACCGCACACAATTATAAGAATAAAAATTAAAATCAAAACAAAATTAAAACAAAAAAAAATACACTGAAACACAAATACAAAAACAACCAAAATTAAAACAACAAGAAGAAACCCACACTCACGAGCCTACATAAATCCCTTCCACTCGTCATTCATCCTGAAAGCCCAAGTACTCAAAATCCTGTCGCAATAACAACCACGCTCCGATCGACTGTCTAAATGGTTTTCCTACCTTTACTCTTATTGAAGTCGGCACGCCATTGTATGTAATG
This sequence comes from Odontocerum albicorne, assembly GCA_949825065.1. NCBI lineage: Eukaryota > Metazoa > Arthropoda > Insecta > Trichoptera > Odontoceridae > Odontocerum > Odontocerum albicorne. The sequence goes on along the minus strand of OX463849.1, from coordinate 8,512,506 downwards.
GGAGCCAAATAAGCATATTGCCTTTGGGCAAAAGAGGTTTTAACTCTAGGGATGGTGAACATTTCATTTCTTTCATTAAATAAAGGTAAACTTTATTTAATGAAAGAATGACTCCACAAGTACACAAGTACAAGATATATTTGTGAAAAATGTAGACCAATCTAAACATATCTGGATCAAGAGGACAATAATTTGAAAAGAGAGGTATGAATAACATTATATTATTATTCTGTAATAAAACGTGCCTTTGTGGGGTCCTCGCATTATCACTACATATGATTAGACGGCCCCTGAGTGGGATAAACGCGTGTCAAGCGTTAAGGGGATATTCTACTCTAGAAATTTGAAAAAAAAAATTTTTTTTTTGCATATTCTTAAAGTTTAGACCTTAAAGGAAATTTTAAAGTTATCAATATTTACGAAGTTGTAGCTATAAATGAGGCAGCAATTACGCCGCACCGGAATGACTCGGACAATAATCTTAAAACTTTAAACGCGTTTTTCTCGAAACTACTTTTTTCGACCTGGTCAACATAAAATCTCAAGTTCTATCTAACCGATTGCCGTCAAATTTGATATGAAACTTTGATAAATATTGTTATATCGTCTCTACGTTGGAAAATTCAAAACTATTCTTTTTTACTATATTTAAAAAAAAATTTTTTTTTATTGAGAAACTGTGTATGATTTTTGTTTGAAATTTACGAAAGGGCTCCAATCATGTCAACCAATTTACCCCCTTTTTTATGACAAGATATAACAGCTGATAATTTCTTGAATTTTGAATTTTTTTTTCTAAAATTTTTGTACTTTCCCAAATCATCAATAAACAAACTGTAAAAAATGTAAACGAATAATATTTTTAGTTTTTTTTTTAGTCTGAAAAAACATCCGAAATTCACGCCTCTAAGGTATAATACCTCCTTAAATTAGCGCATAATTACTGCATAAGCGATCCGATTGAGGTACTAGCAATGTGCGATGGGCTAAACTTAAGGGACGCAAAATGAGCAAATATATTCGTGTCTTAAACATCGTACTGTGTTTTTTTTTATTTCTACAAAGTTTTACCAATCAACAAGATTTTTTTTTGCATTTATCGAGACTTGTTGAAGTCACGCTGGAATCTTCGAGAATTAAGCAGCAGCCATCCACCTATTATTTGTACCGGTGCTGTACACTATTATTAGCCTACCATGCAAGGGACACTCCATGATAATACGCATGAAACAGTGTTTCTTTTTTTCGTGGTAATTTCAATTTATTGGTAAATTAAATTTCATTTTAAGATTTTTACTCTAATTGTTTCCAATTACCGCAGAAAAGGGGTAGACTCTTTTCAAGGATCTAAATGATTTTTTAATTGGGATTATTTTTTACAGTTTTATATTATAATATCAACGACCTACATAACGGGGTTGGTAAGGCCATTGTCTTGTAATTCGGGCATCAATGAATTGTTTCCCGTAAGGACTCAGAGTTTTTTCAAAAGGATTCCTGGAAGGTTTTCACAAAAAAATTCTTTCACAAAATTTTGTTTGGTTCGAAGTTATTACTACAAGGTAAACAACTGTGTATAGTGAAATACGATACAATTAATGGAAATTAAGATCTCCCGGCCACTAATTCGTATATGTTAAATAATATCGTAGCAATGATTGCATTTAATATATAAATGCCTCACTTTTTTCTTCAAATTTTTGAATGGAATGGTAAAATACATGATGTTTATTTAGGGGAAAAGAATTTAAAATTCCTATATCTCTCGGTAGGGGTGCCAGTTGTCAGGCTGCATTGCCATTTTTACTCAGTAACGTTTGACAATTCATCATAAATATATATACACCGCAACAATGCTACGATATTATTGTGGCATACTTCGAAAATCAGCAGCCGTCACAATCGATTTACTGAAAGAAACTTTTGGTGATAACGTAATTTCGCGAAATGAACCTGTTAATTGGCAACTTAGATCCTGCGATTTAACGCCCTTAAATTATTTCCTTTGGGGATACGTGAAATCGCTAGTCTATGCTAATAAACCGGGCTCGATTGAGGTATAGAAGACAACATAAGACGAGTTATTGGCGATATACGGCCCCAAACGCTTGACAAAGTTGCCCAAAATTAGACTGATCGGTTAAGGTACATAAGAGCTAGTCACGGTCAACATTTGAATGAAATTATCTTCAAACAATAATTTTCATTAAACAACCTTTCAATTGAATTTTGAATTTGAATGAAATTATCTTCAAACAATAATTGTCATTAAAAAACCTATCAATTGAATTTTGAATTTGAATGAAATTATCTTCAAACAATAATTGTCATTAAACAACCTATCAAATACACGGCCATTCCAATAATTCATATGTGTTTTATTTCAAAAACAAATCTGTTCACATCCAAAAAAAACACCCTATATTTTTTTCAGCTTTAAAAATGCCAAGCTTAATATATGTACAACGCATACATACGGGAATAGGAGGCAGGGAGGCGAGAGCGCTAGATTTTCCTATCACACCACACATATTTTGTCTTTTCTACATCCATATACCATCTCATACAGCGCACACGATTTCTCTGACTTTTAACATTTCCTTTTTTCAAATATCATACACATTATCCAATCATGTGTTCCTTGATATTCTCCTACTACACCTTCGAGTCACATTTGTACTGTATATTTGTTTTGTTAATATTTCTTTATGCTTACGTTGCACGTGCGCTAACCAACTTACAGTGTTCTTCCTTATCTCACTTCATACATCAGCCTTAAATACATGTTCATCCCGTATCACTTTGTTCCGTATTCTGTCCAACATTGTCCCCTAATGATTTATTCTTGATGCACACATTTTTACAGCATTTATTGCGTTTTTTATAAGTTTGTTTATGTGATATTGTATAATTTTATTTTATTGTTTTATGGGCGTTGTATTGAAATAACCTGAATAAAAAAGCTTTCTTCCGTTGTCTTTTATTACTATATTACACTTTCGTTCAAACAATATAAGCCAGTGAGTTTCATTCCATGCGGTTACCTCTTCCTAATATCGAGAAAGATTTTAAATAAGGCTTGCCTATTATTATTATATTACGCTTTCGTTCAAACAATATAAGCCAGTGAGTTTCATTCCATACGGTTACCTCTTCCTAACATCGAGAAAGATTTTAAATAAGGCTTGCCAATAATTATTATATTACACTTTCGTTCAAACAATATAATCCAGTGAGTTTCATTTCATACGGTAACCTCTTCCTAGCATCGAGAAATATTTTAAATAAGGCTTGCCTATTATTATTATATTACACTTTCGTTCAAACAATATAAGCCAGTGAGTTTCATTCCATACGGTAACTTCTTCCTAAAACCGAGAAAGATTTTAAATGAGGCTTAAGCAAAATTATAATGAAAGCCTTTTTAATAAGCTTGGACATTCGGAGATTCCAATGCCATAGATCATGACCCTAAGCATTGCAGGACGGTAGGGATAATAAGAACTTACATACACACATACAAATTGTTTAAATCGACATACTCGTAAAATAAGCATAATTAAACCACTTTACTTTTTGGGTCTAAAAAGAGAACGAAGCATCAAATCTTTCTCTGGCATTAAATATTTTGATTTAAAATCTCTATGATAATTTGTTTACAAGAAACCAAGTTAATTGGGGTACTAAAATATATATACTCAAATCAATTAATATCAAAATCTGTCAAAATTATAATTTACAATGGTTTATTTTTGTTTGTATTGAAGTACGGGAGTAAACTATGGGCGTGATAAATAATATTGAAAAACGGGAGTAAACTATGGGCGTGATAAATAATATTGAAGTACGGGAGTAAACTATGGGCGTGATAAATAATATGGAAGTACGGGAGTAAACTATGGGCGTGATAAATAATATGGAAGTACGGGAGTAAACTTTGGGCGTGATAAATAATATTGAAATACGGGAGTAAACTATTGAAGTACGGGAGTAAACTATGGGCGTGATAAATAATATGGAAGTACGGGAGTAAACTATGGGCGTGATAAATAATATTGAAGTACGGGAGTAAACTATGAGCGTGATAAAGAATATTGAAGTACGTGAGTAAACTATGAGCGTGATAAATAATATTGAATTACGGGAGTAAACTATGGGTGTGGTGAATAATATTGAAGTACGGGAGTAAACTATGGGCGTGATGAATAATATTGAAGTACGTGAGTAAACTATGAGCGTGATAAATAATATTGAAGTACGTGAGTAAACTATGAGCGTGATAAATAATATTGAAGTACGGGAGTAAACTATGGGCGTGATGAATAATATTGAAGTACGGGAGTAAACTATGGGCGTGATGAATAATATTGAAGTACGGGAGTAAACTATGGGCGTGATAAATAATATTGAAGTACGTGAGTAAACTATGAGCGTGATAAATAATATTGAAGTACGGGAGTAAACTATGGGCGTGATGAATAATATTGAAGTACGGGAGTAAACTATGGTCGTGATGAATAATATTGAAGTACGGGAGTAAACTATGGGCGTGAAGAATAATATTGAAGTACGGGAGTGAACTATGGGCGTGATTAATAAACTAATATACCCAGGTAAATGCAGTAACACTGGGTATACACTGAGATGAATATAAGATGACCTGATGTATGAATAAGAATGTTATTATTAAAGGTTAATCTAAGCTTAAAACTTGTGTGTTAATAAGGATGAAAAAAACCACGTTGAAGGGGTTTACACATGTTAAACAGATTAGTGACTGAAGTGGTTTACACATGTTAAACAGATTAGTGACTGAAGTTTTTTACACATGTTAAACAGATTAGTGACTAAAGCCTAACTTATCAAATTTACAATGCAATCATAAGACGACCTCCGTGGCCTGGTGGTAAGACGCTTGTCTACCGATCCGGAAGTTGGGGGTTCGGTCCCCGTTTGTCATATTTCGGTTTGTTTGGAAGAGATCGCCACATGGCAACAAACTCGTCAGGGTTTTTTTTTTAAGTGGTAAATGTGGAAGAGAATGACCGAGAAAAGTATGGTTGGAACAAGTGAAAGTAATTTCGAAAGAAAGACAGATAAAGAGGAAGAGAAACATAATGAGTTATATAAGATGTATGGATGTGGAGGAAGCGAAGAAAGTATATTATAATAGGAAACATTGGTATACCGTCCTTTTTGCCTACCCCGATAGGGAAATTACTTGATGTATGTATTATTATGGTTGACGCTTGTATATAAAATGATAATTTCATTTAAAAAAAAAACTGGACACAGAAAACAACTTAATACAGTTGTAACAATACGACATTTTCTCACCTTATGTTCGATTGGTCCTTGTATGACAGAAGATCGTTAGATGCGGAGATTTGAGGCAGTAAAAGAAAAGTGAGAGGCGAGAAGGAGACTGAGAAGAGAAAGGAGGATGGGGCAAGAAGGAAGATGAATGGGTATTAGTTGGCTCACAGTCATTTTGGCACTGATAAGATTGCCTCCCCACAGCATTCCGCTCTATCTTGCATTCTACTTAATAAACTTTCGGCTTAGGTATTTCAAAGTAGAACAGTTTATTTAATTAAGTATTTATTCAAATCTGGTAGAAATATTATAAACATATAGTATTGTTTGAAACTGTGACCGTTTAAAAAAATTTGGATTAGCGTGTTAACGATTTAACATTTACTATTTATAATTATCAATAATTTACTATGAACAAAAAACAACGACTTTAAATCATTAACCTTTCCTTCCCTGTGTTGGGTATATTCTACACGTTGCTTCGAATAACCATCAATATCTCTATAAATATAATAAATACAAGGTTAAGATTTTAGGTTTCCTCCATAATATATTTACGCATTGATTTAAAAAATAATATTAATAATAATCAGAATTTATCGACTACATCGTAGGTGTTTTGTGAAGATCGGAAACAAATTCGCATTTAAACGCTGTCCGCCCCGTCTTGACGATAGGTGAAGAGTATGCGGGAACGCGACACTATATTCGCATCTCACTCTTGCATACTTCACTGAATTGCGAGGAGCTCAATTGTCTCAATCGTCGCAAGCGTAAGCCACGCCGGGAGTAAGCCACTACCGCTCCGCGCCGCAGTAGCTTTTAGGCTTGCAAGCAGATTAGACCTACGCCCGTTCCGTGAGCGTTGCCAGATGGTTTTTTAATGTTTTCAGCAAATAAATCTCAATTATTATAATTTTTAACTTCAATTATAATTAATTAAGGGGATTATCTATGAATGTTCTCATTTTTCCGATTTAAAATCGCAAATTTTTTATCGCGTACTCACTACCCAACGCCGGAGCGCGCGTTTCAATTTTAGCACCGTAAGGGAAGGGTTAATAACACATACACATAAACCATCATGTAATTTTTTTTTGTTGGGGCAGACAGGACATAGTGCTTAACTTTCCCGCCTCAACACACATCCTTCGCCTCTTCTAAATCCATACACCTTTCAGGACGTTGTGAAACAAAATATTTTAAAACTGCAGGCTTTGGGTGTCATTAACTGTACACACAACTAAAATGTATGTACCGATGGAGCTGAACATAAAAAAAAAGACATTTCACTGTATATTTGAAACGCATCCTTTAATTTTTCAGACATGCAGTGCGAGAAAATTCTGTAGGTGGGAAAATAATATTGTCCTGGAGAGTGTACCGGAGAGAAGGAAAACAGGTCTCTATGTGATATGGTCAAGGATATCACTAGGACAACTGTAACAAAAGCGTTAAGGATAGCTGAAAAAAGGAAAGAGCGGTATATAATTTTTAAAGGAAATAATTGAAGTGTTTGTAATCTGCAGTCATGAAAAAATGAGATCAAAGAACGCATTAAGTTACCTTAAAATAAACACTAACGCTCAAAAATATTATTAAATATTTATTTATTTAGACACTTTCCTATAAAATATAAAAATGGTGAGCTTATTGCCATATAGCAATATTTCAAATCACAAGGCAAGAATTTTGCAGATAAGGATTTGTGTGAGTTTGTGAGTGTGGGTTTCTTCTTGTTGTTTTAATTTCGGTTGTTTTTGTATTTGTGTTTCTGGGTATTTTTTGTTTTAATTTTAATTTTTATTCTTATGATTGTGTGCGGTATATTGTGGGAGGAATATTTCTGGTCTTTCTGGAGTGATGATGTGTGAGGAGTTGAATTTCGCAAGATGTTTCCAGTTGTAGTTGAGTGTCACTGTTTGTCAGGTTGATGAGAGCGTGCAACGGGGTTTTGTTTTTGTGTAATCAAAAATCGGAAAGAAGTATCGATTTATTTTTTCATGCTAAATATCCTCAGTGAGATACAGGCAAAAGCCTAGTTTACTGGGGATACGACAAATGAAAGGCAACAAACCCAGATCCATTAAAATTGTATGTTCAAATCAAATTACCTGTTGTTTTTTTCGAAAATTGTGTATATTTCTTGTCATGTGTAATAATAAATAAATAAGTAGTAATTGCTTGCTGGCAACGTTATTATAGAAAATAAAAGAAACTTAAAATTAGTTAAAGCATAAAACACAAATGAAAAAAAAAATATCTGCAATTCTAACCAAAGATTGTGAAAGAAGAAGAAATATGGGAAGTAAAAGAAAATATGTTAGCATCTATGGAGGAATTCCATAGTGTCATTGAAAAGAGATTTAGTATTTTTTTTATATTGCTGTTTGACGCACGCCAACTAGGATGAAAGTCTTACGTCCGCCGGTCACTGGTTTCAGAGTCTGATGTCATGAATAGTAAATATATCAATTTGTAACATTTCTGAAATAAAGTTGTTAATTTTGAACCACCCATGCATGTGTAGGAGAATAGGGATTCTTGATAAGAGCTCTTAGGATGTTCAAAATTGAAGGGAGTTTTCGTCTTCTTTGCTATTTTCCTCCCAGGCAACAATTTCGCCAGAGATAGTAAAAAAGACACTTTTTTGAAAATAAATCGTTTCGGATTTCAACTCATTCGTTATATTAAAAGCTTGAAAATAAATGAAGAAATCTAAATTCAGGTTAAATTTCCTAAAGAATAATGTTATTTTGGTAAAATTAACTCCGACTTAAAAAAAATATTAAGATTTCCTGCAAATTTAATAAAATATTACTTATATTTGCTTTACATTAATTTATCATAGCCTTTGGGGGTTTACTTTATCTATAAGCACGAGCGTTGTGAACACGAGGTCTTCGAGTTTATTACTGTTTTCTTTTCCGAAACTCGAACTCCCCTCTGCATCAATCCCATGTAAACTCGAACTTTCCTAACTTATCCCATTGTTTTACTAAATTAGTTCACTACCGGTTTCCTGCCAGTTGATGAATAGCAACATTTTATGTATAAAATATGTTCATTAGTGGTCACTAGTAAAAAAGGAGCTAGGGGCTAGTAAGTGGAAAGAGAGTGAAGGTGGAGTCATGAATTTGATGTTTGAATAGATATCATATTCAGGAAAGAGTTTTTCTTAAATTGAACTCATAATTTATAATATTGATAAATTATATTATAAACAAAAGGAATATTAATTAATTATGAAGGAAACATAAAGTCGAAAAACACCTGCAAACAACTCATAGGGGATTTAAAAAAAATATATCCACTTTGCACGGATTTTTCCTGTT